>CAUYUJ010007188.1:0-48416 GCA_963575745.1 Prorocentrum cordatum | reverse complement strand
TGAAGACCAGCGTCGGGGACATGCAGAGCGATGCGGGCGTCCAGGGCAGCGGCTACTGCTACCCCAGCTGCGGGGACCAGCTGAACCAGCAGAACAACGATGGGCACAACTACGAGGGCCCGATCCAAGTGCAGAACGCAGAGTTCTGCAAGGTGAGGTGCCAGGCTTCCGGGGGCCAATGCAAGGGCTGGACTGTGACCAACAACGGTGAATGCTACCTGAAGGATAGCGTTGGGCCCATGAGGCCTGATGGGGGAGTGCAGGCCAGCGGCAATTGCTAGCCCTGCGCAGCGAATGCTTTTGCCCCGCGCTCCTCTGGCGAGGTCTCGTGCCCGCGAAGGTCAGGGCCAACAGCGGTGGCCAACAGCGCCCAGCCGCGTACAGAATGCATGTCGGGTAGATTCTGCACGGGCCCCCCACAGCTCGGTGTTCAGACATCAGCAGGAAACATCGGCAGGATCATGCGAAATCGCAATCGTACTAACACTCTGATACCGTACCGCTAGGCTTGCCAGTATCTGCGACGTTTCGTCATATGCCCAAGCAGTCCATGGTACGCCACTGCGTCATGCAGCAGTGCGTCACATAGTATTGCGTAGCATTGCAGAGCATGCGTAGCATTCCATATCATTTGAATTGCATGGAAAGCCGCAGCATTGCATAGCATTGCATACTATTCTGTAGCATTCCGTAGCATTTCATAGGATTGCATAGCATGGCGTTGTGTTAGCATTGCAGAGCAAGCTCCGCTTGCGGCCCCAGTGGGCGCCGTCGCACGCCGCCCCCCGCGCATTTCAGCACACGCCTCACGCGTATCGTGCCCCACAAGGAGCTCCACCTGCGGCCCCAGTGGGCGCCGTCGCATGCCGCCCCCGACCCACTTCGGCACATGCCTCACGCGGATCGTGCCCCACAGGGAGCTCCACCAGCGGCCCCAGTGGGCGCGTCCACATGCGGGACCCCGCCCACTTCGGCACACCACTCACGCGGATCATGCGGATCTCCAGCTACGGCTCGAATCGAAGCCCTCGCCAGAGCAAAACATTCGGATGGGAGGAAGAGGTGGGCCCCTGAGCAGAAGGCCATACTTGCAGAAATCGGCTTTTCACTTGGAGGAGGCTGTAGCAAAACCGAGCTGGTTGTCATCACATCACGTACTGTCTTCTGCTCCGCTGATAATGTATCTGCGGCGTGTTCAATCACCTGGCACCTTGATACGCCCAACCGACGCGCTCATATCGATCCGTTTCGGGCGGAGTCTCAAAGGCTCCAGGTTACAGTTCTCTACTCGCGCCACGTTTGTGCTCAGTGCCAGAGAACCCGCTGTGACAGCATGGCGCGTGCGATGCAGGTGATCGGCTTCGCTGCAGTGGCGTCGGCGGACATGGGCCGTCCGCTCGGCAGCTCCGAGGCTACGCGGCAAACAGCACCTCGCTCGCGTCTGCGTCAGACTGCAGCAGTTTCTGCTGCTGGTGAGCCGGCGGGGGAGTGCAGCGACCTTGCGGCACGGAAGGAACCAACCGCATGTAGCCCCCGGTTGCCACGGGATGTTTGCTCAGGCCCGAACGCGGCCTGGGAAAGCTCCCTCCAGTACTACAACACGCAATCTGATTGGGACAGCAGTTGCTCCACTCGGGTGTGCGGCAGTGAGCAGGGAGGCCTCAGCTCTGGACCTTCGTACTATTGCGGGGGCACCTGGAATGGGAACAACAACTGGGGCAGCAACTACGAGGGCCCGATCGTCAACACCGACACTGAGACTTGCCAGCGATTGTGCGGTATGAGCGGGAGCAACAAGTGCACGGGTTGGACCGTGACCAACAACAACGAGTGTTACATGAAGACAAGCGTCGGGGACATGCAGAGCGATGCGGGCGTTCAGGGCAGCGGCTACTGCTACCCCAGCTGCGGGGACCAGCAGAACCAGCAGAACAACGATGGGCACAACTACGAGGGCCCGATCCAAGTGCAGAACGCAGAGTTCTGCAAGGTGAGGTGCCAGGCTTCCGGGGGCCAATGCAAGGGCTGGACTGTGACCAACAACGGTGAATGCTACCTGAAGGATAGCGTTGGGCCCATGAGGCCTGATGGGGGAGTGCAGGCCAGCGGCAATTGCTAGCCCTGCGCAACGAATGCTTTTGCCCTGCGCTCCTCTGGCGAGGTCTCGTAGGTCAGGGCCAACAGCAGTGGCCAACAGCGCCCAGCCGCGTACAGAATGCATGTCGGGAAGATTCTGCACGGGCCCCCCGCAGCTCGGTGTTCAGACATCCACAGGAAACATCGGCAGGATCATGCGAAATCGCAATCGTACTAACACTCTAATACCGTACCGCTAGGCTTGCCAGTATCTGCGACGTTTTGTCGTATGCCCAAGCAGTCTATGGTGCGCCACTGCGTCATGCAGCAGTGCGTCGCATAGTATTGCGTAGCATTGCAGAGCATGCGTAGCATTACATATCATTTGAATTGCATGGAAAGCCGCAGCATTGCATAGCGTTGCATACTATTCTGTAGCATCCCGTAGCATTTCATAGGATTGCATAGCATGGCGTTGTTTTAGCATTGCAGAGCAAGCTCCACTTGCGGCCCCAGTGGGCGCCGTCGCACGCCGCCCCCCGCTCATTTCAGCACACGCCTCACGCGTATCGTGCCCCACAAGGAGCTCCACCTGCGGCCCCAGTGGGCGCCGTCGCATGCCGCCCCCGACCCACTTCGGCACATGCCTCACGCGGATCGTGCCCCACAGGGAGCTCCACCAGCGGCCCCAGTGGGTGCGTCCACATGCGGGACCCCGCCCACTTCGGCACACCACTCACGCGAATCATGCGGATCTCCAGCTACGGCTCGAATCGAAGCCCTCGCCTGAGCAAACAATTCGGATGGAAGGAAGAGGTGGGCCCCTGAGCAGAAGGCCATACTTGCAGAAATCGGCTTTTCACTTGGAGGAGGCTGTAGCAAAACCGAGCTGGTTGTCATCACATCACGTACTGTCTTCTGCTCCGCTGATAATGTATCTGCAGCGTGTTCGATCACCTGGCACCTTGATTCGCCCAACCGACGCGCTCATATCGATCCGTTTCGGCTGTAGGCTCAAGGCTCCAGGTTACAGTTCTCTACTCGCGCCCCGTTTGTGCTCAGCTTGCCAGAGGCCCGCTGTGACAGCATGGCGCGTGCGATGCAGGTGATCGGCTTCGCTGCAGTGGCGTCGGCGGACATGGGGCCGTCCGCTCGGCAGCTCCGCGGCTACGCAGCAAACAGCACCTCGCTCGCGTCTGCGTCAGACTGCATCAGTTTCTGCTGCTGGTGGCCGGCTGGGGAGTGCAGCGACTGCGGCACGGACTGGAACAACCGCATGTATGCCCCGGTTGCCACGTGGAGTGCTCAGGCCCGAACTGCGGCCCTGGAAAGGCCCACCAGTACTACAACACGCAATCTGATTGGGACAGCAGTTGCTCCACTCGGGTGTGCGGCAGTGAGCAGGGAGGCCTCAGCTCTGGACCTTCGTACTATTGCGGGGGCACCTGGAATGGGAACAACAACTGGGGCAGCAACTACGAGGGCCCGATCGTGAACACCGACACTGAGGCTTGCAAGCGATTGTGCGGTATGAGCGGGAGCAACAAGTGCACGGGTTGGACCGTGACCAACAACAATGAGTGTTACTTGAAGACGAGCGTCGGGGACATGCAGAGCGATGCGGGCGTTCAGGGCAGCGGCTACTGCTACCCCAGCTGCGGGGACCAGCAGAACCAGCAGAACAACGATGGGCACAATTACGAGGGCCCGATCCAGGTGCAGAACGCAGAGTTCTGCAAGGTGAGGTGCCAGGCTTCTGGGGGCCAATGCAAGGGCTGGACTGTGACCAACAACGGTGAATGCTACCTGAAGGATAGCGTTGGGCCCATGAGGCCTGATGGGGGAGTGCAGGCCAGCGGCAATTGCTAGCCCTGCGCAGCGAATGCTTTTGCGCCGCGCTCCTCTGGCGAGGTCTCGTGCCCGCGAAGGTCAGGGCCAACAGCGGTGGCCAACAGCGCCCAGCCGCGTACAGAATGCATGTCGGGTAGATTCTGCACGGGCCCCCCGCAGCTCGGTGTTCAGACATCCACAGGAAACATCGGCAGGATCATGCGAAGTCGCAATCGTACTAATACCCTGATACCGTACCGCTAGGCTTGCCAGTATCTGCGACGTTTCGTCATATGCCCAAGCAGTCCATGGTACGCCACTGCGTCATGCAGCAGTGCGTAGCAAAGTGTTGCGTAGCATTGCAGAGCATGCGTAGCATTACATATCATTTGAATTGCATGGAAAGCCGCAGCATTGCATAGCGTTGCATACTATTCTGTAGCATTCCGTAGCATTTTATAGGATTGCATATCATGGCGTTGGGTTAGCATTGCAGAGCAAACTCCACTTGCGGCCCCAGTGGGCGCCGTCGCACACCGCCCCCCGCTCATTTCAGCACACGCCTCACGCGTATCGTGCCCCACAAGGAGCTCCACCTGCGGCCCCAGTGGGCGCCGTCGCATGCCGCCCCCGGCCCACTTCGGCACATGCCTCACGCGGATCGTGCCCCACAGGGAGCTCCACCAGCGGCCCCAGTGGGCGCGTCCACATGCGGGGCCCCGCCCACTTCGGCACACCACTCACGCGAATCATGCGGATCTCCAGCTACGGCTCGAATCGAAACCCTCGCCAGAGCAACAAATTCGGATGGGAGGAAGAGGTGGGTCCCTGAGCAGAAGGCCATACTTGCAGAAATCGGCTTTTCACTTGGAGGAGGCTGCAGCAAAACCGAGCTGGTTGTCATCACATCACGTACTGTCTTCTGCTCCGCTGATAATGCATCTGCGGCGTGTTCAATCACCTGGCACCTTGATTCGCCCAACCGACGCGCTCATATCGATCCGTTTCGGCTGTAGGCTCAAGGCTCCAGGTTACAGTTCTCTACTCGCGCCCCGTTTGTGCTCAGCTTGCCAGAGACCCGCTGTGACAGCATGGCGCGTGCGATGCAGGTGATCGGCTTCGCTGCAGTGGCGTCGGCGGACATGGGGCCGTCCGCTCGGCAGCTCCGCGGCTACGCAGCAAACAGCACCTCGCTCGCGTCTGCGTCAGACTGCAGCAGTTTCTGCTGCTGGAGGCCGGCTGGGGAGTGCAGCGACTGCGGCACGGACTGGAACAACCGCATGTATGCCCCCGGTTGCCACGTGGAGTGCTCAGGCCCGAACTGCGGCCCTGGAAAGGCCCACCAGTACTACAACACGCAATTTGATTGGGACAGCAGTTGCTCCACTCGGGTGTGCGGCAGTGAGCAGGGAGGCCTCAGCTCTGGACCTTCGTACTATTGCGGGGGCACCTGGAATGGGAACAACAACTGGGGCAGCAACTACGAGGGCCCGATCGTGAACACCGACACTGAGACTTGCAAGCGATTGTGCGGTATGAGCGGGAGCAACAAGTGCACGGGTTGGACCGTGACCAACAACAACGAGTGCTACCTGAAGACAAGCGTCGGGGACATGCAGAGCGATGCGGGCGTTCAGGGCAGCGGCTACTGCTACCCCAGCTGCGGGGACCAGCAGAACCAGCAGAACAACGATGGGCACAACTACGAGGGCCCGATCCAAGTGCAGAACGCAGAGTTCTGCAAGGTGAGGTGCCAGGCTTCCGGGGGCCAATGCAAGGGCTGGACTGTGACCAACAACGGTGAATGCTACCTGAAGGATAGCGTTGGGCCCATGAGGCCTGATGGGGGAGTGCAGGCCAGCGGCAATTGCTAGCCCTGCGCAGCGAATGCTTTTGCCCCGCGCTCCTCTGGCGAGGTCTCGTGCCCGCGAAGGTCAGGGCCAACAGCGGTGGCCAACAGCGCCCAGCCGCGTACAGAATGCATGCGGGTAGATTCTGCACGGGCCCCCCACAGCTCGGTGTTCAGACATCCACAGGAAACATCGGCAGGATCATGCGAAATCACAATCGTACTAACACTCTGATACCGTACCGCTAGGCTTGCCAGTATCTGCGACGTTTCGTCATATGCCCAAGCAGTCCATGGTACGCCACTGCGTCATGCAGCAGTGCGTCGCATAGTATTGCGTAGCATTGCAGAGCATGCGTAGCATTACATATCATTTGAATTGCATGGAAAGCCGCAGCATTGCATAGCGTTGCATAATATTATGTAGCATTCCGTAGCATTTCATAGGATTGCATAGCATGGCGTTGTGTTAGCATTGCAGAGCAAGCTCCACTTGCGGCCCCAATGGGCGCCGTCGCACGCCGCCCCCCGCTCATTTCAGTACACGCCTCACGCGTATCGTGCCCCACAAGGAGCTCCACCTGCGGCCCCAGTGGGTGCCGTCGCATGCCGCCCCCGACCCACTTCGGCACATGCCTCACGCGGATCGTGCCCCACAGGGAGCTCCACCAGCGGCCCCAGTGGGCGCGTCCACATGCGGGGCCCCGCCCACTTCGGCACACCACTCACGCGAATCATGCGGATCTCCAGCTACGGCTCGAATCGAAACCCTCGCCAGAGCAACAAATTCGGATGGGAGGAAGAGGTGGGTCCCTGAGCAGAAGGCCATACTTGCAGAAATCGGCTTTTCACTTGGAGGAGGCTGCAGCAAAACCGAGCTGGTTGTCATCACATCACGTACTGTCTTCTGCTCCGCTGATAATGCATCTGCGGCGTGTTCAATCACCTGGCACCTTGATTCGCCCAACCGACGCGCTCATATCGATCCGTTTCGGCTGTAGGCTCAAGGCTCCAGGTTACAGTTCTCTACTCGCGCCCCGTTTGTGCTCAGCTTGCCAGAGACCCGCTGTGACAGCATGGCGCGTGCGATGCAGGTGATCGGCTTCGCTGCAGTGGCGTCGGCGGACATGGGGCCGTCCGCTCGGCAGCTCCGCGGCTACGCAGCAAACAGCACCTCGCTCGCGTCTGCGTCAGACTGCAGCAGTTTCTGCTGCTGGAGGCCGGCTGGGGAGTGCAGCGACTGCGGCACGGACTGGAACAACCGCATGTATGCCCCCGGTTGCCACGTGGAGTGCTCAGGCCCGAACTGCGGCCCTGGAAAGGCCCACCAGTACTACAACACGCAATCTGATTGGGACAGCAGTTGCTCCACTCGGGTGTGCGGCAGTGAGCAGGGAGGCCTCAGCTCTGGACCTTCGTACTACTGCGGGGGCACCTGGAATGGGAACAACAACTGGGGCAGCAACTACGAGGGCCCGATCGTCAACACCGACACTGAGACTTGCAAGCGATTGTGCGGTATGAGCGGGAGCAACAAGTGCACGGGTTGGACCGTGACCAACAACAACGAGTGCTACCTGAAGACAAGCGTCGGGGACATGCAGAGCGATGCGGGCGTTCAGGGCAGCGGCTACTGCTACCCCAGCTGCGGGGACCAGCAGAACCAGCAGAACAACGATGGGCACAACTACGAGGGCCCGATCCAAGTGCAGAACGCAGAGTTCTGCAAGGTGAGGTGCCAGGCTTCCGGGGGCCAATGCAAGGGCTGGACTGTGACCAACAACGGTGAATGCTACCTGAAGGATAGCGTTGGGCCCATGAGGCCTGATGGGGGAGTGCAGGCCAGCGGCAATTGCTAACCCTGCGCAGCGAATACTTTTGCCCCGCGCTCCTCTGGCGAGGTCTCGTGCCCGCGAAGGTCAGGGCCAACAGCGGTGGCCAACAGCGCCCAGCCGCGTACAGAATGCATGTCGGGTAGATTCTGCACGGGCCCCCCACAGCTCGGTGTTCAGACATCCACAGGAAACATCGGCAGGATCATGCGAAATCGCAATCGTACTAACACTCTGATATCGTACCGCTAGGCTTGCCAGTATCTGCGACGTTTCGTCATATGCCCAAGCAGTCCATGGTACGCCACTGCGTCATGCAGCAGTGCGTCGCATAGTATTGCGTAGCATTGCAGAGCATGCGTAGCATTACATATCATTTGAATTGCATGGAAAGCCGCAGCATTGCATAGCGTTGCATAATGTTTTGTAGCATTCCGTCGCATTTCATAGGATTGCATAGCATGGCGTTGTGTTAGCATTGCAGAGCAAGCTCCACTTGCGGCCCCAGTGGGCGCCGTCGCACGCCGCCCCCCGCTCATTTCGGCACACGCCTCACGCGTATCGTGCCCCACAAGGAGCTCCACCTGCGGCCCCAGTGGGCGCCGTCGCATGCCGCCCCCGACCCACTTCGGCACATGCCTCACGCGGATCGTGCCCCACAGGGAGCTCCACCAGCGGCCCCAGTGGGCGCGTCCACATGCGGGACCCCGCCCACTTCGGCACACCACTCACGCGGATCATGCGGATCTCCAGCTACGGCTCGAATCGAAGCCCTCGCCAGAGCAAAAAATTCGGATGGGAAGAAGAGTTGGGCCCCTGAGCAGAAGGCCATACTTGCAGAAATCGGCTTTTCACTCTGAGGAGGCTGTAGCAAAACCGAGCTGGTTGTCATCACATCACGTACTGTCTTCTGCTCCGCTGATAATGTATCTGCGGCGTGTTCGATCCCCTGGCACCTTGATTCGCCCAACCGACGCGCTCATATCGATCCGTTTCGGCTGTAGGCTCAAGGCTCCAGGTTACAGTTCTCTACTCGCGCCCCGTTTGTGCGCAGCTTGCCAGAGACCCGCTGTGACAGCATGGCGCGTGCGATGCAGGTGATCGGCTTCGCTGCAGTGGCGTCGGCGGACATGGGGCCGTCCGCTCGGCAGCTCCGCGGCTACGCAGCAAACAGCACCTCGCTCGCGTCTGCGTCGGACTGCAGCAGTTTCTGCTGCTGGTGGCCGGCCGGGGAGTGCAGCGACTGCGGCACGGACTGGAACAACCGCATGTATGCCCCCAGTTGCCATGTGGAGTGCTCAGGCCCGAACTGCGGCCCTGGACAGGCCCACCAGTACTACAACACGCAATCTGATTGGGACAGCAGTTGCTCCACTCGGGTGTGCGGCAGTGAGCAGGGAGGCCTCAGCTCTGGACCTTCGTACTATTGCGGGGGCACCTGGAATGGGAACAACAACTGGGGCAGCAACTACGAGGGCCCGATCGTCAACACCGACACTGAGACTTGCAAGCGATTGTGCGGTATGAGCGGGAGCAACAAGTGCACGGGTTGGACCGTGACCAACAACAACGAGTGCTACCTGAAGACCAGCGTCGGGGACATGCAGAGCGATGCGGGCGTCCAGGGCAGCGGCTACTGCTACCCCAGCTGCAAGGGCCAGCAGAATCAGCAGAACAACGATGGGCACAACTACGAGGGCCCGATCCAAGTGCAGAACGCAGAGTTCTGCAAGGTGAGGTGTCAGGCTTCCAGGGGCCAATGCAAGGGCTGGACTGTGACCAACAACGGTGAATGCTACCTGAAGGATAGCGTTGGGCCCATGAGGCCTGATGGGGGAGTGCAGGCCAGCGGCAATTGCTAGCCCTGCGCAGCGAATGCTTTTGCCCCGCGCTCCTCTCGCGAGGTCTCGTGCCCGCGAAGGTCAGGGCCCACAGCGGTGGCCAACAGCGCCCAGCCGCGTACAGAATGCATGCCGGGTAGATTCTGCACGGGCCCCCCTCAGCTCGGAGTTCAGACATCCACAGGAAACATCGGCATGATCATGCGAAATCGCAATCGGACTAGCACTCTGATACCGTACCGCTAGGCTTGCCAATATCTGCGACGTTTCGTCATATGCCGAAGCAGTCCATTCCATGGCACGCCACTGCGTCATGTAGCAGTGCGTCGCATAGTATTGCGTAGCACTGCAGAGCTTGCATAACATTACATTGCATTCCATTTCATTTGCATTGCAGTGAAAACCGTAGCATTGCATAGCATTGCATAACATTCCGTAGCATTCCGAAGCATTTCATGGGATTGCATAGCATTTGTTAGCATTGCAGAACACTGAACAACACTTGGGCCCGTCTTGGATTGGTCTGGGGGGCCTCTTTGAGCATGTGGGAGGCCATTTGGAGCGATCTTGCGCTATCCTGAGCCATCTTGGAGGCCATCTTGGGCTATCGGAGGCCCTCTTGGAGCAATTTTGGGTCATCTTGGACGCGCCCCGTGCAAACCCAGGGAGTGGGGGTAGAGGCAGAGGTAAACTCCTTCCCAAAACGGAAGAAATTGAGGTCGGAAGAGGAAACGCTCTTCGGGAGCTCTTGGGCCATCTTGCGCCGTCATGGGAGCTTCTTGGGGCCCTCTCCTTGGCCCGTGTTGGGGCCCACTTGGCCCAGAAAAATCAAGAGACAACATGGGGGGAGCCCCTGGAAGCACGCCAGGAGCTTGGGAGATTTGAGAATTTGCGGTCCGGGGCTGTGAGTACTTACGCAAACCGAAAGATTTTCCGCTTGAGTCCCGAATGTCGGAAGCGACGTGCCGTTCAGGTGAGCGGATGCATGTAGCGCTCTCTTCTGCTTTGGGCATGCCATATGTTATGAGAGGAGATGCGGGAGTTGGCCGTGCCCGTTGTGGCGCTCGAGTAACCTTATGTTATGGGAGGTTTTTCGGGAGATGGCCAGGCCCGGTGTGGCGCTCGAGCAACCACATGTTATGGGAGGGGTTGAGGGAGGTGGCCCGGCCCGCTGTGGTGCTTGATCTTCCGATTTTGACAGTTTGCTTGCGTGTCCTCCTGCTCCCCGTCCTCCTTCCTCCCTCCTTCTCCCACCTCCCTCCCCTCCACCTCCTTCTCCCTCCTCTTTCCTCCTTCCGCATCCCTCCTCCCTCTTCCTCCTCCCCTTTTTCCTCCCCCCCCACCTCCTCCCTGTTGTTCCTCCTCTCTCTTCCTCCTCCCGTCCCTTCTCCCCTCCTTCCCCCTGCCCGTGCCTCCGCCTTCCCCTCCCCCGCCCCCGCGCCCCCAGCGCCAAAATGGGACCCCCGCGCCGTGGTTCTCTGCCCCGCTCTCCCGAGACCCCCGCGCCCCCATCGCCCCAGCGGAAGCCCCGCCCACGGCCCCCTCCGCCACGAACGCTTTATTCCGCGTCGCGACGCACACCACCTCCCCCCCCCCCCCCCCGCGTCCCCAGCGCCCCAGTGGGGGCTCCGCCTCGTGCCCCCCCGCTCCGACAATTTTATTCAGCGTCGCGACGCACACCACCTCCCCCCCTGCCACCCCCTGTCCCCAGCGCCCCAGTTGGACCCCCGCCCCGTCCCAAGCCCCGCCCAGTGCCACCTCCGCCCCGAACATTTTTTTCCGCGTCGCGACGCACACCGCCTCCCCCCCCCGTCCTCTCCGCGCCCCCAGCGCCCCAGTGGGACCTCCGCCCCGTGCCCTTTCCATTCCGAGCAGTTTATTCCGCTTCGCGACGCACGCCACCTCCCCCCCCCACCTCCCCCCGAGGGGCGATGTTTTGCCCCCTCTTCCCCTCTCTTCCTCCACCTCTTCCTCCTCCTCCTCCTCCTCCTCCTCCTCCTCCTCCTCCTCCTCCTCCCCCTTCCTTTTTGTGGAACGGCCATGGCGCACGTGCCAGGAGAATACATGGATCCATTGGTTTTCCACACACGGGAAATTGTTTCCGCGCGCCACAGAAATAAGACCCACGACGCTGTCGCACACCCGAAAACGAATCCAATTGGATCCATCGGTGTTCTCATATTTGTAGTCCAAGAGGAACGGCTTGGGGATGTATTCGATCCTGAGGACTGCGGATTCATCAAGCAGTGGCGATGCGTCCTGGCATGTTTGTAGTCTACCAAAACATGCTCTTAGAACCTTGAGGGGGTTAGTACGGCGCAGCACGGCATGTCCGAACACGTGGTGCGGGCCCGTCCCCTTTCGGACACGCATAGGGATCCGCGCGTGGATCCGCATAGGGATCCGCCTTGGGATCTGCATAGGGATTCGCATAGGGATCCGAAATTGTGGTTCTGTATTCCTGGTAAAACTCTTTCTCTTCCTCCAGCTCCTCTTCTCTTCCTCCTCTTTCTTCTCTTTCTCCTCCTCCTCCTTCTTTTCTTCCTCTCCTTCGGAGGAGGAGGAGGAGGAGCAGGAGGTGGAGGTGGCGGAGGAGGCGGAGAGAAGAACGTCGTATTCCATTATCAGCACTTCCCTAGCATGGCGTTCAGTTGTCTGCAGCAGATCCCCACCTACATGTTCGTTCTACCTGTCTTGTGCGCGCAGGCGCTGTGGTGTACACCAACGCTGCGTGCACGCGGATGCTGTGGTTTAGACAGGCGCTGTGGTGTGCACAGGCGCTGCGGTGCACGCAAGCATTGTGGTGTACACAGGCGCTGTGTTGCACATGGTTGCTGCGGTGTTACACATTCACTGTGGTGTACACCGGCGCTGCAGTGCACGCAAGCACTGGTGTACACAGGCGCTGCGTCGCACACGGCTGTCGCACACGGCTGTTGCGGTGTGCGCAGTCGCTGTGGTGTACACGCGCGATGTGGTGCACGCGAGCATGGTGGTGTACACAGGCGCTATGGGGCAGTCGCTACCTACATGCTGCTCGCGTCGTCGTCGTCGTCGTCGTCGCTCGTCGCTCGTCGCTCATCGTCGTCGTGCGCGCGGGCGCGGCTGTGGTGCCGGAGCCACACGGCGGGGGGGGGGCGTTACATTATATCCCCCCCGGCCCTCCCCCTTATAATGCCCATTATCGCGAAAAGAAAGAAACGCGCTCTTGGGCGTCTTACAGGCCTCTTGTGCCGTCTTTGGGCCCTCTGGGGGCCATCTTGGGGGCCTTGGAGGCCTCGTGGGCGCTTTGGGGGCGATCTTGGGGGCCTCTTGGGCCGTCTTGGGCCGTCGAAGGCCGAAAAGGAACAAATGCGAAAATCCTGCAAACATCTAAGGACAATCAATGATTTTGGACTCTTCGGGTCCTCCTGGAGGACCTTTTGCAGGCCTCTTGGGCCGTCTTGTAGTCCTCTTGGGCACCTTTTGGACCCGTCTTGGACCGTGTCGGAGGCTTCTTGGGCGGACTTGGAGGTATCTTGGACCCTCTTGGGCCGCCTTGGAGGCTATGTTGGACCATCTTGGGCGAACATGAGGACCATCTTGGTGCGCCTAGTTTTGTATTTGCCACACGCAGGTAAGTACTTACACCACCTGCTCCCCGTATAGAGGGGAGCTCGACCTAACCGGTTTCACATTGTTTGCTCGCCTGCACGCTTGCTGTCTTGAATGTTTTTTTTTGTTGTTTTGTTTTTTGCATGGTGGCACGCTTGTATGATCATACTTACACGTATTGTATGTTTGGATTTTGGGTGCTGGCGCGCAGCCATACTTTCATCCTTGCGTTCAGCCTTGTTTGCGTTCCAGTAAGCATGTTTGTATATTCGTATGATGGCGTGTCTGGATTCTCAGTCCCATCTTTGGGACGTTTTGGGGCCCTCGTGAACGCTCTTGAGGTGATCGCGGGTCGAGCAACACGGAAAGTGCAGCTGAACACGCGGGTTTCGTTGTCAGAGTTTGTCGGATGGCGATAGTTTTCCAATAGGTTGGTCTGAATGTGCTGGATTTTTTCCAGCGACGCATCGGAGTTGTTCGATGGCTTTCTCTATCTCAGGGGCCTCTCCTGAGCACTTCAGGAGGCGTCTCTGAAGGCTCCTCGTGTGCCGGCCGGGGCCGCCCGGGGACTTCCCGCATGATTTCCTGCGTGTTTTGTCGGGCCGGACGAAAGGGGGGGATTGGGAAAGGGGGGTCACGAAATCTGCTGCGTGCAGCTGGTTTCAGCCCCACTGAGGGGCCCGTTCCTCGATACATGGCCGCCTCCGGCGCCGCTGCGTGAGCTGATTCTTCCCCCCCCCCCTCTGCTATCTCCCCCTCTCGCACGGCCCGAGTTTTGGCGATGGGCCAGGGCAGTGCTCGGGCCTCTGGGCCGTCCCCCGGAGGGCCTCGGCCGACCCGGGCGCCGGCCACAGCCTTTCCGGGTGCTGGCTCCTGGGGGAGGCCTGCCGCCTGGCTTCCCCCCTCCCGGGACGAGAGCCAGTCCTCGGAGCGGTCCTCCGTGGGAGCCTCGGAGGGTCCCGCGATTCCGTGCGGTTTTTGCAAGGGCGCCCTCGAGGGCGCGAAGTTATTCGCGCTTCGCGCTTCGCGGTCCTCGTTCCTTCTCCCCCTCCTCCTCGTCCTCCTATTCTCCTTTTGGGAGGGCGGCGCGAGAGCGCGAAGTTATTCGCGCTTCGCGCTTCGCGCAGCGCGAAGCGCGAAGTTGGGAGCCCTAGTTTTGGGGGGATTTCGTCCAGATGTCGTTGGCTGACATCTCGACGAAGCCCAGACGGAGTCTGGACGAAAGCTGGGCGAAGTCTTGACGGAAGGGTGCAGAGGAGTGGTGGAACATCGGGACGACATCTGGTCGAACTCGCAGAGGTCCAGAGAGGCTCTCATGAAGGCTCACCCTCGCAGGCCTGGAGGTTGACACCAACACCAATGTCGGCGGTGTGCCTCCACTGAGGGACGAAGATCCCGATCTCGATGATGGTGGTCATATTCTGGCTTCCAAGGTGACCGAAATATTACCACCAGCGCCGAAATCTAGGATCATCTTTCCCATGTGGAGGCAACCCCCCTGTCTTGGTGTTGGTGCCCAGTGCCGGGCCTCCAACACCCCGCGTTCTCCCCCCGCCGCCCCCCCTCGAGTCGCGTGGCTGGTCGGGGCGCGGCGGCTGAGGAGGCCGGCGCGCCCAGCGGCCCGAGGGGGATCGGCGGAGGCCAAGCAGTGCTGCCAGGAACGGGACTCTCTCCGGGGCGCCCTCACGAAGAAGCATCAATCTCGGCAGTAAACAACGGGAGCCGGGGAGCCCACTGCCAGCGGAGCTGGCGGGCGGTCAGCACCACCAAGAGGCCAGCTGGATTTTGCCTGGGTGCCCTGGGTTTCTTGGATTTCGATGGGCCCCCAATGAGATCTTGACGATTCTTGATCGACAGATGTAGATTCTCGCTGAACAAATCGCGGACTTCAGGGTTGGGTTTCTTGCGGAGGTTTCTTGTGGCCGAGCCCCCATCGCCGACAGTGTTTTTGCGTGACCTTCATGACCACGGCCGGGTTGGTCCCCTAACGGCTGAGAAAAACAGCCAGCTGTGGTAGAGGAAGGCAATTTCGGGGGATGCCAGCCCGTCGGGTTTGAGCCCCCTCTGAGGGCCCATCGCACCCAAAACAAAACAAAACCTTGTAAGTTCATCTTTCGAGTGCACCAGCGCCGACTAGCGCCTGGTTGTCGATGAGATGGCGCCGATGTAGCGTCGATTAGCGTCGATTTCGCATTGATTAGTTCGTGTCGATTAGGGCCGATTTGCAAGAGCCAGCAATATGGCATGGTAGGCTCCCGTGAGTTACCGCAGAAGCAACCACCCCGCTATCGAGCGAACAGCAATGCTCCTCGAATTCCATCAGCAATCCCGCTGTCGAGCAAACCGCAGTGCTTCTCGAGTTCCATCAGCAGAGACGCCGTCGAGCGAGCCGCCATGCTCCCCGAGTTCCAGCAGCCCTGCCGTTTGGACCAGTCGCTCGCCCCAGGGGGTAGGAGCTGCGTGCTCGAGGACCCCGCTGTGAGTTCGACGACCTGGTCGGCTTCGGCACCCCGAAGGACTGGTCAGCCTCAGTGCAGTCAAGACGTGGAAGCAATGACCGTCTTGGTGTCCAGAGGGGCTCTGGTTTTCGGGCCGTTCCAGGTTTCGGGGGCGGAAAAGAGGGAGGTGATGACTAGGGGGGGGCGGATATCATGGCGGGGGCCATGATATCTCCCCGGATTTCGTGGCGCCTCTTCTTGTTCTATTACGTCCCTGGCCCCCCCGCTGGGCCGCGCACATGCCGCCGGTCATGATTCTTTAGGCTTGCGCCACACCGCCGACCCCTTGTTTTTTTAGGCAATCTTGGACGTCTTGGGGGCGTCATGGCCCGACTTTATCCCCCGAACCAGTACGACTCGAAAGATGCGGGGGAGAGGCTTTGCAGGGCGTGCGCCCGCAACGAGAAGGGTGGGCGGAACGAGAAGGCGGATGCAGAGAATCGCAAGCGGAAAACAGAGGCGGACGCGAAGCCGCTGACGCGCGCGGCGTGCAAAGGCGCGTTTTCGGACACGAAGCATTTGAAGCATAAGCAAGTGGAACATCATCGAGCGGCGACAGGAGCTAAAGTGGCGTGCAGAAGCTGCGAGGAAGTCGGGTTCACAGCGCGCAGTTGCCAGGCTTATCACTGCAGCGGCGCGTGCAAGAGAGGACTACCAAAGTCGGCGTTCCCCGACCCGCACAATGTCCCGCGCGACGCAAAGAAGGGCACCCTAAAGTGCAAGACGTGCAAATGATGCCCATTCGGTTGCGCGTACTGGGCAGAAAAGGGAGGACGGGAAGAGGAGGATGGGGGGTGAGGCGGAAAATGGGGGGGAGAAGCATCGGTGAGGATGAGCTGAAGCGGGGCAGGAAGAGGAGGAGGGGAACGAGGAGGAAGTGTAGGAGGAGGAGGAAGAGGAGGAGGAGGGGGACACTGAGATGAGGCTCCGGGTTATGGGGCTGGGCGCGACTCGAAAAACCGGTGTGTTCGGAGATGTCCGTTGGGATCTTGCGGGGGGGCTTCTTGCGGGCCTCTTGGAGCAGTTTCGAAGGCTCTTGGGGGCCGTTTTGGTGCCTCTTTGTGGCTTCTTGGGGCCTCTTGGAACGTCTTGGGGGCCTCTTGGGGGGTTCTTGGGGCCTCTTTGGGGCCTCTTGGGGCCTCCTGGGGGCCTCTTGGGGCGTGAGGCTGGGTTTTCCGGTGCGTGGTCTCTCTCTGGAGCCCCTCTTGGGCCCGTCTCCGGGAGATTCTTCGGCCGTCTTGGGCGGCTCTTGGGCCGTCTGGGGGCTCTCTTGGGCCGCCTTGGGCGGCTCTTGGGCCGTCTGGGGGCTCTCCTGGGCCGTCTTGGGGGCGTCGTGGAGGCCTCTTGTGCCGTCATGGAGCAGTCTTGGGAGCTTCTTGGGCTGTCTTGGAGCGTCGGAAGGCCGAAAAGGCGAAAATGACGAAAACATTAAAAAAACCCAATGAAAATCAACGATATTGGCCTCTTGGGGCGCTCCTCGGGGGCCTCTTGGAGGTCTCTTGGGGCGTCTTGGAGGTCTCTTCGGGCGTCTTGGAGCCCTCGTGGGGCGTCTTGGAAGCTTCTTGGGGCCTCTTGGGCGCTTCTTAGGGCGTCTAGGCGGTCTCTTGGGGCGTCTGGGGGCCTCTTGGAACGTCTGGGAGGCCTCTTGGGGCCTTCTTGGCCCGTATTTGGGCCCTTTTGGGCCCGGAAGAGCGTCGTGAGTCGCTCGTCGTCGGCACACCCCCCCCCCCTCCAAATCGACCGGACCGGGTTCCCGGGGGAGGGGTTTGGGGAGGGGGAAGCAAATCACACGCCGATGATCCAAGGGGTCGCCAGATTTGCACCCCCCCCTCTCGGACACCCCCCTCCTGGCCGCTGCCCCGAAGGTTGGGGATTCTTTGCGTGGCCCGGGCTCGCCGTGGCCTGAAGAGCCCCGTCGTTTCTCATCCAGCGCTATTTCTGGTGGTCGTACAGGCCTCGGAACAAATTAGCGAACAGTCATACCACATTCATGTGTCAACGGCTCCCCCTCTGTTCAACGTTGGCGGGGGGTCTGATGAGATGCACTTCGACCGCAGTCTCCCCCGCGCGTGCCAACGGTGAGGTTGGGGGCGAGGGGGAGTGTTCAGTAATTGTTTCCCTCTACCGTACGACGGCTGTACTCGCTTCGGCTCAGGTTGCTCGTTCCAGGTCAGTCCTCTCTGCTGCCCAGCGCCCCAAGACTGGTGTGATTGCGATCGGCCGCAGATGAGGCCTCGGATTGTGATGTTCGTTTTGCCATGGGCTGTGCTGGGACAGCGGACAGGAGAATGTCTTCAACAAGACAGCAGTGCCGAGGCCGTCCTTCGGATGTTGACAGCTTTGTCTGATGACGAACGGCTGCGTGTTATCCAGGAGGCGACTGGAGGTGCCGGAATGGTTGTCGAGAATCATGTTGAAGGTCCGAGCCACTTCGATATGGGCTGGACTGAGTTTGCTGTTCTCGCCAGTGGCGTGACGCTGCTCGCCTATATCATTGGACTCATTTTGTGGGAGGCCAAGCGTTACACATCAATTCCTTGTTCGCATGGGAAGTCAATACACCACTATCTCAAGTACCGCTTCGGCCTATGGTACAGCAGGACCCCTGGCGCTTCTGGCATTGTGCTCCTGTGTCTTTCAGTCGCTCTCCTTATCTCGGCGGCGAGCGAGGGGAGGGGAAGCGAGAAGGAGAAAGCCTTCTCCGAAGGCTCGGAAGTCCCCCGGCCTTCTGAGAACTTTTCCAGGCCTTCTCCGAAGACACAGAAACCCTCTCAGAAGGCCTGCGGGCTTCTGAGAAGGCCCGCTGCCTTCTGAGAAGGCCTTCTCCTTCTCACTTTTCCCCCTCGCTCGCCGCCGACTTATCTTTGGTGGCGTGTCATACTCCGTACTCGCAGATGCCCCGATTGCGGTCTCCCTCTGGACCGCCTGGATTTGGGTCGCCGCGCCAGACGGCGGGGGCTCTGCCGAGGGCTTCTACGGGCGGATCGCGGGGGTCTTCGTGTCGTGCGGCGGGATGCTGATCTTTGCGCTGCTCATGTCGGTGGTGTCGTCTGCCTTTGAAGACCGGCGGCGAGCGAGGGGGTAAAGTGAGAAGGAGAAGGCCTTCTCAGAAGGCGGCGGGCCTTCTCAGAAGCCCTCGCACCTTCTGAGAAGTTTGCCGTGTCCTCGGGGAAGGCCAGGGCAACTTCTCCAAAAGGCCGAAGGTCCGCCCCTTCTCACTTCCCCCCGCCGCTCGCCGCCGAGCAGAGATGCTCGGCATGTTCAAACACGAGGGGTATCCTCTGGTCGAGGGCGGCCACATCGTCATTCTTGGGTGGAGTTCCATGGTGCCCTCCCTTGTCGGGGAGCTGTGCAATGCGAAGGAAAGCTCTGGAGGTTCTGTCATCGCTATCCTTACGTCTTTAGAGAAGGTTGCGGTGGAACGTATGCTTGACGACGCTGGCGTAGACTTCAGAAATTCAGTGATCGTTGTTCGAAAGGGTGACAGACGCATCGTGGATGATCTCGAGGTGGTGTCTGTCCACACTGCCTCTATCGTCATTGTGGCTTCAAGAGACGATGTTACTCGCGAAGATTCGGACGCAAGGCAACTGAATGTGCTGTCTGCCATGAAGGCTGCAGAGTGCCCCAGGAATGGGCTGGTGCTGGTGCAGTGTATGCTCCGGAACAACTGTGACTTTTTCATGGGGTTTTGCCATTCCAGGCGAAAGGAGGCTGTAATCACTGGCGATCTTCTGGGTGCATTGATGGTGCATAGCATCCAGCAGCGTGGCCTAGCGCAGGCAACTATTCAACTTTTAGGTTTTGACGGTGACGAAGTCTATATCAGTCACGTGGAGGGCACTGCGGGCAGGAAGTTCAAAGATGTACACACCGCTTCGCGGGGGATACGGCCGGACAGGAATTCCGTCCGTTTCTCTTTTCTTCTCCTGTTGTCGCGTTCCCCCTTCCCATCCTTTCACCATCCCGCTGTTTCTGTATCCTCGAATTCCTGCTCGTAATCGTCTGCTTCCTCTCCCTTCAGCCCTACCTCCATCGCGACCTATTTCCTGACTCCGCCAACTTGGCATCCTCTTACTCGCGTTCCTAATCATCTTCATATCCCTCATCTCCTTTTCGTCCTCTTTGCCTACCTCCACCTGCGCCTTCTCCCCCTCCACTTGCATTCCCCCTTCTCCGCTTCTTCTGCATCCTCCTCCTCTTCCTCCTCTTCTTCCTCCACCTCTTCCTCTTGATTTACCCGTTTGCCTTCTTCTACCTAAACATCCGCCACTGCCTGTTTCTTTTCCCCGCCCTGCTCGTCCTTCTTCCTTTTCTGTGCCCGTCCATGTCCTCCTCCGCGCTCCTTTCCTTCGCCTCCTGTGCTTCCTCCCCTCCTGGACCTTCGATCCTCCTTCTCCTCGATCATCACTGATGCTCAATATTCCTGACTTTCGTCTGCAGTTCTCGATCATCGATCATCTCCTCGTCTTGTTCGTGGATCCTCCTCGTCCTCCTCCTTGTCTTGGACTCTCGATTCTCGTCGTCGGTCTTCCTTCTCCTCATCTCTTTCGACTCTGTTTTCGAACTTTCTCTCTTTCTCCTTCTCGATGTTCCTCCTCCTTTGCTTGAATCGTTCTGGATCTCGATCCTCGATTTTTTCCTCGATGCCCAGAGGTCCGGAGGTCAAAATTGTTGACCTTCGTCGTCCTCTTTTTCCTTGGTCCCTCCCTCTGCTTTGTGTCTCCTCGAGCCTCGATTCAATCCTCGTCCTGGCCCCCCTCTCAAGAGAAGGCCTGGAGAGAGACTTTCCTTTATCACTGGTGCCACTCCGTCGAAGTTTCCCAGGCGCTCTCTCTCTCTCTCTCTTTTTTTTTTTTTTTCTCTCTCTCTCTCTCTCTTTCGCCCTTTCTTAGTCTCTCTCTCTCTCTCTTTCTTTGTCTTCTTATCTTTGTCGATGTCTTTCTCGTTTGTTGCCTTTGACATATGATGAAGGATGAGGATGAGGATGATACTGAGGATGAAGATGGGGATGTGGATGATGCTGCTGCTGATGATGATGATAACGACTCTGATAATGGCGGCGATGTTGATGATGAGGTTGACGAATATGTTTGTTGCCATGATCATGGTGATGATGGTTATGCTTGCATTGATGATGACGGTGGCGATCCTGCTGATGATGGTGATGTGGTGTTGCTGACGAAGCGGACGATGGCGAGGTGCTGACGAAGCGGAAGATGGCGATGATGATGGTGATGATGACGCTGATGCTGATGATGGTGGTGGTGGTGATGGTGATGGTGATTGTGATGCTCATGATGCTGATTCTGATGACGATGATGATGACGACGACGACGAATGATGCTCATGTTGATGCTGATGATGATGAGGATGAGGATGGATGTGACGATGATGATGGTGGTCATGGTGATGGTGATTGTGATTAGGATGATAAGGATGATGATGTTGATGCTGATGATGTTGGTCATGATGGTGATGGTGATGATGATGCTGACGATGATGATGCTGATGATGACGATGATGATGATGCTGCTGCTGCTGCTGCTGATGATGATGATGATGATGATGATGATGATGATGGGGCGCGGGCCTTGCCGGAGTAATCGTAAGGGCTCAATCATTTTTGACCCATCATCAACAGGAATACCCTGCGGTATTTGGTCGAACAGCTGCCGACCGGGGCTCGATCGATGCCCCGACTGCAGTCCGATCCCGAGCGGACTGGGGGGTTCAGACTGGTTCGCGGTTGTATGGGAAGCGTACGAATGTTGCTGTGGAACCGTCTTGTTGGCCTTGTGGGCCTTTTGGGTTTTTGTTGGCAGTCTTGTGGCCGTCTGGGCCGTCTTTGGGGCTCCTGCGGCCGAGCTGTGGCTGTCTCATGGTCTCGTTGGGCTGTCCTGGGGCCTGTTTGGGCCGTCTGGAATCCCTTCGTGCCCTCCCTTGGACCGCATTGGGCCCCTTTTGGGCCGTTCTGGGCAGCTTGTGAGACCCCTTCGAGGCTCCTCGGAGCCGTCTGTAGAGGATCTTGGGCCGTCTTGGAGGGTTTTCAAAATCATCTGGGGTCCTCGTGGACGCTCGATGGGCAGGAACGGCGAGCGTGCCAAAATCAAATCGTTGTTTTGCTTCTCCGAGGGTCTTCGGGGGTCCTGGGGCCCCGGAGAGCCGCGGTGGTAGCCTTTTTGGCCGCCTTTGGGCCTCATGGCGCCGTGGGGGACCACAGCATAACATAAGGTAAGACAATATTCTGTGATGTGTCATTCGATGTAGGCACACGGGAAATGTTGCATGTTAGCCTTCGCGGAAAACACTGCCGCTTAGCACGTTCCTTCTGGACATGGATTCCTTTCGCTTCGCGGGATCCACGTTCGGAGCACGTGCAGTCCAGTCGCTACGGGGCCTGGTGGGAGGTTCTTTGGGGCCTCTTGGAGGACTCTTGGGGGCTTCTTGGGGCCTCTTGGGGGCTTCTTTGGGGCCTCCTGGGCCGTCTTGGGGCGCTCTTGCGCCGTTGGCCCCTTTGGAAGCCGTCCTGTGGGACTCTCGCGGCTGCCTTTGGGCTCTCTTGGGGTCCTTTTTGGCCGTCCTGGGGGCCTTTTGGGCCGTCTTGGGGGCCTCTTTGGGCCAGGAGAGGAAGAGGAGGGTAGGAAGAGGAGGCGAATGATGATGATGATGATGATGATGATGATGATGATGATGATGATGATGATGATGATGATGATGATGATGGTGATGGTGATGGTGATGGTGATGATGCTGATGCTGATGCTGATGCTGATGCTGATGCTGATGCTGATGCTGATGCTGATGACGATGACGATGATGATGATGATGATGATGATGATGATGATGATGATGATGATGATGAAGGAGATGATGATGCTGCTGATGATGATTGTGGTGGTGGTGATGATGATGTTTCTGATGCTGCTGCTGATGCTGATGAGGATGTTGTTGTTGATATTGTTGATGATGATGACGATGATTACGACGATGATGAGGATGATGATAAGGATGTGGATGATGATGATGATGATGATGCTGATGCTGATGCTGATGATGATGTTGTTGATGAGGATGCCGATGGTGCTGCTGCTGATGCCGATGATGACTCTGATGATGATGCTGATGCTGATAAAGATGATGATGCTGCTGCTAATGATGATGATGCTGATGCTGATCCTGCTGATGATGATACTAATGAGGATGATGGTTAGGATGATGCTGATGATGCTGATGCTGATGCTCATGCTGCTGCTGATGATGAGGATGACGATTCTTATGATGGTTACTATGATTATGACTATGACTATGTTGTTGCTGATGGTGATGATGCTTAAGATGATGATGGCGATGGTTATGCTGATGATGATGATGATGATGAATCTGATGATGATGATGATGATGATGATGATGGTGGTGGTGGTGGTGATGATGATGATGATGATTATGATGATGCTAATGATGACGGTGATGATGATGCCGATGCTGCTGCTGCTGTTGCTGATGATAATGCTGATGGTGGTGGTTGATGATGATGCTGATGATGATGATGATGCTGATGATGCTGATGATGAGGATGAGGATGAGGATGAGGAGGATGATGACGATGATGATGATGATGATGATGATGATGATGATGATGATGACGATGATGATGATGATGCTGATGATGATGGTGATGATGCTGATGCTGATGATGATGATGATGATGGTGGTGGTGGTGGTGGTGGTGGTGGTGATGATGATGATGATGATGCTGCTGCTGCCGACGACGACGATGATGATGATGCTGATGATGATGATGATGATGATGATGATGATGATGATGATGATGATGATGATGATGATGATGATGATGATGATGATGATGATGATGATGATGATGGCATCCTGCGGGGCCCTCGGGGCCTCTTGTTGGCTTCTTGGCCGTCTGTGGGCCCATCGTGGCCCCAGGGCGCGCTCGCTGTCCCCCGTCTGGGCCCCTCGTGGGGCCGTGCCGTGGGCCCCCCCGTGGGCAGCGCCTGCGGGCCTCTCTTGGGCCGTCTTGGGGCGCTCGTGGGCACTCTTGGGCGCCTCCTGGCGGCCTCTCGGGCCGTCCTGGGGGCGGCTTTGGGGCCCTCTCGGACCGTGCTTGGCGGTCGGAAGCCGACGAGGGAGGGAGCGCTAAAAATCTTGGAAACGAAGGGGGCGCTTACGATTGTGGCCTCCCGGGGTCTTTCGGCCGTCTCGAGAGCATGTTGGCTGTCTTGAACCTGTCGGTAGTCGTTCTGGAATTGTGCTGGGCGCGTTTTGGAGCGAGCGTGGCTGTCTTGGAAGCGTCTTAGTCTGTCTTGGTCCCCGTGGCAGGTGGAAAGAGGCCCTGGATGAGCCCAGAGGGGGTGATCGTAGGCCAGGAGGAGGGTCAACTGCGCAGCCCGGTGGGGGAATCATTGGGGGACACATTTCATACGCCTTGGGACCCACAAGGGGTCGGCGGATAATCTTTGGCCTGTCAGGTGCTGTGGCTATGGGAGTTGTGCGCGGCGGCACGCTTGAATTGCTGCCAGATCTAGACATGACGCTTCAAGGGGATGAGCAGATCATAATGTTAGCGGAAGACAGGAGTACATGCCCGACAATATTGCATGAGAAGCGTATCCAAGAGTTATCGGCCATCTTGGGGCTCAGGGATACCGAGTACGTCAAATGCGTATTGCCACTGCAGGAACCCGTTCATCCACGTGAGACTGTCCTGGTCATTGGCTGGAATGAAGCTATTGGCGCTGTGCTAGTAGAGCTTGACAATGTCTTGACTGTGGGCTCCACTGTTGTAATATTTTCGCCTTTGCCAATTGCTGATCGCGAGGCTTTCATTAGGGCTGCGTTGAACCGAAGAGGTAAGAAGACATACAGTAATTTCACAATAGAGCACCGCTGTGGGCCTCTCTGTGCGCGGACGCACCTTGCCACTCTCCCCATCAACAAGGCGAAAAAGATTATCATCCTTGCCGACAATGCCGTGACGAATCCGAGGGACATCGATGGCGCCACCCTGGCGGTGGCGCTCCAGGTGACGGACATCCGTCGAGCACAGCAGCGACATGACGAAACAGCAGCTGAAGATCTAGTGATTGTGCCGCAAATCTTGCTGTCGTCGATGGTCGGGCACTTCCAAAACATGGGTCTCCCTGACTATATTCTCTCTGACCAGTTGGCAGGTTCGATCTGCGCGCAGGTTGCTTGCAACCCAGAGGTCGGAGGCATAATCCAGGGCTTGCTCTCTGAGAAAGGCTGTGGGCTACGCGTTCGAACGATTGAGGAATACCCGGAGGTTCCAGTACAAACTGATGAGAGGGAGACAACATTTGCACACATAGCTGCAAAAGCGGCCATTGCTGGCGAGGTCGCCCTGGGCTACAAGCTCACCATGTCTGGATGTGAGCAATGGACTTTGAATCCTAAGAATTGGTGGTCTACTCTGAAATGGACTCCAGACTCGCGCATTGTCTCCCTTGTGCGACCAACGCAAGCCACCATTGACGATGGCTCGCTACGGTTCGTATGGTCAGGATTCGTAACGCAATTCACAAGTGTAAGTGGCTCAGCGAATTGATACATTATTTATGGCATGGGAGAGGCTTTGGAGGCTTTGCAGATGCATTCGAGCGTTCTATCTGTCGTAACCGAGCCTGCCATCACAATCGCACTTAGACATGCAATCGCGCTGTGCAAAAGGAGGAAAAGTATTCTCTACTTATACTCATGTTTGTTTGTGTGTGTGTGTGTGTGTGTGTGTTTTGGAAATCATACAACAAGCTCATATTCACCCGTTCGCTCGGTAAAGGTAGACTGGGAAACTTACACAGCGCAACACCGCTGAACGCTGCTCAATATCGGTGCTGGTATACTGATAGCCTCGTGCCGTCCCAAACGTGTCACAAGGGGGGCGTACCCGCCAGCAGGGGTCTTCTCAGCACCCAGGCTGGGGGCGACAGCCCGCTGGGTACTGGCGACATGGCACGCTTGAGCATCAGATTGGCGCTCTCGGTGTCATCTGAGCTGGTCTCGGGGTCTCTTTGATTATGTCGGTGGTTTCCCGCTTGTTAACTGTCACACGGGGCCTCTCGGGGCTTGTTTTGGGCAGTTCTGGAAGCCTCTCGGGGTCCTCGGGAACCGTTTTTGGGCACTCTTGAGTCGTCTTGGGGCTCTCTTGGGCCGTCTTGGGGGCCCCTCGGTCGTTTTGGGGACCCCTTGGGGCCATTCTGGGGGCCCCTTGGTGCCATCCTGGCGCTGTCCAAGGCCGCCCTGGGCCCGTCGGGAGGCGCTCCCGGGATGCCCCGGGGGCCCTCCCGGGGGCCTCCTCGGGAAGGGCCCGGAGCGCGCAGAGCGTCGGACCCCCCCCCCCAAAGCGCGGCGGGAGGGGCCCGGAACTGGGGGCCTCGGGGAGCCGGAGGTCGGGTGCTGCCAGAAGTGCCCCTGGCCCAGGGTGCCCCCCAGCTTTCCCTTTTCGCCTCGTTTTTGGGCTCCAGGGGCCCTCTGGGCCTCGCTGGGGGTGCTCTGGAGGCCCTCTCGGCCACCCCGAGAACGAAAGGAGTCAAAAAATAGTCAGGGGATGATTTTTTGACCACTTTTGATCATTTGGGAGTTTTTTGTGAGTTTTTTTGTTTTAAAAAAGCAATGCGCCAAATCCCCCTGTAGGGGGACACGCCCGACTTAAGGCCAGGGGCACTTCTGGCAACACCCGAAGGCGGGGGACTGCCTCTGCACCTGGCGCGCCCCGCCCCCCGCGTGAGCACGGGGAGCGGCGGACGCCATCGGGCTCGACGACGTGCGCCCTGCGCACGTCCCCCTGCCCCGGGGCCAGGCCCCGCCTGGGGTCCCAGGAGCGGTGAGCATATGCCGCCCTGGCCGAGCCGGGAGGGCCGCGCCGCAGAGGCTGCAGGGCGCGGGATCGCCGGGGCCGGCGGCACCGAGTCGCGGGCGAAGCCCTTCCACGAGGTCCTGCCGGTCGAGGAGGCCAGGAGGGGGGCGTTAGGCGGTTTTGGGCGAGAGATTGTGGGGTGGGGGGGGCCCGAGAACAGAGGTTCCGTGGGGTGGGGGTGCTGGGGCCAGGAGGGGGGCGTTGGTCGGTTTTGGGCGAGAAGTTGTGTGGTGGGGGGCCCTCGTGGCGGCGCAGAGCCCAGAGCCACTCGCGGCGGGTGTCAGGGCGGCTGAGGTCCTCCAGGCGACGCAGCGCCGGGTTGTTGCCAGCCTGCGCGCGGCGCTCGCGAAACCCCCCTCCCCCCCGCGGAGTCCCAGGAGGGAATCGGCCAGAGGGCGGTGTTCAGGAGGGGGAACAAACACGCAGACACGATTCAGCGTCGACTCCCAGGGAGGTACGGGGAGATCCTGGGATGGCTGTGTCTGTCTCTTCTTTGTGTGTCCCTGGGCCTTTTCGAGTGTATACGTGCAGATCTCGTCGCCCTCATCCAGTGGCTCGCAGCCCATCCCGACCGCGTGGCTCGGCTCCGGTGGGGTGTCTCGGGGCCGTCTCGGGCCGGGGAGGGCCTGGGCGCCTGGCGCGAAGCCATCCCTCCGAGGCGCAGGGGCGCCCAGGGAGTCTGCTGGATCGGGGGGTCGGGGCCGCCAAGACTCCTGAGGCCGCCGCAGCGCTCGCGGCTGTGGGAGGCTCCGGGTGCTCTGCTGCGTGCTCGAGGCGCGGCGGCGGATCTGCAGCGCGGACGCGGGGCAGTTGCACGGTGCGGAGCCTCGCGTTTCGTGCCACTGCATTCGGGTGTAATGGCGCTGTCGGCGTCGGCGCTGGTGCTTAATTATGCAACCCCGTCCTAAACCTCCATGGCCCCGAGGGGACCAGGGAAGTGGGGAGTGGTGGGCTCCTCTTGTCGTCAGTGCATCGTTGTCATTGCAATCGTCGCTGCAATTACGAGCAGATTGTTGACATCATGTCTACCACCAGTGCCATCGGCAGACTCGTCATATTAACATCATAGCCGTGATCATCATTTTGCCCATCCTTGCCTTCTGTCATTCCATATCTACCTGCATAGTATACATTGCAATATTCGGCGGCGAGCCCAGGGGGGAGGTGAGAGGGGGCAAGCCTTCTCAGAAGGCGGCGGGGCTTCTGAGAAGCCCTCCGGCCTTCTGAGAAGCCTTCGGAGAAGGCTCAGAACGCTTCTCTGAGGGCCAGAAGCCTCCTGAGCCTTCCGAGATGGCCCGCCTCATCTGCCTTCCCCTCCTGGGTTCGCCGCATAACTACTTCATGGCGCCAACATCGCAGAGCGGATTTCGTTAGATGAACAATAGGATGGGCCCGGAGTGTCCTGGAGAATTTCGTTCCGGATTTCGAGGTGAGTTTCGTGTTTTTTTTGGGGCGAAGACATTATCCCAGTGCGATCCTACCTAGGAGTTGGAGCCTAGTGGATGCTGTGCTGCGCTATGCTATGCTCTGCTCTGCTCTGCTTTGCTCTGCTATGATATGCTATGCTATGCTATTATATTCTATGCTATGCTGCGCTATGCTATGCTGCGCTATGCTATGCTATGCTATGCTATGCTATGCTATGCTATGCTATGCTATGCTTTTACTTTGCTTTCGCTTTTGCCTTTGCTTTTGCTTTTGCTTGGCACCCAGGGAGCGCAACTGGGGGAACCGCGCGTTTGCTTTTACCTTTGCTGTTGCTTTTGCTTGGCTCCCAGGGGACTGGGGGAACCGCCCGGGGCGCGTTCCACTGCCCGGCCCCTTTAAGCTACAGAGTAAGAACCCTTCTAGGCAGAGCCTAGGTAGGGAAAAACAGTCCACTCGAAACTCACTTCATTTTTCACTCGCCGTTTCGGGGTTTTGAGTGGCAGAAATTTTGCAAAATCTGCTGCAGCACGTCTGCAAGGTCGGTGCAGTGAAACATGTTTCCCTATACCATTGCCCAAGCATTGTTTGCCGTCAGGATTTCCAGAACTGACGTTGTGAGTCGCACATTTCGGTGGTTGCTTGGACTCTACGGCCTCCCCACGTGGCACTCTTGCGGTGGCAGCCTGAACTTCTGTGGCCTCCTACCCCATTGCTTCATTTCGTTTTTTCTCGTTGGTTGCTTGGTCTCCTATGCCATGTCCCCCACCCTGGGTATGTCTGTTGCACCTTCAGTGGCTCATGTTCTACACTTGCTGCACGAGCGAACTGTTTGGGGTCCACGCGCTGGCATCATGATGAATCCTCTTAGTCATTCTTCCCGTCGCGCCACACTCGCCATCATGCTTACCAATACCTTCGTAATCAATACCGACGCTGCGTCGAGCTCGAAGTTGTGGCGAAGTGCTCTGTGCTCTAGAACCGCGTCCCCAGGACGTGCAAGCCTACAGGCAATGTTTACAATGTCCGTTATCGGCATGTGGACGGGGAAGGCGAAGACCATGCACGAGCCGACGACCGCCGCTCGCGGCGCCTGCGAGCCTCGATGTTGTTGCTGTGGCTGTTGTGAATGTTGTTGTTGTGGGTGTCCGTGTTGAGCCCGCCTACATGTGGACGGGAAACACGGCCTTGACTGTCATGCTGACGCCCAGTGCCACGGAGCCGTGCCACTCTGGGCCTGAGCACCTGGCGCACGCCGCCGCCCGCGCGGCCTCGAAGGCTGCCCTGGAGCGCCTCCGCGGGCTGCTGGCCCGGCTGGACCCTGGGCGGCGGCGGGAGGTGCTCCTGCACCGCTTCAGCCTGGCGCTCGGCGGCCGCTGACGGCGTGATCGCTGACCGCGGCCGCTGCGATGGCCGATGAGATTCTTGAGCAGCTCGTGGGGGTCTCCTGTGCCCTCGAAGGCCAAGTCTCAGCACGCGCGTCTGGTGATCGAAGAGAGAGCGCCGAAGCAGCTTCCATCGGTGTCGATGCAGCGTCGATTTGCGTCGACCGGCGTCGGATAGAGTTGATTCGCGTGAGCCAGCAGGATGGCATGGGAGGCTCCCACGAGTTGCCACGGAACATCCGATCGGACCAGCAGGCGGCGCGATTGGCCCACGCTCGCCGCCGCCGCAGCTGCGGGCGGCGGCAGCGGGCAGCCGGGTGCGGAGATCGAGATCGGATTGGCTGCTGCTGAGAGTCGACGGGTAGCTCGCATCTGGTCCAACCTCTGGCATGCCTGAGGTCCCAGTCGTCAGGTTCTCGTGACGCGCGTGGATCGCGCGCAATTGAACACGTGCTCAATTAAGTTGGAGAATGCCCAGGGCAGGATTTCGAAGTCAAGTGCGCAGGACCTGGCGCCTCGGATGCAAAGGGGCGGAGCCCAGTCCCCGCGGTCTGGAGGCAGTCAACGACGGACTCTTGAGGCCCAACCCAGCACTCGGGAGCATGCGTATGCGAAGGCAGCCCCGACGTTCCTGGCCCTTCTTATTATGTTCCTTCTTCTCCTCGGACATCCAGGCATGACGATGACGATGACGACGACGATGACGATGACCACGGCGAAGACGATGATACGATTACGAAAACGGTGATGGCGATGTTTATGATGGTGATGATGATGATGCTGATGATGATGATGATGATGATGATGACGATGTGGGTGATGCTGACGATGCTGACGATTATGATGATGCTGCTGGTGCAAATGATTACGCTAAGAATTACGATGCTGATGATGATGCTCATGATGATGAGGAGGATGATCATGTTTGTGATGATGACGTTGTTGATGATGATGATTCTTAAGCTGACAAGGCCGATGATGGCGATGATGGTGATGATGATGCCGACCGGCGTCGGATAGAGTTGATTCGCGTGAGCCATGATGATGATGATGATGGATGAGATGATGATGATGGATGATGAGTTGCCACGGAATGCGATGATGATGATGATGATGATGATGATGATGATGATGATGATGCCGATGCGCGATTGCCGATGATGATGATGATGATGACACGCTCGCCGCCTGATGCCGCGATGATGATGCTGCGGGCGATGGCATGCGGGCAGCCGGGTGCGGAGATCGAGATCGGATTGGCTGCTGCTGAGAGTCGACGGGTAGCTCGCATCTGGTCCAACCTCTGGCATGCCTGAGGTCCCAGTCGTCAGGTTCTCGTGACGCGCGTGGATCGCGCGCAATTGAACACGTGCTCAATTAAGTTGGAGAATGCCCAGGGCAGGATTTCGAAGTCAAGTGCGCAGGACCTGGCGCCTCGGATGCAAAGGGGCGGAGCCCAGTCCCCGCGGTCTGGAGGCAGTCAACGACGGACTCTTGAGGCCCAACCCAGCACTCGGGAGCATGCGTATGCGAAGGCAGCCCCGACGTTCCTGGCCCTTCTTATTATGTTCCTTCTTCTCCTCGGACATCCAGGCATGACGATGACGATGACGACGACGATGACGATGACCACGGCGAAGACGATGATACGATTACGAAAACGGATGATGGCGATGTTTATGATGGTGATGATGATGATGCTGATGATGATGATGATGATGATGATGACGATGTGGGTGATGCTGACGATGCTGACGATTATGATGATGCTGCTGGTGCAAATGATTACGCTAAGAATTACGATGCTGATGATGATGCTCATGATGATGAGGAGGATGATCATGTTTGTGATGATGACGTTGTTGATGATGATGATTCTTAAGCTGACAAGGCCGATGATGGCGATGATGGTGATGATGATGAGAAGGAGGACGAGGAGGATGATGACAATGATGATGATGATGATGATGATGAGGATGATGATGATGGTGGTGATGATGATGAGAATGACGATGATGATGGTGATGATGATGATGATGATGATGATGATGATGATGATGATGATGATGATAACGATGGCGATTGCGATGATGATGATGATGATGATGATGATGATGATGATGATGATGCCGATGACGATGATGATGCTGCTGATAATGATGATGATGACGATGCTGATGCTGATGCTGCTGCTGATGATGTTACTGACGATGATGATGCTGCTGCTGATGATGATGGTGGTGGTGGTGACTATGATGACGGTGCTGATTATGCTTATGACGATGCTGATGATTCTGATGATGCTGATGCTGATGATTATGGTGATGATGATGATGACGACCTATAATGATGAGGATGATGAGGAGGATATTGGCGATGCTGCTGCTTCTGCTGCTGCTGATGATAATGATGCTGTTGATGCTGACGGCGATGAGAATGTCGATGCCGTTGACGATAGCGATGACTATGACGACGATGCTAATTCTTATGATGATGACGATGATGATGATGATGATAATGACGATGATGATGACGATGATGCTGCTGCTGCTGCTCTTGATGATTATGACGATGTCGATGACGATGATGATGTTCATGATGATGCTGATGGTGATGATGATGATGATGCTTACGATGGTGATGATGCTGATGCTGATGCTGATGAGGATGCTGCTGCTGATGAGGATGCTGATGCTTATGAGGATTCTGATGACAATGTCGATGATTATGATGATGAAGATGTTGATATGCTGATGATGATGCTGATGCTGATGATGATGCTGCTGATGATGATGATGCTGGCGATGATGATGATGCTGATGCTGCTGCTGCTGATGATGATGATGATGATGATGACGATGACGATGACGATGATGACGATGATGACGATGATGATGATTGATGATGATGATGATGATGATGATGATGATGCTGATGCTGATGCTGATGATGATGATGATGATGATGATGATGATGATGAAGAAGATGATGATGATGATGATGATGATGATGATGATGATGATGATGATGATGATGATGATGATGATGATGATAATGATGATGATGATGATTATGGTAGTGGTGGTGGTGGTGGTGATGATGATGCTGCTGCCTCTGCTGTTGCTGCTCTGCTGCTGCTGCTGCTGATGATTGTGACGATGATGGGGGTGATGTCGACGACGATGGCGATGGTGACGAAGCTGATGGTCACGTTCATCACGGTGGTAACGATGACGCTGGCGATGATGATGATGATGATGATGATGATGATGATGATGATGATGATGATGATGATGATGATGATGATGATGATGATGATGACGGTCGTGTGGGTGAAGATGATGATGAACAGAATTTTGACGAGGGCGACGACATCGACGATGACTTTGACGGTGGTGGCGACGATGACGATAACATGGTGATGGTGATCACGATGACGAGTGTAATGATTTCGCTAACGGTGGTCAAAACGGTCGTGCTGATCAGGATTATGAGGACGTGTGCTCCCGCAGAGGCTCATCAGTCCTGTCATCATGTTATTGGCGATCCGTTGACATTTTGTATGTGAGAGTAGGAGGAGGAGGAGGAGGAGGAGGAGGAGGAGGAGGAGGAGGAGGAGGAGGAGGAGGAGGAGGAGGAGGAGGAGGAGGAGGAGGAGGAGGAGAGGAGGAGGAGGAGGAGGAGGAGGAGGAGGAGGACGACGACGACGACGTCGAGGAGGAGGGAGGAGGAGTAGGAGGAGGAGGAGAGGGAGGAGGAGGATGAGGAGGGGAGGAGGGGGAGGCGGAGGCGAAGGCGGCTCCCTGGCGGAGGCGGAGGCGGCGGCTCCTCAGGGCCCATGCCAAGCTTCTCCTGGCTTGGAAGGACCCAACGGCGTCCTCGTGAGGGGCCGGGCTGAGGTGTGGGGTCCCTCGTCCAGGTAGGGCCACTGTGTTGAGTCTGTTCACTACCACCACCACCATAAGCTGGAGGGGGCAAGGAGGAGGAGGAGGAGGAGGAGGAGGAGGAGGAGGACGAGGAGGAGGAGGAGGAGGAGGATGAGGAGGAGGAGGAGGGGGAGGAGGAGGAGGACCCCCCCCACCAACTGATGGTGGTGGTGGTGGAAAACACGCCCATCACACTGGTCGACCTGGACTGGTGGAGCCTTTCAGCGTCTGAACAGGCCTGGGATCCGGGGCCCCTCGTGCCGAGTCTCGGTGGGTCCTTGCGCGCCGGTGCGAGCGAGGGAGTCGTTCGTCGGCGCTCAGGGCCAGGGATGCACTGACCCGGGCTTGGGTGCAGGATCCTGCAAGGCCTGGCTGACCCGCTACACTGTCAATGCCTCGCTTTCCTGGGGCTTTGGTTGTGTTCTTGCTCATGAGCATTTGTCACGTGTGCGGAGCCACACTGTCAATGCCGCGCTTTCCTGTGGCTTTGCTGTGTTCCTGTTCGCAACGCACACCGCAAGAGGCGGCGGAGAGCTCGAGAGATCCACCCACAAAAAGTGATCGACCCGGGTCCGTAGATCCCCGAGCTCGGCCCCCTGGCGGGCCCAGCAGACGCCGAGGCCAGGAGCAGCGCCTCGCCTTCGAGCGGTGGATGCTGTCGGAGCGCTGCGCCTCCGCCCCCGTCAGCGGCGCCGCAGCGGGCGACGCCGCCCGCAGCCCCGCGGGGGCGCCGCCGCCCCGGGGGCCGCCGGCGGCGCCGCCCGCGCCGCGGGCCCCGCGGGGAGGGGCCGCCGCGCGGAGGGTCCTAGCCGCGACCTCGGTGCGCGGCGGCGGTCGCCTGGGCGTGCGGGGCGGCGGCGGCCAGGGGAGGAAAGCATGCAGTCGAGATTCGGCGGCGAGCCAGGGGGGGAAATGAGAAGAGGCGGGCCTTCTCAGAAGGCTCGGAAGTCCCCCGGCCTTCTGAGAAGTTTTCTAAGCCTTCCCCGAAGACACAAAACAAATTCTCAGAAGGCGCGAGGGCTTCTGAGAAGCCCCGCGGCCTTCTGAGAAGGCCTTCTCCTTCTCGCTTCCCCCCCTCGCTCGCCGCCTAGAGATGGAGGGGAAGATCACGGGCACCGTGACAAAGACTGAGTGCGGCAACGTCGTGCCGATCTTGGTCACCGTCCGTCTGGGCCAGCGCCAGCTCGTGGCTCATCCTCGCGAGTCGGCGGCGGCCGGCACGGACCACGGCCAAGATCGGCGTCGACGAGAGCCCGCGACATCTTGGCCATGGTCAGCGTGTTTCTCTCCTCGACGAGGCGCTGGAAGGAGGACCCCTCTCGGCTCAGGAGGGGATCTGGCTCTCGGGCCGGCCGCCCACTCAGGGCCGGGCAGAGGCACGACGAGGAACCTTGTGGCCAAGGCTCGCCACGGCCCGGACTCCCCCTCCGTGTCTTACCTCAAGCGTTCCTTCCCGTAGCTCGATGAGTGTACCGACGCCGATGCCCCTGCCTCGTTTTCGCCTGTTTTTGGCCTCCTGCGTGCTCCTCCGCCCGCGGCTCCCTCGCCCCCTCTCGCGCTCCTCCCGTTCCCGTTTCTGCCCAAGGAGGCCCCGCAGTGCCCCTCGGTTGCCTCGACCGCGGCCCGGTGCCAAACCGCTGCGACCAAAGGCTGTGGCCTTCTGGTCGAAGAAGAGATGACGCCATAAACATACACTTCTGGCGCTCCGCGCGGATTTCTTGGATCCGCGCTGGGCCCCTCCCGGCGGCGCCTCCGGCGCCGCCCCTGGCGCGCTCCGCGCGCCAGGGAGGGGGGCCCAGCGCAGGTCCAAGAAATCTGCGCGGACCGCCACACGCTCGGGTTTTTGGGGCACCCTCGCCGCCACGGCCAGGCTCGCTCCGAGCTCCTGGCCAGGTCGCGCCCCGGGAGAGGTCCGGGGAGTGGCGGCACTGGTGCTCGGTCGGGCGTGCCCCTCTACAGGAGGAATGCTCCAAAGTGCTGGAAAAATAGTCTGGGGTTGATTTCTGCATAATCTTTGAGCATGGTTGGAGTATTTTTTTTTGTTGTTTAAAGCAATTTTCGTCAAAAACCGGCCTGCAGGGGGACACGCCCGACCTAACACTGGTGCGCTCCTGTCCCCCCGGGCGGAGGCGCGGCGGGCGGGGCACGCGCGGGCTCGGCGCGCGGCATCGCGGCGCACTGGCGCGGCCAGAGGGTGCTGTATTCGGCCATGGTGCTGCTGGAGCGGCTCGAGCTGCGAACCCGCCCGGTGAGCGGTGCGATCGAGATGGGTACGGAAATCAGCATCGTGTAACCGATCCCCATCCCCATCCCCATTCCCTTCGAGACTCCCGCCAAATTGCCCCCCCCCCCCCCCCAGTGGGGGGTAGACCCCTCGAAACCCGAAGGGAACGACCTATACCCCCATCTAGGGGGGTCACTCGGCCAGTGGGGCCCAGGCCGCGCCGCTGGGGATGGGGATCGGTTAAACGATACTCAGGAGCGGCTCGAGCTGCGAACTCGCCAAGTGAGCGGTGCGATCGAGATGGGTGCGGAAAGAGCGGGCACGAAGATCGTGGCCCCAGCGGGCAAGGCTCGGGGCTGCTGCGCTCACGGCCAGCCCTCCGAGGCACTTCGCAGCAGGCCTCGGCGGGCGCTCCGGGCAGTCCAGGGCGGCTCGACGCCCGCCTGGCGGGCGCTTCGGGGCGCCCCCCGCCCCGCCATCCGCCCGCCAGGGTGGATGGCTTGGGCCCTGGGCCATTTTTCCCCAATCAGTGCTTGCACTGAAGGGGTCCTGGCGCAAGTTGAAACATTTGGCGGAAGTTTCCTGCCGATTTTGGTAGCAGGCTTGGTTCTCAGGTTCCCTGTTCCGGGTGCCCGGCCGGGTTCCCGGTTGATGGTTCTGGGCCGATTTCGGTGGGTTCTGGGCTCCCGGGCTCCCGCTGTCGGTGTCGCCGCGGACATTGCCCATTTGAGACAGAGGGCCGCCTGCCCAACAGCGGGCGCTGCTGGTTTTGGGCAACATTTGCTGTTGGGTATCATGCGTTTTTTTCCGTGTCCGGCGTCCCACAGGTGAAGGACTTCGGGGTCGCCGTGACCTTCCGCGACGCGCTCCTTGAGGCCAAGCTCCGCTTCATGGAGGGGCTGCGAGAGCTGCGGGGGGCAAAGGGGGGCGCGTCTGCAGGCGACCAGGGCGCCGCTTGGCCCGAGGGCGAGAAGCTCGTGCCGCAGCAGCCGCCCTGGCAGGGGCAGCTGAGCGCCGAGGAGCTGGGGGACATGCTCTCCGCCGCCGTGGGCGCCGCCCTGAAGCGGAGGCGCCTGGAGCCCAACAGGGACATGGGCCTCTACCTTCGCGTCAACATGCCCGCCAAGCAGTGGATCGGCTCGGCCCTGTGCGGCCCCGTCTTTCACCTCGGAGGGGCCTCCATGGCGCTCGGGATGCGCAGCTGGAAGCTGCTCTGCGAGGCGCGAGGCTCCGAGCCCGCTCTTGCGACGGCCGAGGGCGCGTGCGCCGCGTGGCGGCAGGTGCGCAGCGCGCACCTGACCGCGTGGAGCCTGACCGGCCGAGACTGCGCCCACTTGGCCAGACGGCTGGACGAGCTGGAACAGCGGCGCCGGACCCAGGCCGCCGCCGGCCGGCTCCGGCGCGCGGCGCGCGCCCGCGACCGTGGCGCCAGGCTGACGGCCGTGGAGGCGGCCAGAGCGGCCAGGGCTGCGGCGAGGTCGCTGCGGGCCGCCGGCCGCGCGGAGGCAGCGATCGGCCGCCTGCTGGACACGTGGGCGAAGCGGCTCCGAGCGGTTGCCGAGGGAAGAAGCACGGCGGACCATGACCAAGATGTCGCGGGATCTTATCGATGCCGGTCTTGGTCACATGGTCCATGTCGGCCGTCGCCGACTCGCGAGGCTGATCCAGGAGATGACGCTGACCACGATCGACGGCGACCAAGATCGACACGCCGTTTCCGCGCTCAATCTTGGCCATGGTCCCCGTTTCCTTCCCCTCCAGGTTGCCGGGCGTGCGCGCTGCGGCGCGGGCAAGCGTTGCCGTGCCCCTGTCGCCGGCCCCCGCGCTCGTCCTCAGGCCAGGGGCCGCGCTGGCTGCCGGCAGCCAGGGGCCCGACGCGTCGAGAGCGCAGCCTCCGATCAGCGCGCGCGCGCCAGGGCGATCTGACGGCTCTCCCGGGGCGGCGGCGCGTCCTGGCGCACACGGCGCGGCGCCCCAGCATCCGAGGCTGTCATTCTCGCTGTTCTTCCTCCTTCCTGTTCCTGAGCGCGTGACTTCTTGACGCTTTGTGCACGGCCACCAGGCCACCAAGAAACCATTCGTGCGCGGGGATCTCTTGGGTCACCTTGGGGACATCTCGGGCTGTCTGGAGACCATCTGGGCCAGTCTTGGAGGCCTTCTTGAGCCATCTTGGCGGGATCTTGCGGCCATCTTGGAGGTCTTGACCCAACTTAGTAGATGATGGGATGCTATCTTGGCTCGGAAGCCTCACGAGGTACACATTTGCCTGGGTCCTGGCGTGCTGGGCCGAAGGGCTTGTGAGCATGATTCAATAGAGAACCTCAAGACCTGAAAAGCCTGGCACGTCTAGCACCCCTTTGTTGAATCAAGCGGGGGCGGTGGATCTGGTGGCTTTCGGTCTATCCCGCCACTGGGTGTGGGTTGTGGACCACCAGGCCTCTTGGGGTCTCTTGGTGGGCCTCTTGAGGTCCCCTGGAGAATCGAGGCCTCATGGATGCCTCCTGTGGGCGTTTAGGACCTCCTTGGGGGCCCCTCGGTGGAGTCGTGGGGGCCCGCCACAGGTCGTCGGGGTCTCTGGTGCCCCTCTTGTGGCCCTCTCGGCCTTTCGTCGCCCGATTAGCGGGACTCTTCAAATCGGTGTCGGCAGATCTTTGCCTGCAGAGGACCTCCAAGGACCTCCTGGGGGGTCCCCTGGGGCTCTCTCTGGTGGCGTGTCGGGAGCCTCTTGGGAGCTTTTTGAGCCGTCTCTTGAGCCATCCTGGGTCTTTTCAGGGCCCTCTTGGGCCGTTTCAGGGCCGTCTTGGGCTACAGTCAACCCGCATAATAAGGACGTGCAACCTTCTCAAGGGTACCCTTGCATACTTGCCCCTTCGGCCCTTGCTTGGCCGCTTTCGCTGGCCGCGCCTCGCTCGCGAGGTGTCGACATGGCCTTCCAAGGCGCTTGCATCCTCATCTCAGGAGGGGAAAAAAACACACAGACACAATTAATCGTCGATTCGCCAGAAAATCCGCCGACCCTGTCGGCGTGTGGAAGACGCATCCCGGTGTCGTCGTCTTGCGTGGATCACCGTCGTCGTCGTCGTCGTCGTCGTCTCCGTCGTGTCCTCGTCGTCTCCGTCTCCGTTGTCCCTCGTCGTCTTCGTCGTTCCCCGTCTCCTTGAGCGCGCGAGCCAAAGCGACATTGAGCAACGTCGTAGTTGAGTCGTGGCGAAGCCCCTCCCTACCCTCCCCGCCGGGGGGGGGGGGGGGGGTCGCCGGGGGGGGTCCCCGGGGGGGGTCGCCACCCAGATACGCATCCTCCCCGGGGGGTCCCGGAGCTCAGAAAAGCTTCAAGACGAGCCAAGAGCGCCAGAAGACACCCCCAAAAGGGTACAAGAGGGCCTCGACTCGACGAACGATGGCCCCAAGACGCCCAAGACGGCCCGAAGACGGCCCAAGAGACCCTCAAGACGCTCCAAGAGAGCCCCAAGAGCACTCCCAAGAGGGCCCCAGGAGCCAAAATCGTCAATTTTACATAGGTTTTTGAATGATTTCGGCCTTCTCGCCTTCTCGGCTTGTCGACACTCCAAGACGGCCCAAGGGGCCCCCAAGAGGCCCCCAAGAGCGCCCCAAGAGGCCTACAAGAGCCAAGACGGCCCAAGAAGGCCCCAGGACAGCTCAAGAGGCGCCCAAGACGGCCCAATAGGGCCCCAAGACGGGCCCAAGAAACGGCCAAGAGGGGGACGAGGAACCGAGAATTCGAGACTTCCGCCCTCAGAGGCCCCTGGGAAGCCCCAAGAGGCCCCCAAAAGACCCCAAGAGGCTCCCAAGCGGCGCCAAGACGCCCCCAAGATGCGCCGAAGACGGCCTCCAGAAGCCCCAAGAGGCCCAAAAGAGGCCCGAAGAGGCCCCACAACGGACCCCAAGAGGCTTCAAGTTGCCTTCCAGACGCCCCCGAGAGGTCAACCACGAGATCCCAACCAACATCCATAAGGCCTCCTCCTCCTCCCCCTTCACCCTTCCTCCTCCTACTCCCTTCCGCCTCCTCCTCCTCCTCCTCCTGCCCCCCCCTCGTGTTGTCTTTCGTCATCTTCAGGGTCGGCGGCAACGGCCGTAAGGCCTTCGCAATATAGGAAAATATGTGAAGCGGGGTGGAAGACAACAAAAACCCAAATATGGGAAAATATGGGGGATCCTTTTATTTGTGTGTGTGTTTATTTGCGTGTCCTGGGGCCCCTTCATTATCGCGCATCCTCGTCATACGGGCTGGCTGTATCTTGGTGGCCACCTCGGAGACCATCTCGGGGGTCTCGGCCGGCCTTCTAGGCGTCTCGGAGGCCCACTCGGCTCAGAAAGCTGGGGGCGGCGGCCTGGGCCAAAAGTCAGGCAGTGGCGAAGCGTCCTGGCTCGCCTATAGTCAGGAGGGAAAAAAGCACACAGACACAATTAATCGTCGACTCCCAGGAAAATATAGGAAAATAGGGGAAATGGGGGGGGAAGACGAAAACCCAGAAAATATGATAAAATATGGGGGGTCCTTTTATTTGTGTGTATTTATTTGTGTGTCCCAGGGCCCCACCATATAGGCCTACCAAGCAATCTTCTAAGAGCCTTTCGTGATTTCCACGAAATGTTCTTAGAACATTTCTGGCGGAGTCTTTTTTTTGTCGCATCGGGTTTATGTTCTAAGAACATTGTTTTCCTTAGAACATTTTCTGGTTCTGAGAACATTTCGTGGTAGGACTATAGGAATGCCGGGACGGTCGGTCCCTGCTCAAGACAGGGCCCGTGGGAAGGTCTTGGGCGGGGGCCGGCAGCGCCCACAAGGTCCTGCACGCCAGGCAACCCTTCGAGGCGCCGAGAAGGGGCAGCGGACCTCGGCGGCGCGTCCGGGGGGAAGGGAGAAGGAGAAGGCCTTCTCAGAAGGCTCGGAAGTGCCCTCGCCTGCTGCGAATTTTTCTACGCCTTCCCCAGAGACGCAGGAAACATCTCGCGCGAGGGCTGCTGAGAAGTCCCACCGCCTTCCGGGGAGGCCTTCTCCCTCTCACCTCCCACCTCGCTCGCCGCCGATCCTGGGGGGTCTCCAGGAGGCCTCTTGGCTCTCAGGGGGTCTTGGGGCTGTCTTGGGCGGGAGAATCCTGGGCACCTTGCCTGGCGCACTTTCTGAGGCCAACGATGTCGAAACACATGGGTCCTTACAGCAGTTTTTGGTTGAGGGAGGAGGCTTGTGAAACAAAGAGGGTGACATCATTCGCTCAAATGGAGGGGTGCTCAACTAGGGTCCCCCTGTGGAGCTCGAACAAGGGCCTCGTAGGGGCATTCTTGGGGCTCTCTTGGGGGCCTTCGGGGCATTCTTTGGGCATTGTCAGAGCTCTCGTCGGACATCCCAGGGCCATCTTGACGCCTCGGAGGCCCGTCGACAGCCGACATTTGTTATCCAATGACTTGAGCCTCTCGGGGGCATCTGTGGGAGGCTCGGGGGCCACGTTGAGCCGTCCTGGGGCCTCCTTTTGGCTTCTTGGAGCATTCAACTTGGACCCGTTGCAGTCATGTTGGGCCAGCTTGGACGCACCGACTCTGGTGACCGCCTCGGTCAGACCCAGAGGAGGCGGTGTGTGTGTGTGTGTGTGTGTTTGTGTGTGTGCGCGCGCGCGCGCGCGCCGCGCGCGCGCTTTGTGTGTGTTGTGTGGTGGTAGTGTTTGTGGTTGTTTGTGTGTGTTGTGGGTGTGTGTGTGTGTTTGTGTTTGTGTGTGTGTGTGTTCGTGTGCGTGTGCGTTGTGGTGTGTTGTTAGTGTGCGTTTTGTTTTGATTGTGTGTTGTGTGGTGGTTGTGTGTGTGTGTGTGTGTGTGTGTGTGTGTGTGTGTGTGTGTGTTGTGTGTGTGCGCGGAGCGGCGCGCGCGCTTCCCTCGTCCGCGCGGCGCTGTGTGTGTGGTGTGGTTTGTGTCTGTGTGTGTGTGTGTTTGTGTGTTGTGTGTGTGTGTGTTGGTTTTCGTGGCGTGCGGGCGTGCGTGCGTGCGTGCGGCGTTGCGTGCGGGTGTGCCCCCAGCGGGCGTGCGGGCAGCGGGCGTGCGGGCGTGCGGGCGAGCGGGCGTGCGTGCGTGTGCGTGTGCGTGTGCGTGTGTGTGTGCGTGTGCGTGTGCGTGTGCGTGTGCGTGTGCGTGTGCGTGTGCGTGTGCGTGTGCGTGTGCGTGTGCGTGTGCGTGTGAGTGTGCGTGTGCGTGTGTGTGTGTGTGTGTGTGTGTGTGTGTGTGTGTGTGTGTGTGTGTGTGTGTGTGTGTGTGTGTGTGTGTGTGTGTGTGTGTGTGTGTGTGTGTGTGTAGAGCCTCTCACCCACCGTGCTGAAAGAGTCGATCCGACAAACTGCGTACATTACGCCGATGGGCCTGGTGGGATTCTGGGGCCAGCGGGGGACCTGCCTCGCAGAGAGGCTTTCATCTCCAACCAAACTCGAAGTCTTTTCAGAAATGGCGCGCGAACGGCCTAGATGGTGGGGGGGAGGAGGGGGCCAGGGAGTGAGCGAGGAAGGGAGGGAGGGAGGGAGAGAGGGGGAGGAGGAGGGAGGAGGGAGGAGGGAGGAGGGAGGAAAGGGAGGGGGAGAGGGAAGGAGGGAGGAGGGAGGGAGGAAGGGAGGATGGAGGAGAGGAGGGAAGGAGGGGGAGGAGGAGGGAGGAGGGAGGAGGAGGAGGGAGGGAGGGGAGGGGAGGAGGAGGAGAGGGAGGAGGGAGGGCAGGGGAGGGAGGGAGGAGGGAGGAGGGAGGATGGAGAGGGAGGCAGGGAGGGAGGGAGGGGGGCACGTAGGGGGGGGCAAGGGAGGGAGGGAGGGAGGGGAGGGGAGGGAGGGAGGGGGAGGGGAGGGGAGGGGGGGAGTGAGGAGGGAGGAGGGGGAGGGAGTGGAAGGAGGAGGAGGGAGGGGAGGCTGAGGAGGAGTAGTGAGGATAGGGAGGAGGACGTCGGAGGAGGGCGGAGGAGGAGGAGGATGAGGAGGAGGAGGAGGAGGAGGAGGGAGGGAGGGAGGGAGGGAGGGAGGGCGCGAGGCAGGGGGTTGATTCAGCTGTTGGAGGCCTGTGTAAGTAGGCGCTGGGGCCACAGGCACGGCCCTCTTCGGTGGCACCTCCCACTCCAGGGATGGCCAGGGGCGACGAGGGGAGTGAGGCAGCGAGGTAGAATGGGCAGCGGGGGGAGTGCGCGAGGGAGGGAAGAGGACAGGAGTCAGGAGTTCATGCTGTCGGCGGTTGGGGAAGGAGGAAGCACGTTCTCCCGGGCGTGCAAGGCAACCTCCCTGCCACTCTTCCGCACTTTCGTTGGCCCAGGGCCCTGGGTCGCGGCACGCGCAGAAGCGGGCCAGCAGACTCTGCTCGCTGAGATGTATTGCTTCAGTATGGTTTTGATCTCATGACGTTCTAGCGCAGTGGGGCACCGTAGCCTTCTCCAAAATTTGCATCGTCAGCGTTCGGTCTCTTCGTCGCCGTCTCAACCGTCTGCTGAGCCACCACCTGAAGCACCTTCACAAGCCCCATCACCTTTCGCACCGTGATGCCTCGAGGAGTGACGACTAGGTGCTCGGAGAGTGAGGCAAACACGAGCTTTGATGCCCGCGCCTCACACGAATGGCTTGGAATAACCATGAACGGCATAAGCAACTTTTCTCGTAGGTCTGCGCGGATTTCTTGGATCGGCGTTGGGCCCCCTTGGCGGCGCCTCCGGCGCCGCCCTTGGCGCGCTCTGCGCGCTAGGCAAAGGGGTCCAGCGCTGATCCAAGACCTCCGAGAAATCATGCTTATCTGGTGTTTAGTTGCACCATTCATGTATGTTGCGGTTTTTCCATCATCATGCAGTCAGGCGCGCCAGAAAAATGTCAGCAGCGACGAGCGGCTTGGCGCACGGCGGGGCTCTGGGCGTGGGGATGGAGCGGGGCCGCTCGCGCTAAGCTTTGTGCTATCGCGAAGGCCTCACGGCCAGCGCCGCCGACCCGGGGGGGACGACGAAGACCAACGGCCGCGGCGTCGACGCTCGCGAGCTCTCGTGGGGGCCCTTGTGGGCCTCGTTGGCCTCGGCCCCCACCCCCCCCGGGGGTTTCCCCCCGACCGCCCCCCCGGCGGGGGATCAAAGGCAGTGGGCTTCGACTTGACTGGCGTTCCTCTTGCGGCTCTGTGGGTCTCTCTCTTGGGCGGGCCGTCTTGGTCGGAGAGGTGGGGGGATCATGATTCTCGGGGCCCCCCCGGAGGCCTCCCCCGGGAACCTCAGTCTGGCCAGAATCAAGTTTGATTCGAGCCGGCCACCCACCCAGCGACCACAAGGAAAGGTGCACTGGGCCTTTGTGTGTCTCTTGCCCAGAAGCGAAGCCGTCGATTTGCGAGTTGCTTTTTGCGATCAAGTGCATTCAACATTGTATCATATGTGAACAGTGCGCCAAACTCATGTAAAGATTCCAGCAGCCAGCGATTTCGGGCCCATTGCATTGCTGAGCCCAAAGGTGACGCACCTGTATTCCAGGATGATGTGTTATGCGAAGGAGAAGCATTTGGAGGGTCCTCAACCGATTCGTTCATGACTTCGTGGTGCTCGACGCCAGTGGCCTCCCCAGTGGACGTGCCTGTGGCCCATGCCGGCGACCACAGAGGGTGCGGGTGCGCCGGGGTGTGGTCTGCGATCAGCGTCGTTAGGGCCTTGGGGGGCACCACGTTGCCCCCGCCCTCGCCCGTCCCCCAGGTCGCGCGCTGCAAGCCGCACCCTCTGCAGCCACACCCCACGGGACCCTGCGCCCCTCGTGCGGGCTCCCCCTGCAGCCCGCGCGCTGCGACGGTCCCGCCTCCCGCGAAGCGTGCGCGGTTCGCGGTGCGCGGCTCGCGACGCCGCTGCGCAGCTGCCCCAACGCTCGGGCTCCCGTGCCCCTGGTGCCGAGGCGGCGGGGACTTGTCCAAGTGGGGCGCTCCAGGAAATCGGGCGGCGAGCCCAAGGGGGGAAGCCAGAGGGGGCGGGGCTCCTCGGACGGCTCCACGGGGGCTCCGGCGCTGCGAGACGTTCTTCGAAGCCTCCTCCGCGGGCGCAGGCAACCTCTCAGAAGGCCAGAGGGCTTCCGAGAGGCCCCGCTGCCTCCCGAGGAGGCCTGCGCCCTCGCACGGTCCCCCGTGGGGCGCGCCGCCGAGAGAGGGCCTCGCCCTCGAGGATCGGAGGTGTTGCCACGTCTCTCCTCCTCCTCCTCCTCCTCCTCCTCCTCCTCCTCCTCCTCCTTCCTCCTCCTCCTCCTCCTCCTCCCCCTCCCCCTCCTCCTCCCCCCTCCTCCTCCTCCTCCTCCCCCTCCTCCTCCTCCTCCTCCTCCTCCTCCACCTCCTCCTCCTCCTCCTCGGCATGATGGCCCTCCGCTCTGCTCACGCCGCCCTCGACTGGCCTTCCGCCGCCGTCCGGCTCGGCTTGTCTCCAGGGTGCCCTGGGTTCTCTTGGGTCCCGGTGGTTTTGCTGTGGAGAGCGTGGCGTTCCCACACCCGAAATCAATGGACGTGCTGGGGCCTCAGGGTTGGGCTTCTCGTGGAAGGTTTCTTGTGGTCGAGCTCCTACTGTAAAGTGGGGGCGGCTCCGCCTGCTGAATCGGCGGCGAGCGAGGGGGGGAAGCGAGAAGGAGAAGGCCTTCTCAGAAGGCGGCGGGACTTCTCGGAAGCCCTCGCGCCTTCTCATCAGTTTTCTGTGCCTTCGGGGAAGGCTCAGGAAACCTCTCAGAAGGCCGGGGGACTTCCCTGCCTTCCGAGAAGGCCCGCCCCTGCTCATTTTCCCCCCGGGCTCGCCGCCGAGGAAGCCTGCGGAAGCAGAAGGTGCGCATCCGTCTGCGTATTGAAGGGCCTCGGTGTGCAGACACACGTTGGGTCTGACACACGTTCTGAGGACCATCGACGGGGGTAGGGTGGGGGGGGGAGGCAGCGCCGCTCCCAGCATACCCACATGAGATGGCAACGCTCTTGGGTCCGGGGCTTCCAGAATCGGCCATCTCTCCGCCGTCTGGGGCACCACCCCTCCGGGGCCTCGGGAGGCCGTGGACCCGGAGGTCTGCGGCCTCCCTGGGGGCCGACTGGCCACGTCCGCGCCCACCGCCCCCGTGGGGGTCCCAGGGCGTCGCTTCCCCAGGGGTTGGGTCCGGGGAAAGCCCCGCCTCGCACCTGTGCGCGGGTGCCCCCTGTGCCCTGCGTGGCCGAGAGGCCCCCTTCCCCCCTTGCGTGTGTGCCGCGAGCGCCGTGCCACCTGCCCGTGGGCCTCTGTTGGCAGGCCATTCCCTTGTGCCCTCGTCGCTCCCGCGTGCCTCCTGGCCCCCCCTCCTCGCATGTTGTGCTCGCGTCCGTTCCTGCCTGCCAGTCAGGGCAGGCGGTCACGCGTGCCCCGACTTTTTGTATTTCTTGCGGCAGGCCTGGTGTTCGGTGGCTTTGTGGTTGGTATCCTGTGCCTTGGGTCCTGGGCTTCGCGCCTCATGTCCGCTGTATGGTACAGTCGGAACTGATTCGTAGGTCGACCCTGCCAAGTCGAGGGTACCCTTGTGTCCTGTGTTCCGCGACAAGTGCCTTCTGCGTTCCTATGGCAGCGTGGCCCTTGGAAGGGTCTTGTATCCTCTCGCGTGTCCTCTCCAATCAAGTCCGACTGTAAGGGTTACGTGCTTGGCCACGACCATGCGTCCCGTGGCCTCAGGTGGTGCTTGCGAAGCCCTTCTTTTAGCCGCCCGTGCCCAGCTGCTCTGCGCCCTGTTGTGCCCGAGTTGTCAGTGCCCCCCCCCCAGAAGGGTGCACCCTGTGCCCCCCGGGCGAAATCAGCTGAATTCGTTGGTGCATCAATACTGCCTCGCACTCCGTGTTCCGTGTCGCTTGCGGTACGCGTCGTGCCCCGTGGTTTCTGTCTCGTGCTTGTCGGGCTACGCAGCACTACTTTGCGTGCAGTGGATTGGAACATGTGGCGTTGTGGTCTGTTGCGCATCTGGCTCGTGCTGCTGGCTTGCTGGAAGTCGGCTTGCCAGCCAGGCACCGATCGAGCATACTTACCTACTATCTGTCGTCCACCGTGAGGGGCGCTGGCTAGTGGAAGATCAAACGCACACAGACGCACACGTAATATCGGTAGCGGGTATCGGGAAAAGCAGGCAAGCGGGGCGGAACATGTTCGGGCTATATTCGCACCGACGCGGCCAGGCCAAACGACACATGAGCCCGACGCGCTTTGCCTTGCTTCGGTCTGCTTTACTCTGTTTTGCTTGCGCTGTGCTCTGCGGTGTTTTTCTCTACGGCCTTTTACCTTGCATGTCTGTTTTTTGTAGTGGGCTGAATGGTTCCAGAAGCTTCGTCCGACAGGCGCAGGCAAGTGTGGCAATATATGCGTGTTGCCGTGTGTGACGATGGCGGCGATGATGCTGGCGGAGGCAACGGCGGTGGTGATGCTGATGGTGAGCATGTTCGTGGTGGTGATGGTGGTGGTAATGGTGGCGACGACGACGGTGATGATGACGATGATGTTGGCGGCACCGATGCCCAGGGCGATGGGGAGCAGGAGGAGGAGCAGGAAGAGGAGGAGGAGGAAGAGCAGGAGGAGGAAGAGGAGGAGGAGGCAGAGGAGGAGGAGGAAGAGGAGGAGGAGGAGGAGGAGGAGGAGGTTTTGATTTTTTTGATTTGACTTGCTCGCGGGTGATCGTCTGCCGAACACTCCTGCCCGTGGCGCCGAAACGACGAGCGAGGGGCCCGAGGAAGGGGCCGAAAGAAGCGAGGGACGGAAACCCAGGACCCAGACAACGCCGAGCGAGGGACCCGACCGAAGAAAACGGGGCACGAGAACCACGGGGGCCCGAAGAGTGCTCCACTACATCACGCACCTCCTGGTTGAGAGGTGCATCAATTGCTCTGGAACAGCCCTGCAAAGGTTCTGCAGAGTGCAATTACATACTCCTCCACCTCCAATCATCTCATACCTCCACCCCCAACCAACTACGTACGCATAGACAGGCGGGAGGGGATGGAGGAGAGGAAGATCGCTGACCGCGGAAGGGAAAAATGGAAGAGAGGAGGAAGGCCAAGGTCCTCAGATGTAGCCCATGCCCTCAGCCTCATCCTCATCATCCAATTCCTTCAGCAGGGCAGCTGCACTGGCACGGGTGGCGCCCGCCTGGGCCATGAGAGCTTCGTGAGACAGCCGAGGAGGACGGCGTCCACGATGCAGCGCACGATCGTCGTCTTGGTGAACCACTGAGGCCAGCGTAGAGGGTACTGCGGACCTCGGTACAAGGATGCCAGAAGTCGGAGCACACCTGCGGGGCATAGAAGGCCTGGCCGTAGACGAAGCCTCTATAGCAGCGCTGGTGGTTGAAGCGGTTCGCAGTGTAGACCTCCCAGCTCCCGAAGCCAGCGTAGAATGATCTGCGGACCTCGGTGCAGTCAGCCTGGTCGACGGACGTGAAGCCTTCGCAGCCGTCGTCGACGAAGCAGGAAGGATGACAGGAAAGGAGCACGCCGAAGAAGCCTGTGACGCCGTAGCCGACGGTGGGGTAGAGGAGGCCATAGTCGCTGAAGCAGCTCTCGGGGTAGAGGCGACCGCAGCGAGCTCCACACCGCCAACGCGAACGGGAGGATCATCAGGTACATCATCGGCATGTTTCTCTTGCCCCTGATCTTGAGGTCCACCGGCAGCGCAAGAGCAGAGCGGCACCATCGCCTTGCACGCAGTGTGGAACTCGAGCAGGGTGTCCTCGTACCGCTGCGCCGAAAGGTGTCGGACCATGTGGTACGAGATGTCGATCTGCTCGGCGGCTTTGGCCATGCGGCGGTCGATGATGCCCGCGGCACGCGCAGCGCGCGCAGCCACGGTGAGGCCCTCGAAGACACGGCCCGTGCGGACCTCGATGGCGTCGAGGAGCCCATCCCTGAGCAGGTAGAGGCGCTGCGCCTTGGCCCCGAAGGCGGCCTCCATTGCAGGGAAGAAGAAATGCCTGACAGGCGCGCCGCAGGCCCAGCGCTGGCAGAACCAGCACCTTGAGCCAAAAATGGCTACGGAAGGAGGAGGAGGTTGAGGCGGATGGTGACAAGGAGGAGGAGGAGG
>CAUYUJ010007187.1:18135-39480 GCA_963575745.1 Prorocentrum cordatum | reverse complement strand
GGAGGGAGGAGGAGGAGGAGGAGGAGGAGGAGGAGGTGAGGAGGAGGAGGGGGAGGAGGAGGAGGAGGAGGAGGCGGAGGAGGATGAGGATGCGGATGATGATGATGATGATGAGGATGAGGAGGAGGACTACTACTACTACTACTACTACTACTACTACTACTACTACTACTACTACTACTTCTACTACTACTTCTACTACTACTACTACTACTACTACTACTACTACTACTACTACTACTACTACTACTATTAGTAATAATAGGGCGAATGCTATTATTAATACTCATAGTACTAACATGACGAAACTGAATGAATACTACAACGATTAGTAATCGCACGCATAACATTAATCCCACACATAATAAGAATACGAATGCTAATAATCATACTACTAATAGTATAAACACTCAGAATAATAATACTACTACGAACACTAACATCAATAATACTAACAATAATCATACGACACATCATACTAATACGACTCAGAAGAACACGACTGATACGAAGAACACTAATAATGCGAATGCGACGGCGAATACTAATACTATTGATACTATTAGGAATACTAATAATATTACTACTGTTAATAATAAGAAGACGAACGATAATTATACTAAGGCGAATACTACTAATACTAAGAAGAATAAGCATACGAAGAACAACAACGAATCATAATAACAAGAAGAAGAGGATGAGGAGGAGGAGAAGGAGGACGAGGAGGAGGAGGCGGAGGCGGAGGAGGAGGAGGAGGAGGCGGAGGAGGAGGGGCAGGAGAAGGAGGAGGCGGAGGCGGAGGCGGAGGCGGAGGAGGAGGAGGAGGACGAGGAGGAGGAACAGGATGAGGAAACGGAGAGGGAAAAGGAGGAGGAGGAGGAAAAACATAGACTAATAAGAATAATGCCAATACCAAGCACAATAATATGAAGAAGAGAAAGAGGAATACTACGCATACTCAGAATCATATTCATAAAAACAAGACTATTACTGAGACGCATAATGCGACTAGCAATAATAGTACGAATCTTAAGAAGCAGAAGCATACTACTTCGAAGACGAAGAATACTACTCATACCAATATTACGAATCCTAACATCAAAAATAATGATAATATTAAGAAGAAGACGAAGACTACTACCAAACATAAGAAGAGGAGGAGGAGGAGGAGGAGGAGGAGGAGGAGGAGGAGGAGGAGGAGGAGGAAGTGGAGGAGAAGGAGGAGCACGAAAAGGATGGAGGAGGGCGGAGGCGGAGGCGGAGGTGGAGGCGGAGGCGGAGGCGGAGGCGAAGGCGGCGGCGGCGGAGGAAGAGGAAGAGGAAAAGGAAGAGGAAGAGGAGGAGGAGGAGGAGGAGGAGGAGGAGGAGGAGGAGGAGGAGGAGGAGGAGGAGGAGGAGGAGGAGGAGGAGGAGGAGGAGGAGGAGGAGGAGGAGGAGGAGGAGGAGGAGGAGGAGGAGGCGGAGGAGGAGGAGACGGAGGAGGAGGAGGAGGAGGAGGAGGAGGAGGAGGAGGAGGAGGAGGAGAAGGCATTCTGGCCCTCAGAGGTCTGGGGCCAGATCGATCGGCTCGGATCGGGCAATCGGCGCCGCCGCCCGGTCCAGCTCGCGGTCAGGCCGACCTCGGGGCCGGGCCCCAAGCGCGCCGCGCGGCGCCCTCTCGGAGGCCACCGTCGCCTCCCTGTCTCCGAGAGGGCCGCGATTCGCGGCCGCGCGCCTCGCGGCGCCCCCCTGGCGACGCCGGCCGACGGAGGCTGGCACAGGCGGGAGCGCTCCCGCCGCAGCGCCGCCAGGACACTGCTGAGGGTCCTGGACGCGGCGCGGCTGCTGGGGAGCCACCACTCGGCGCAGCTCACGACCGAGAGGATGGCGCTGCCGAAGCACAAGTGGCAGTGCGGTGGATGTGGGGCACCCGTCCCCAACAGCATGTGGCACTGCAGATGCGGATTCAAGTGGAGACCTCAGAGGACGTCCACAGACCAAGCAGCAGCGGCAGGACGACAGGCCGCAGGTGGCAAGACTGGCAAGAAGCAGAAAGCGCAGCAGCAGACGTTCAGCCAGGAGCACGCGGCCATCTTCAAAGATGTTGGCTTTATGACACTGGATGAGGCGCGCAGTTGCAAGGACTGGAAGGAGCCGCCCGCCACAGAGCAAGCAGCCCTGAGGACGCCGTTCAAGGCAGCGCTGATTGCCAGGGCGAAGCGACTGCTTGACGTGGTGCAGGCCAATAGACGGGCGCAGAAGGAGTCGGCACTGGAAGAACAGGAACTCAGCATGCTGAAGACAGCGCTCCTCATGCTGAAGCCCAAGGGAGTGCAACTGCCCGAGCTCACCAAGCTGCGCTTCGACATGAACACAGAGCTGAATACGATCCACGCGCAGCAGAAGCAGCTCCACCAGAGAGCCATGCTGCTGGAGGTGAGGATCGCTAAGGTATATGATCAAGAGCAGGAGCTGATGGCGCAGGACTTGGAGCCTGGGTACACGTCTGAGGAGGAGGAGGGGCCCGACGAGCAGCCCGTGCAGGACTGCGCGCAGCCGTCCCCGACACCCAAGGGGTGGACGACAGGAGCTCCCTGGCGCACCTCCGCCGCAGGAGCTGCCGCCCCTGCCGATCCAGGACCAGGGGCTGCTCCACGCGCGGGGCACACGCCGAGAGGCTTGCCCCGCCAGCTGCTCACGGTGAAGAAGGAGCACACCTCACAGTCCGCGCCCAGCCAGCAGGTTGAGACGGCGAAGGCGGAGGGCAATCGGCCAGAGCTTTTCAACCAAGAGGTCGCCCAGGCCATCAGGCAGCTCCACCAGCGCATGGACAGCATCCAGTCACAATGTCAGCAGCAGCGTGCAGCACCGCCGGCTCCCCCCCAGGCCGTGGAGGCCCAGCAGCTGGCGATGGCGGCGCGCATGCAGCAAGAGTGCCAGGCCATGGAGCTGCGCATGCAACAGGAGCTGCAGGAGCAGAACTGGGGGGTCAAGCGCATGCAGCAGGAGCTGGAGGAACGGGAGCGCATGTTGGCGACACAGCAGAAGGAGTTCATCCAGGCCGAGACTACTCAGAGGACCAGGTTGGAGGCGCAGCAGATGGCCATTTCGCAGGTCACGCAGCAGCACCAGGCGCAGGATTTTCGGTTGGAGAATGCTATGCGAGTACGCTTGGAGGAGGCCATGCAGCTGGAGGAGTACAACGAGCAGGCCCTGCGCCAGAGGGCTGAGCTTCAGGAGCAATGCAGATTCCTTGCAGAGCGCTCGAGTCAGCTACAGGCTCAGTCAGACTCGGCTGCCACACACCTCGACGCCCGCCAGCAAGCTGCAGCCGAGCTGGACGAGGCGAACGGACGCATACTTGTACAGCAGCAAAAGCGTGCCTGGGAGGAGCAGAGGAAGTACGAGGAGATGGAGATCCAGGCGAGACAGCGGTTCCAACAAGCCATGGAACAGCTGGAGGTGGAAACCAGCGCTGCCCGCCAAGCAATGGCTCGCAGCACCCAGGAAGCCGCGGAGCGTGCTGCCCTGGAGCAGGCCCAGGCTGCGGAGCTCGCCCAGCAGAAGCACTCCAGCCAGCACAGGGAGGCGGCCATGGCCATCCAGCAGGAATCCGACAGACTGCGCATGGAGCAGAGGATCCTGTCCGAAGCCGTGGCCGAGCAGCTCCACATCAGGGCGCGCGTCCTCAACGACGACCTGCTACTCGAGGAGGAGACCATTGCACAGCAGTTTCAGCGGGAGGAACTGGCGCTGCAGCAGGAGGAACTACAGGCGGCCTCTGCCATGATCCACCGCAGCCGAGATGAAGCCAATGGGACGGATACTCCACCTGCCGAGCAGCCGAGTGATGCTGGGCAATGCTACATTGACTGGCAGCAGGTGCAGGCACACTGGGGCGCAGTGGCTGCTCATGCCCAAGTTCCGCCAGGGCAGGGCTCCACGGGGGAGTCACACGACAGCCATTCCCCTGCCCAGCACTCGGATCAGGGGTCCTCGAGTGGGGGGCCTGTCGTCCTCTCCCCAACGCAGCCTGTGGACCCACGCTGGTGGCTGCCTGGGACTCCAGAGGCAGATGGCGAAGGAGCTGCCGCCGCCAGACAGGGGAAGCAGGACCAGGACCCCACCCTCGAGAGCAGCGGACGACGCGATGCAGCCCTGGCAGCCTCCGCCCCCCCGGGTGTCGAGGCCAGCCTGCAGGGGAGGCAGCAACAGCAAGGGGATCTCGGCAAGCCAGTCAGCGGGGCCTCCAACTCTCCAGCACAGAGCAAGGACATCACCGCATCCGCGGGGTCCTCGTCGGCTGGCCTGTCAGACGCCACGCTGCGCGACAACCTCCTGGATCTCACGGCTACGGACTCACCAGTTTTTCGAGGAGCCAGTTCGGCCAGTCGTCCGCCAGGGCTAGCGGACGAGGGTCACGAGAGCACGGCATCGGCAGGGGGATCTTCCACCTGCCAGACCAGACAGCAGCACGTCAAGCAGAGGCTGCTGCAGCACGGGGCCAGGGGCAAGCTCTTCCAGACCAGGGAGAAGGGGCTGGAGGACCTGCGCCGTGCCAAGGAGGCCAAGGCCTCCCTCAGCTGACCCCGATCAGAGATCGCGCAGCGGCTGGCGTGGGCGCAGGGGCTGGGGGCGGAAGCGTAACAGGGCGAAATACACCTGGAGCTACGCCTACCTCTGCGAGGGGTTGTGGCGAAAGCGTAACGGGGCGAAACACACCCGGAGCTACGCCACCCCCAAGCCACGCCAGGCAAATGACAGAGCGGGCAGAGCTATGCCCCGAGTCAGTCAGCTGTCCTCCGAGCGCGACGGAACTAAGGGCAGCATTGCCATTTTGGCCAGATGCAAGTATTCAGAATTCATTGGTACCTACACATGGGACCTTCCTCCCCGTGGAGCTGGAGCCTGGCGTCACGCTGAGGGCGAGCGATGACATCCAGGAAGTGCAGCCTGCTCCACCAGGGCCTAACATCCAGCACCAGCCGCAGCAGATACCTGGGGACGACCTAGTCCAGGGAACTGCGGCCCAGCAGCAGCCTGATGTTCTTCGATCTCAGGACCCTCTTCATAGTTTGCCTTCTGACAGCACAGCGCCATCGGCCCCAGTGCCTGGCAGCGCGACGCAGCACCACCTGGCAGTTGATGTCCCATCGGGGAGCAGCGGCCAGCGGTCGTGCAACATCGGACAGCTTCGCTCCTTGGTTGATGACATCGCCAGGAGCATCAATACCCTAGATTGGCAGCATGATATTTTGGGACACAACCTTCATGAGCACACTCGGCTGGCCTTGCAGTATCTGGCTCCAGTCAGGCCGATTGCTCCGCAGGCACATCTCTTCTTCATGGACGCCTCTTACGACATTAAAGCACCCTCTACGGCCAGCTGGGCAGTGATTCATATCGCACAAGACTCCGAAGGTTTCTCTTACCTTGGGCACCTCGTGGGTAACTACGCAGACTCAGTGCCATCGGAGTTGGGAGCCCCCACTTCTAGTACAGTTGTGGAGCTTGCTGGTATTCTTTGGGCGCTCATTGCGTCCATCGCTTGGCAGGATGGGATGCCTTGTGTGTTTGTTGGGGACAACACCTCCGCCTTGGGGACGGCGGACGGCACCCAGATGATTTCCTCGCATCACGACCTATCCAGACTGACGGCCATCCTCTGTGAGGAGATTCGACGACGGAGGACAGTTCGCTTTGAACACACCAAGGGCCACTCAGGTGCACCTTGGAACGAAGCTGCGGACGTGATTGCCAAGGAGGCGGGACTACAACCCAGGCGCCGGCCTTATTTTGGTAGCATCTCAAGTCTCCTGGTTTACGAACCCGCACTCGAATGGAGCTGGCTACGCACGGCGCATCCACAAGATGCAGCAGCTTACCCTCCACTGATCAATGGCAAGTTCCAGTTCACAGTCAAGCCGCAGGTTGCCCAGCTGGAACACATACCAGCACCAGCACCTTCGAAGTGCGTCAACGGACGCCTCAACCTCTGCTTGTGCCAGTACAATGCTCAGTCCATGATTGACGTCGTGCTCAACCCGAAGACGAGCAGGAAGGTATCAGGCAAAGGTATTCTGGTCAGACAGCAGCTGCACCAGAGAGGGGTACACCTTGCGGGAATCCAAGAAACCAGGTGCGCTGCCAGAGCCTCGTCCGCCAACGGCTACTACACGATCTCGAGCCCAGCGGTCAAGGGGAATCTGGGATGCTCACTCTTGCTGTCTACGGAGCTACCCTACGCCACCCACAAAAGGAAAGCCTACTGCTTCCAGAAAAAGCATGCCAAGGTCCTCTTCGGGCACCCTCGGATGCTGTTTGTCCGCGTGGCCGCTCCCTTCTTTGATGAGGTGATCGCGGTTGCGCACACCCCGCACCACGGGAAGGACCAGCAGGGCAACGAGAGGAAGGACTGGTGGAGGCTATTCGAGTTGAAGTGCGACATCTTCAAGCCCTCCATCGTGCTCATTGACCTCAACGGCAGGCTTGGGAGCAAGCAATCAGAATTCGTGGGCACGGAAGGCTTTCGCCAAACCGAGGACGACAATGGCGAGCGGCTCCACGGCTTTGTGACAGAGCGGGCGTTCTACGTCGCCAATACGCTCTTCAAGGGACCTGCGAGCGAGCCTCAGTACACCTGGAAGGACAGCCACAGTCACACCCCACACCGCATTGATTTTATTCTACTTCAGGAAGCTTCCTTCAACAGAGTGGCTGCTGTACGTGTCGACCACTCTTTTGACGGCGTGTGCAAGAACTCGGACCACTCCCCTGTCTTGGCGTTCCTCACGGGCAACATCAACGGCCAGACCAAGGACAGGAAAGGAGGCTTCAAGCTGGACCACCACAAGCTCAAGGACCCGAAGGTCAGGGACGACTGCAACAGGGCGCTTGACGACATCCAGCAGCCTCCATGGGAGATGGATGTGAACGACCACTACCACGCCATTCAGCTCGAGACCTCGGCATGCATCAAGGAACACTTTGGAGCCGACCGATTTACTCCAGTCAAGAGCTCGATGTCAAGGACCACCATGCGACTGGTGCGCATCAGGAGGTACGTGCAACGTGCCATCAGAAAGCAGCAGGACGGCAACTTCAGGGCGCTGCAGCTGCTCCGCAATAAGCTTCCCAAGGAATGGCAGGATTTCGTTACGGAGCAGGAGTCTTGGTTTCTGCCGCTCAACGCGCTCAGACTAGCCTGCTGCACGCTGGACACAGCGGGCCTCCTGTACCAGTGCCGCACCTTCCTGGACGACACGTTGGACATCTACAAGTCCTTGCTCACGCAGGACAGGGACACCTCCATGGCAGAGCTCGCCAACCACCTCATGGCCACCAAGCACCACAACGACCCAGCCGAGCACTGGAGAACGGCCAAAAAGATGCTCATGCTGGGTGGTAGACCTGGCAAGTGGGGGGCAGTTTACCCTGAGAGAGAGGATGTGGACGGCACCATCATTACCACGGACGAGCAGCTGTGTCTCGCACGTCTCAAGTACTTCGCCAGCGTGGAGCAGGCGAGGGTCCAGCAGCCCATGGAGCTGCTACAGCGGTACAACGAGACGGCACGACAGATAAGGCCGCCGTGTGAGATACCCGTCAACTTGGTGCAGTCACACCATGGGCTTGCCTATAGCTTCAGCAAAGCCAAGCTGCGCAAGGCCGCAGGGCCAGACATGATCGCCAACGACGCGCTCAGAGCTTGCTGCAGATCCATGGCCAGGCTATGGCACCCAGTCATCACCAAGGCCAATTTCTTGAACCAGGAGCCCGTGCAGTTTAAGATCGGCACAGCTGTGGAACTGCACAAAGCTGGCTCTTCCAAGCCCTTCACCAACTACAGGAGCATCCTCCTCAACAACACGGTCGCTAAACATCACCATGCATTCTTGCGCAACTTAATCATCGGTTGCCACCTGGACCTACTACGACACACACAGTACGGTGGCATCCCACAGCGCAGCACAGCCATGGCCACGCACTCGGTCAAGGCCTTCCTGCACGTCTGCCGTCTGCAGCAGAAGGCTGCCATCCTGCCCATGATCGACCTGAAGGCCGCCTTCTACACGGTGGTCAGGCAGCACATTGTCAGGGGCCCCACTGACAGGGAGGATCTGGAGGACATATACGAGCAGCAGAATGTCCCACAGTGGATGCAGCCGGCGCTCCAAGCGCTGCTCGCTAGGCCGGGCGTGCTCCAGGATCAAAGGGTGGATCCAGCATTGCATGCAGCGGTAGCAGAGGCACACAGGCACACCTTCTTCATGACACAGGGTTGTCCGCTCACGGCGGAAAGTCGACGAGGCACACGCCCTGGCAATGGCTTAGCGGACCTTGTATACAACCTGGGCTTCGCCACGCTGCTGAGAGACCTACACACGGACCTGGCCGCCCACAACTACACGCTCACACTGAAGCCTGACCCTGCACCGATACTGGCCTCGGTCGCCGCAGAGCAAGCCGAGATTACCGACGTCTCCTTCGTGGACGATGCTACGACTCCCTGCGCGGTGGATACCTGCAGCAACCTTGAGGACGCCATCAGGGGCATAGTCAGTATCCTGTTCAAGCACATCTGCATCTTTGGCTTCACGCTCAACTTGGCCAAGACCAAGATATTGCTAGGCTTCTTTGGCCCGTGTGCCAGAAAAGCCAGGGCCCGTCTTCTTACCAGCCACCCGGCGTACTTATGGCACGAGGGCCTGAACCATCAGCTGCAGATCGTGGAGACGGCGGTCAACCTGGGCACGGTTGTGGATACCAAAGGGTGTGAGGGTCCCAACATGGCCCGAAGGTGCAACGGGCATACGGCAGCAGCGGGACCATTGAGGATTACGGTTAATCAAATACATGACGTTGATAGACAGGTAAAGATCACGCTCACCAGCGCCCTGTGCGACAGCACCCTCACCTTCAATGCAGAAATATGGGGCGCGTTGGGCACCAGGCTGGACTCGCAAGTCGCTGCCAAGTATGTCAACGCCTACCGAGCTGCGGTGGGCAAGTTACACATACCTGATGGACCTCGATGGCGAGACGAGGAGGTCCTACTTGACGCAGACAAGTCTTCCTGGCAGATTATACTCCGCACAAGGCGACTACGGCACCTCATGAGACTCTTGTTCTTTGGTGATCAGCAGCTCCTGCGCCTCGTGGACCTACTATGGGAGGAGAAAGGGAGCTGGAATGCCCTGATCTGGGAAGATCTACTCTGGCTCGGCGACTTTGTCTCCACTGATGAGATACCATGGGAGCAGCGACAGAACATACGTACCTGGATTGACGCCTTCAGAGATTGTGAATATGCCAAGGCCATGAACCTGATCAAGAGAGTGGAACACAGAGCACATGCAGCTCAGATGGAGTACTTCAGGCATGGGGTTTGGCAGAGACAACTCAGATCTTTGGCTCAGGAGGCGGGGATGCCACCCCCGCCCTTTGTGGAGGCAGATCGACCCGAACGAGGACGAGGTTTCATTTGCTATGATTGTGGCAAGATTCTGGCAACACGAGGCATGTGGAGGAGACACCGCACAGTCGTACATGCTCAGCGTGATGACGACCGCTACATCAGAGGTACGCTTTGCCCGAACTGCGGCAAGGACTTCCACACCCGTGCTGGTCTTCTCCGTCACCTCAAGTATAGAAGCCTCAGATGCATGGAGCATTGTCGGGCCACAGTGGTTCCACTCAATGATGAAGAGTTGGCAGCAGCTGATTGTGAGATGGCAGAGGATACCAGGAAGCTCAAGAGAAGTGGCTTCAGGGCAGCAAAGGCCATGATGCCGCCGAAGGACCCAGACCCATACTGGATTACGGCAATACCGACATGGGCCTGCCCGCTCGGGCCAACCTGTCCACCAGCAGTACCAGCGGATGATGATGGCCCTGACCACCAGGACCCAGCACTCCCTGTGACAGTGGACAGACCGCTTACATGGCACTGCAATCTGGTACTCCATCTATTCAGTGGCCACAGAAGACACAACGACGTCCAGGACCACCTGGAAAAGCTAGCGGCAGAACGGGCAGTTCCCTTGATGGTGCTCTCCCTCGACGTGCAGAACAACGCTGACAGGGGGGACATGACCAAGAAGGAGAATCTCGTGTTCTGGAGGGATGCCATGCTGGCAGGGCAGGTGTGCGCGGTGATAGGAGGACCTCCCTGCGAAACCTGGTGCCCGGCCAGATGGCTTGATGATGGCGGAGGGGGCAGACAACCGAGACCGCTCAGGACCAGGAGCAGACCCTGGGGCATCAGCAGCGTGTCCAAGAGGGAGAGGCAGCAGATTGACCTGGGCAACGCGCTGCTTCGCTCCTGCCTGCTACTGCTCCTGGTCGGCCGCCCGCTGGGCATCACAGGGCTGATGGAGCACCCAGCTCCAGCGCCCTGGAGGCCACAGAGCATCTCCTCCTGGGAGACGCCCGAGATCACTTGGGCGCTGGGGCTCCCTGGGGTGGACTACGTGCAGGTGGACCAGTGCGAGTACGGGGCGAAGGCGAGGAAGCCGACGGGGCTCCTGGCGGTCAACGCCCCCGAGCTCCGCCTCGCCGTGGACGCCCAGCATCATGGCGGCCGCTGCCAGCATGAGGGAGGACATCCCGCGGCGGCGGGCCGCGATGAGCGGGGCCGCTGGCGCACTGCTGAGCTGAAAAGCTACCCGTCGGCTTTTTCGCGCCTCCTCGCCCAGGTGCTCTTGGGGCACCAACTGTCGAGGCTCAGCAGGGCCTGGGATCCCTGGGGCAGTGACCTGGGGACCTCGGCCTTCCAGGACTTTTTTGTCCCGCTCGATCCCTACTACAACTTCCAGGCGGGCCATGACTGCTCTCGACAGGTCTAGCGCCCGTGTGCCCTCATCGACATGCTGTCGATGCTGTCCTAGAGTCGCCAGCAGTGCACGCCCACTCCCTCCTCCTCGGCACAAGGCTTCCAACCTCCCCCGCCCCTTCCCCCTCGACCTTGAATCGAGAGGGATACGTTGGCGCCCGTGCGTGACGGGCCACGTCGACATCTTCGTGGCCCAGGCCGAGCTGGAGGTCTTGAACGGCGTAGGCCTTTGCAAAATCCCAGGCAAAATCCCAGGAGGAGGAGGAGGAGGAGGAGGAGGAGGAGGAGGAGGAGGAGGAGGAGGAGGAGGAGGAGGAGGAGGAGGAGGAGGAGGGGGAGGGGGGGAAGAGGAGGAGGAGAAACACGAGGAGGATGGAGGACCTCCGGCCCGAAAGTGCAGAGTGACAGGCGCGATGCGTACCAAGGCGGGTGAGGGTGTGATGTCAGATGAAAGCATGCGCGCTGCGATTACCAGGGCCGCTGGACCCCACGGGGGCTTTTGCCGATGGCGCCCAGGCGCTTGTGCGTTGGCACAAGCAGGCGAGGGTTGCGCCGCGCCAGACCAGCGCGCGGGGCAAACGTCACCTCCTTGCTGGGTGCTCGTAGCGTTTCCCCGCCCGCGGTCTCTAAGCGCCGCCATTCGACCCCCCTTAGGAAAGGCGTTCGCGCGTCAGCTAAATCCGACCGCACGGAAAAGGCGAGCCAAAACAAATCTTGGGATTATGAGGCGTTGGGGGGTCAATTCCAGAGACAGGCGTGCCGAGTCACCTGCAGCGGGTGCCCCGATGGTGGAGCCACACCACGCTGCAGCGGCACGCGACCAACGCCATGGCAGTCGCCGCGTGGCACGGGAAACGCGAGGGCTCGCCATTCGCGGCGTTCCCGAACCGCGTGCAGTTGGCCTTGCGCCTGATCGATTAGCTGCGTCGACGATCTCATTGGCGCGGATGTCGACGCGACGGCGCCGAAGGCACGCCTGGCTTTGCTTGCGTTTCTGGACAGGCTTACCCAGATCAGCGACCGGCTACCCACGGCGCGCGTCGCCGTCGGCACGGCGGCAGCCGCCCACCACCGGGAAACCGCGACGGCGGGGCGCAGAACCCGCGCGCGCACGGTGGAGCAGATCCACACCCTGGACTGCACCATCAGAACGGTCCCATCTGCGCTGTCGCGGAACACCGCGCGGAACGAGTTCAGGAAAGTGCACGTGTCCTTGCGCAACGACGACAGCATTTGGGGCAAACGGGGCACTTGGCGCACCGCGGGTGGCGAGCGCGGCTTCTGCTACGGAGTCGCGCGCGCAACCGAAGCCGCGGAGGCCGCGAGCGCGCGCCTCGGCCCAGATATGCCGCGGTCCGCGCCGCTTCTGCCCTGAGCCTTCGAGGTTGGCGCGAGGCTACCTGGAGAACAGCGCCGGGCTCGCCGTTGCGGATCAGGGATGCGCCGTGCCGACCTCGCGGGCCTCCCGCCCGCGCCGGGCTGGCCTCCCCAGGGGCCACGGAACTCACGCAGATCCGAATCGTCCTCTGGTATTCCGCGCGACCAGGCGGCGGGCATCGCGCCCCATTTTTGCAGGAAGGCCGCGCTCGCGTCATGGGTGGCGCGTCGGGGAATTTCTCGGAGGCGGACCTCGCGATGCTCGGTCACCGACGCAGCGCGGGGGTGGGCAAGTATGGTCGAGCGTGCATGATTTCGGAGCTCTCCGCGCCAATCCGCAACCTCGCCTCGCTGCTTGTCGATTTCGCAGCAGGGAAGTTCCTCCCTGCTGCGCCGCTGGGATTTCAGTGGAGCCCCGCGCCGCGGCAGCCCTCATCCTCGCAGCTGGCAGCGCGCCCAGGCGCCGCATGGGGCCCGGCCGCCGCCGCCGGCGATGGCGCGCCGGAAACCTTTCCGCGGCAGTGCCGAGTCCGCTGGGAAGCAGGGGCCGCGGCCGCCGAGGCGGGTGACGGCCCCGCCGGCCCAGGGCCCGCGCCGCGCCCGAGGGCGGGGCCCCATCGGCGAGGGCCCATCCGCGGATGTCGCCAGGGAAACGAAGCGCGGGTTTCTCGTGAACCATCGGGCCAGGCGCCGCAGGCTTCGATGCGCCCATGTGGCGATCGTGGTTCAGTCGCCCAGCGGCGTCGTGGTAACCATGTGCGACAACGCCCTGCAGAGCGCCGCTCGGGCGCAGGAATGCCCCCTCTGCGGCGACCTCATCGCCTGCAAAGTATGCAGGGTGAGAATGGCCATTGGTCGTGGAGATGCGCGCGAGGCCCGGCGTCGCCGCTCCTGGGGCGGGGCCAAGCGCTCCGGCCGCCTGGCGGAGCCAGCCCGGCGGGGCGGCGGGCGTCGCGCGAGAAACCATTGAGCGGGATGATGAAAACACGGGGAGAATGATAGAAAGTCGTGGCCAGGCGTGGAATGGCGCGACCCCGCCGTGTGCCGACGCCTCCTGGGCCCCTCGTAGCCGGTGCCGCGTTTGCGCGGCAGCTGGTTAGCCGCCCTCCTTGGCTGGCAGCGAATCAGCTGCCGGTCGTCAGTCAGGCTTGGGTGGCTCAGGGGCGCCGCGCAGGAAGACAGCTCCTTGCGTCCGCGCAGCCAAGAGGGGAGGCATTTTCCCATTGCCTTCCTGGTGAGTGCAGGTTGACAGGGATGGCCGCGCCAGAGCCCCCGCCGGCCCATTTCTTGTCGCGCGCTTCGTTGGGGCGGCGCCTGGGGGCGGCGGGGGCAGAGCGCGAGGCCTTCCAATTGTCAACTCCAGACCGCGGCGCGGCATGCCGCCTTCCCGCCTCCTCTTAAGGCGGCTGGCTGGCCGCTTGCGCTCGCGGGCGGTCTGCTCGCCGTCGGCCAGGCCAGAGGGGCAAAGGGCTGTTCGCGCTGTGCGCCGCCCCGCGAATTCCAATCGAGCGCGCTCTGTTTGTTTCGCTCCCTGCCGCGTCGTGCCGCGGGTCTTCCCCTCTGGGCATGCCCGGTCTGGCGCGGCGCTGACGGGCCGGCTAGCGGCTTCTGCGCCTTCGGGTGCGCGCGCGTCGCCGCCGACGTGGCCCGCCCGCCCCGCCGCGTCCTCTGCGTGCCGCAGGACGCGTGCGTGGGCGACTTCCACCGCGCCTCCCCGGCCAGGTGCTCCGCCCTTCGCGAGTGGCCAGGGGCTGCGCGGCGTGCTCGGCGTTCTGCCGAGCGGCGGCGACATCCGGGGGCTGGCGGCCGTGCTGGACGTGCTCGGGCTGGACGTTGTCGCCATCGGGCGCTGGGCGGGATGGCGCCGCGCCGCCGAGCGGCGCGACGACCTGGCCGCGGACGTGGACACCGCGCTGCGCGCGCGCCGCCTCGGCAAACGAATCGCGGCCCGACTCGGAGGGCAGACGTGCGCCGCCGCCGCGACAGTGATCGGCCGCATAGGCCGAGCGCGCGCCTACGACGTGACCGCGCGCCGAGGCAGCTAGTCCGAGCGCCTCGCCGACGCGCTGTCGAGGTGGAGGGCGCGGGCGTGCTGCCCGATGTGCTGCGGGCGCGTGCACGGCGACTGGCGGACCGCCGTCGTCGGGCGGGTCGACGAACCGTGGGCCGTGGGCGTCGGCGCTGGGGGCGTCGGGGGTATGCTGCTGTCTTCGCGATGCGGCAGCCGCAGCTTCTCGGCGCGACGCCCAGTCCGAGCTGCTCGCTGCGCTGGTCCTGCTCTGCCCGCCTGCCCCGGGGAGCTCCGCGGGGCCTGGTTGTCCTATTCGAGGACGACGCTCCCGCGCTGGGGGACGTCCTCAGTGGCGGGGCCAATGGCGACCGCAGCAAGTAGATCGTCGGGGCGGTCTGGCTCCTGGTGCGGGTCCTCTTCGTCTAGCTGTGGATCGAATTGGTCGCGTCCGAGAGCCACCCTGCGGGCGCTTTCTCCGGGCCTGCAGAGCTGGCAATGCAGCCGCGGAGCAGCGGCCCTGACTCGGCGATGCAGCCATAGCGCGGCAGAGCCGCGCTTCCCTGCCGCGTGGGGCCTGGGCGCTGCGGCCTGGGCTGGGCAGCGGCCGTGGCGGCCGCCGAGGAGGATTGGGCGCGCGACGACCGGCGCCGCCAGGCCTTCGCGGCGCTGCCTGGGGTCCGTGGGCGCTGGCGCCCCCCCTGCCGCGCTGCTGGGGTCCACGGCGTTCGGCGCGGACGGCCAGCAGGTGGCGCTCGGCTGGCTCCGCAGTCGTGGCAGCCGCGAGGCCGCGTCGCCCCGAGCTGCCGCGTCTCCTGTGCGTCGCAGCGTGGCCGCGCGCCGGCTCCCGTGGCGCCGCCGCCGCAGCCTGCGCCAGCGCTCCCCGCCGCGTGCCCCGCCGGGGGCCGCGCGGTACAACGCGGCCTTCATCGTCGGGGGAGTGGGCGGCCATGGCGCCGCGACCGTCGAGCGATTGCAGGGCGCGCCCGCCCCTGGGGCCGCGAGGCGGGGCGCGAACGACGTCGTCGTTGGCTTTACGCGGCTCCAGTTGACGGCGTGAAGGAGCTGTCCGCTCCGCCCCGCCGCGGAGGTCGGCCTGGGCGCGCGCGCGCGCGCCCCCCGCCGCGCTGTAGCGGCCCGCCGGTCTGCGCCGCTAGCCGCTAGCGGGCGCGGCCGCGCGGGGCAGGGGGCGCGCCGGCGTCTGGCGCGACGAGCATCCTGGAGGCGCGCTAGCAAGCGGTGCGAGGGCGTCTGTCCCCCCTCGCCCCCTGCCCCCCATATCTGTCCTCGGGCCCGCGCAACTGCGGCGCGCGCCCCCCGACGGGGGAAGCCCGCGCCGTGCGTGCCGGGCAAGGCGCGGCGGGAGTTGTTAGCGTGTAGCGGCCAACGCAACGGATGGCAGGCGGCCCTTGTGCCACCTTTGGAGAGCGAGCCGGCCTGCGTTCTTCGAGGGCCCGAACACCTGAGAGGGTGCCTCGCTCTGTGTTAGGCTCATGGCACCTCCCCTAGACCTTGCCACGGGAGAAGTGCGCAACCGCCTCCCTCCCACGGAAGAAGTGCGCAACTGCCTCCCCTGTTCCCCATCTGCCGCCTGCATAGGTCGAAGCCGCCACCGCAGGTCTTCGCCGCGGGGCCTCGAAGCGCGCGGTGAGTATGGGCCACTGCCCACCCTTCGGGGAGCTGGGCTGGGCCCGTGCCCGTCTCCGCCCGAGGGCCCGCTGTCGGGGCTCGGCGGACGGGGGGCGTGGATGTTTCTGGGCGGTGTGCGTGCCAGGACCATGGAGGGGCTGAGGTTGCGTGCTCTGGCGGGCCCCCACCCTGTCGTTGCGCCCCAGCGGCTGGGGAAGTTGGGAGGTTCAATTTACTTGTGAAAGAGCTTGGGGAACATTGGCCGCCGCGATCGTTCGTTTATGGTAGAGGCCTGCGAGCGGAATGCAACCATCTTCCAGGGGGCGGGAAGCGTCGCCCAGGCTGAGGAGGATGGGGTTTCTTAGGTATGGTCAGGGTCCCCCCCAGTGGGATACCCCAACCCCACCCCAAGCATTTTACTTGAGCCCCCTGGAGGGGGTCCGAGTAGATGGGGTCGGAGGATCGTGTCGCATCGCCGATGCTTCGCCGATGCGACTCGATGTGAAGCCCGATTTTCTCCGCGCCGAAAGCGCCGATGCACCGCCGACGTCGCCGATGCATCGGCGATGCGGGGGCGATGCACCGGCGATGCGGCGCGATCCTCCGACCCCGCCATCTGAAAGACCTCTACTTGCCCAGCCTAAGCATCGAGCGTGAAGGCCTCCTCGCTCGTGAGACTTCGCCCGGCCGCCCCGCGCGGCGGCGAGGCAGACATGGTGCGGGAGGACGAGGCGCTCGCCCGGCGCGTGGCCGCAGGCCGCGAAGGAGGAGGAGGAGGAGGAGGAGGAGGAGGAGGAGGAGGAGAGAGGAGGAGGAAGGAGGAGGAGGAGGAGGAGGAGGAGGAGGAGAGGAGGAGGAGGAGGAGGAGGAGGAGGGAGGAGGAGGAGGAGGAGGAGGAGGAGGAGGAGGAGGAGGAGGAGGAGCGAGGAGGAGGAGGTGGGAGGAGGAGGAGGAGGAGGAGGAGGAGGAGGAGGAGGAGAGGAGGAGGAGGAGGGAGGAGAGAGGAGGAGGAGGAGGAGGAGGAGGAGGAGGAGGAGGAGGAGAGAGGAGGAGGAGGAGGAGGAGGAGGAGGAGGAGGAGGAGGAGGAGGAGGAGGAGGAGGAGGAGGGAGGAGGAGGAGGAGGAGAGGAGGAGGGAGGAGGAGGAGGAGGTGGAGGAGGAGGAGGAGGAGGAGGGGGGCTGAGGACGCCGTGGGGGTGCCGGGCGTCGGCGCCGCAGGCGCCAGGCTGCGGTGCCCGCGCTGCGGGCGGGAGGAGCACGACGGGGTGCGGCCCTCGGCCGCCCGCCCGCCACGCGCGGCAGGCCCTGCCGCTGCTCCCGCCGCCGCCGCTCGACGGCCGCCTGGAGATGACAGATCCCCTGTGCCCCGGTTTGTCCTCCTCCTCCCCTCCCACTCCCCTTACTCCCCTCTTCCCCCTCCTCCCCTCCTCCTCCTCCTCCGAGGAGAGTCGGAGGCCAGGCGAAGGCTGGCAAACCCGTGGCTGCTAGAACGGAGCTCCAGGAAATGATTTTAGTCTTCTGGGAAGCAGCCCGTCTTGTGTTTAATGCGCTGAGCTTTATTCCGGGAACTTGTTGTTCCGTCCGGGAAAACCGCTGTAGCAGCCACGGATTTGCCAGCCTTCGCCCAGCTTCCGAGGGAGGGCAGTCGAAGAGCAGCAAAGATCAAGGGAATAAGTAAGGGGACCAGCGCCAAGATGTCGCGGGTTCTTGCCGGATCTCGTCGGTGCCGATCTTGGTCGTTTGGTCGAGGTCACCGGTTTCTTCCTCTCCACCTGCCGCTGCTCCCACCGCCGCCGCTCCTCTTGTCCTCCGAGGGGAGGGGCAGTTTGCGTGTTCGTGGGCCGTCTTCGCTTTGATGCCGTTTTGCGGCGAGGGTGGGTCGGAGACAGAGAGAGAGAGAGAGAGAGAGAAACAAAAACAGAGGGACAACGAAAACAAGAGAGACAGAGGGTGGGTCGGAGACAGAGAGAGAGAGAGAGAAACAGAAACAGAGGGACAACGAAAACAAGACGGAGACGAGCAAGACACTGCTCAGGTCGATCCCCGCTGTCCTCTCCGAGGGGAGGGCAGTCGGAGAGCAGCCACCAAAACAGCAGGAGCACGGACCTCTCGCAGGCCCGCGCGGAGTGCCTCGGACCCGGCGCTGCCCCCCCCCCCCCCCCCCCAAGGCGGCGCCGCCAGGGGGGAGGCCCGGCGCCGAGCCGAGAAGTCCCGCGTTCGGACCTCCGAGAAGTCCATGCTCGTACTCGTTTTGTGCCTCCAGGCGTACGTCGGGCGTGTCCCTCCACAGGAGGAACCTTCAAACATATTGGAAGCATACTCCAGATTTCGTAATAAAAGGGAGGGGGTCTCAACCCTCCCAGAGGAGAAGTTTTAGACCCCCCCCCCCTGGGAGAACCCTCCGAAACGTCGTCCCCAGACCCCCCCAGGCCCTCCAAGATAGCTTGGAAAAGACCCCCCCCGAACTGAGACCCCCCTCCCTTTATTACGAAATCTGGAGTAGTCAGGTGAGGATTTTTTGGGGGACATTTCTCAAGCACCCTGTGGTGTTGGCTCCTCGTTTTGAAACGGACGGTCCCCGCGTTCCTCCTCTCTCCGCTCTCCTTCCCCCCCCCTCCTCCCCCTCCTCCCTCCTCCCTGCGTTTCCCCCATCAAGTACAGCGTTTCGCGGCCCCACAGGGGGCTCCACCAAAGGGTCCAGTGCGGTTGCCCGCATGCGTCCGCCACACCCAGCACAGCGTTTCGTGGCCCATCTGCAGCTCCAGCGAAGGTCCTAGTGGGACCGCCAGCATGCGTCCCCCCCACCCAGTACAGCGTCTCCTGGCCCCATAGGGAGCTCCACCGAAGGCCCCAGTGGGGGTGCCCGCATGCGTCCGCCACACCCAGTACAGCGCTTCGTGGCCCCGTAGGGAGCTCCACCGAAGGCCCCAGTGGGGTTGCCCGCATGCGTCCGCCACACCCAGCACAGCGCTTCGGGGCCCCATCTGCAGCTCCAGCGAAGGCCCCAGTGGGGTTGCCCGCATGCGTCCCCCCCACCCAGTACAGCGTCTCCTGGCCCCATAGGGAGCTCCACCGAAGGCCCCAGTGGGGGTGCCCGCATGCGTCCGCCACACCCAGTACAGCGCTTCGTGGCCCCATCGGGGGCTCCACCGAAAGCCCCAGTGGGGGTGCCCGCATGCGTCCGCCACACCCAGTACAGCGCTTCGTGGCCCCATAGGGAGCTCCGGCGAAGGTCCTAGTGGGACCGCCCGCATGCGTCCCCCCCACCCAGTACAGCGTTTTGTGGCCCCATATGGGGGCTCCACCGAAGGCCCAATGGCACCGCCCGCATGGGTCTCCACAACCCACTACAGCGCGTCGTGGCCCCACAGGGAGCTCCACCGAAGGTCCCAGTGGGACCACCTGCATGCGTCCCCCCCACCTACTACCGCACGCCCCATCACGCGTTGCGTGGCCCACCGGAAGCGGCACCCACATCGCGTTTCTCACAATTACATATGGTTCTTCGCCAGGGTAATTTCGAGCATTTGTTGCGTATTAGTTTGGCTATTTTTCATTAATAGGGGGACACGCCCGACTGATTTCCAGGCAGGAGAGGAGAGCGGGGAGGAGGGCGGGCCAGGGGTAGGGGCAGAGGGGGATCCAGGAGGGCAGGACGGGCGAGGGGGGAACGTGCCAAATCCTGCTCGACCTCGACCTGCGGCCGCCTTTGTCGACCGGGCGGCTGCAGCCCTCGTGCGGCCATCTCCTCAGTAATCGTCTCCCCGGCAACGCGAGAGCTGGACGGGGGGGGGAGGAGGAGGAGGAGGAGGAGGAGGAGGAGGAGGAGGAGGAGGATGAGGAGGGGGAGGAGGGAGGAGGTGGAGGAGGAGGAGGTGGAGGAGGAGGAGGAGGAGGAGGAGGAGGAGGGAAGGATGATGATGATGATGATGATGATGATGATGATGATGATGATGATGATGGATGATGATGATGATGATGATGATGATGATGATGATGATGATGATGATGATGATGATGATGAGGAGAGGGGAGGGAGGAGGAGGAGGAGGAGGAGGGAGGAGGAGGAGGAGGAGGGGGAGGGGGGGGAGGGGGAGGGGGCAGGGGGAGGGGGAGGGGGGAGTGGGAGGGGGAGGGGAGGGGGAGGGGGAGGGGGGAGGGGGAGGAGGAGGAGGAGGTGGAGGTGGAGGAGGAGGAGGAGGAGGAGGAGGAGGAGGAGGAGGAGGGAGGAGAGGAGGAGGAGGAGGAGGAGGAGAAGGAGGAGGAGGAGGAGGAGGAGGAGGAGGAGGCGGGGGAGGCGGGGGAGAGGGCACACGTGTAGACCTGGGCACGGGGGCGGCGGCAGGCAGAGCTCCCGGGGAGGCGCGCCTCCTGTGGGGAGACTGCCGTCCAGCGCCTGCCTCGCCGAAGTGCACGACGCGCCGTGTGCCTTCTCCTCCTCCTCCTTCTCATCCCTTCTCCTGCTCCTCCTCCTCATGGGCTGGAGCTCTATGTGCTTCCCCCCTGATTGTCTTTTCCTCGAGAGACTTTCAAGGGCTGCCTGACCTGACCTGACCTCCTCCTCCTTCTCTTCCGCATCTTTTCCCGCTTCCTGTCCTCCGTCTCTGCTTTCCCCTTCTCCAATTGCTGGAGAGGTGCCCTGCACGGTCCTCCTTGATCGCTGGCAGGTCCCCATTTCCGATCGCCACGCCGTTAACCACCCGCGGTGGTGGTGCGGCTTCCTCTTCTGCAGCTTCCACTCTCCTCTCTTTCTCTTCCGCCAGGCTTCATCAGTCTGCCCTGATCAGGTGTCGCAGCTGACTAGCGAACAGGCAGGTCTACCCGTCGGCGCGACCTCTGGCACAGGCAGCAGAGGTTGCACTATGGGGCCGATCGTGATCTCCGCCAGGAAAGGAGCAGAAGAGGAAAGATCAGGAGTAGCAGTTCCGCAGCCATTGTGGCTCAAGGCTCGTCCTGCTTAGAGCGCTCCGCGGCCACTGGGCCAGCACTGCGAGGCGCGCAAACCGCGGTCGCAATGGGCTGCACGGTGAGCCAACCTGAGCTGGGGTCTCCAAGGTCGCAAAAGTCGCCCAGCCTCACGCCAAGGGCGGCGCAGGGCCAGCAGCTGCTGTCTGTGAGAGTTTGTTCCGCCGAGCTCAATCGCACCTTCGACATTTTCGGGAAGATGGATCCCTTCGCCGTGGTCCAGGTTGTCAGATGCCACCATCAAGTGTACGTAATAACCTCCCTTTCGCTACGAGGCCTTGAGGGGGGCGGGAGCCAGCGGATGTAGCGGACGGGCTGTCATTAGGGCCCGCCAGGGTCGGCATACCCTATCAGGCTGGCCTTCGGGCCAGGGGGCCAGCGGATTGTTTTTCCAAAGTCCTCAACCTCTGCTGTCTTGCCTCCCGTTTCCCACCTTCTCAGATGGGTAATCGAACGAGTAGTATTAGTAGTAGTAGTAGTAGTAGTAGTAGTAGTAGTAGTAGTAGTAGTAGTAGTAGTAGTAGTAGTAGTAGTAGTAGTCGTAGTAGTCGTA
>CAUYUJ010007187.1:0-18035 GCA_963575745.1 Prorocentrum cordatum | reverse complement strand
TGGCCACGCCTCGCGGCGAGTCCGTGGGAATTCTCGGTGTCACCGGCACCGCTCGGGGGCTCTGGCCGATCTCCGAGGACGTCTGGGGGGGGCGACCTGTAGCCCCCCCGATGCCCCAAGACCGTGCGGTGTCGGGCGGGTGCCCATGGGGGCTGACCTCAAGTGACCGCCCACCAAAACACCCCTAACCCAGGTGATTTTAAACAATTCGTTGTTTTGCCGATTGGCGCGGGCCCCAACACACCCCCTGCCCCCCATGGAGTAGATCTTGGCCGTTTTTTGGAACCCGTTTCGAGTGGGTGGAGTCTCCCCCAGAGGCCGCAGTCTTGCAAACAGTCGCACTAAGCAGAGGTCTGGAGCCAACCCCCCCACCCCCCCTGGCCGCCCAATGTCGAAACGCCGAATAAGAAAACGCTCACCAACCCGAAGGCTTCGATTTGCCCTCCATTTCCAGTGGTGGTCGGGGAACATTGAAACACGTGTGGAGCCCGTACCCTCCCCAACCCGACATTCGGGTCTTCGTGTTCGGTTGGGGTGGCCTGGTAGGTAGTCATCAATGGGGTGTGAGAACAGTCGGCGGCGAGCGCGGGGGGGGGGGAAGTGCGGAAAAGAAAAAGGTTTTCTCAGAAGGCGGCGGGACTTCTCAGAAACCCTCGCGCCTTCCGAGAATTTGTTTCTGTGTCTTCGGGGAAGGCTCAGAAAACTTCTCAGAAGGCCGGGGGACTTCCGAGCCCTCTGAGAAGGCCTTCTCCTTCTCATTTCCCCCCCTCGCCCGCAGCCGACCGGTGGGGGGGTGAAAAACAGGGCCCTGAGCGGGGCCCTCCAGGGCCTCGTTCGGAGCCAGCAGGGGCCCAAAAGAGGCCCCCGAAGGGCCTCTCGAGGGCCCTTTCCTTCACCCCTCATGTCGGTCATCTCCCACTTGTACCGCCCGCGCGCCGGTGGCGGGCCTCGCGGTGACCCATGCCGTGCCCTCGGGCGGGCGCCGTCGCACGAGGAGGAAGGATGAGGAGGAGGAGGAGGAGGAGGTGGAGGAGGAGGAGAGTGAGGATGAGCAGGAGGGAGAGGAGGAGGAGGAGGAGGAGATGAGGAGGAGGAGGGAGGAGGAGGAGGAGGAGGAGGGAGGAGGAGGCGGAAGCGGTCAGCTGACGTCCCCCACAGGGCGCGCCCGAGGTCGCTTCCGTGCCGTCGGGCGGGGCCGCCTCGGCGCGCCCCCGCGCAGGCCGAGAACGGCGCCGCGGACCAGCGCTTCGACGAGGCGCCGCGCCCCCTTCTTCACTTCGCGAGGGCTCCGGGGTCTCCTCCTCCTCCTCCTCCTCCTCCTCCTCTATCCTCCTCCTCCTCTATCCTCCACAATCCCTGGCCACCTCGACGAACCTCGCCGATCCTCGAGCCTCGACCCTCGAGGCTCGACGACCCTCGACGCCCCTCGACGCCCCTCGACGGCCTCTCGACGGCCTCTCGATGCTCGACGATCCCTCGAGCATGGACGACCCATCGGCGCCCCCCCGACCCTCGAAGACCCCTCGACACCTCCGAGGGCAGGGCGCCTTTTTTTTTGGGGGGGGGTCGGCGCGGGTCTGCGTCGTCACGAGGGAAGCGGGTGTCCTGATCGGCCACGCGCACAGGGTAGTATACACCTTAGGCGATGCTTAAGAACATTAAGTTTTCGGCCAGAGTCTCGATTATTCTTAACGTTTCAATGTAAATCTTCAGATTTTATGGAAAGGTTGGGTTTTTGTTCAAATTCTGAGACTGTGAATTTCTTAACCCATGATTTCTTAAGCATTTCGCAGGGTGTACAGTTAAATCGGGCACGTCCCTCTGCAGGAGGCATCTTCAAAGATATATTAAAACCATCAGGGGGCGATTTTTTAGGTATTTAGGGTAATTTTTGTGTATATGTTTTAGACCATTTTTCAGTTTCCTCCCGAAAGCCGCCTGTAGAGGGACATGCCCGACCTCAGAGTACAGTCGGCCCCGGTAGGGCGACCATGCCAAATCCAGGGTACCCTTGTGTCCTGTCCATCCCCCTCTTGCACGCCAGCCAATTAGCTAGCCTCTCGGTTGCCCAGAGCCGCCACAGGCTGGAGCGGACTGCCTCTGCCTCGCCGCCGACGAAACAACAGTCCTGTCCATCCCGACCTATGCAACCCGCGTGTCCTTGGGTGTTCTGGGGCCACGTTGCCGTCGGAAGAGTCTTGTGTCCTCTCGGGTGTCCTGCCCAATTAAGTCCGACCTGTAGGGGGAGGGGGGAAGGCTTCTTAGAAGCACCCCTGCTTCCTAGACGGCGCGGGCCTTGTCTATAATGTAGGGCCAGCGCCTTTCAAGAAGCAGCCTCCTTCTAAGAAGCCCCCCCCTCCCCCTACCCCCTCGTGCGCGCCGCCAACCGTAAGTCGGGCATGTCTCTCTACAGGAGGAATATTCAAACATAGTCAAACATAGTCTGGGGACGATTTGTCGAATGTTTGGGGACTATGTTTGATTTTGTGTGTGTGTGTGTGTGTGTGACAATTTTAATTTTTTTCGTTCATAATCCGCCTGTAGGAGGACATGCCCGACCTAACGCCAACCTGGGGAATCGGGTCCTGAGTTTTCTCGCTGTTTTTCGCCTCCTGGGACCGTCAGCAAACAAACGGCTCAGGATGAGCTGGTCCTGTGGGAAGGCCCCGGGATCCAGGGCTCGTTCTCTCCAGGACCCGTTTCCTTCATGATGGATGCGTCCTGCCTCAGCGCGCACGCGCGCACGTTTGGGATGCACCGTGCGACAGCCATGCCGGGCCTATGTCTGGAGGAGGAGGAGGAGGAGGAGGAGGAGGAGGAGGAGGAAGAGGAGGAGGAGCTCGTTATCGAAGACGCCTACGGCGAATCACCGCCGCAACCTGCTTTTTGGAATCGCCCATGTAGCCGAGCGTTGTGGCAAGAGCTGTGCCAAACTATCGGGCCATGTGCTTCCCCAGCCGTTGTGGAAACTCTTGGGGGACTTCTTAGGGGAGGATGGCGGGGAAGATCAGGAGGAGGAGGAGGAGGAGGAGGAGGAGGAGGAGGAGGAGGAGGAGGAGGAGGAGGAGGAGGAGGAGGTATCTTGGGAGCCTCTGGGGGCACTCTTGGGGCCTCCTGGCAGCTTCCTGGGCGCTTCCTGGGAGTCTCTTGGAGGCATCTTGGGGGCTTCTTTGGGCCTCTTGGGGGCCTTTGGGGGCTTCTCGGGGGCCTCTTTGACTGTCTTAGGGCGTTCCTGGCCCGTCTGACGCCGTCGGAAGCGTCTTGGGGGCCTCTCTGGGCCGTCATGGGGCCCTCTTGGGGTGCTCCAGGGCCGTCTCGGAGGCCATTTTGTGCGTCTTGGTGGCCTCTTGGGCCGTCTTGGACTGTCGTGTTGGCCATCTTGGAGGCCATCTTCGACCATCTTGAGCGAACTTGGGGGCCCTCTTGGGTCCGTCTTGGAGGCTTCTTGGGCTGTCATGCGGTCATCGTGGAGGTTTTTGGAGCCAAATTGGCGCGATTTTGAGAGCCTCTTGGGCCGTCTTGGGCCGTCGGAAGTCCGACAAAGGGACATGCCAACATCTTTGACAAACTTCAGGGATACCCATGATTGTGGCCTCTTCGGGCCCTCCTGGCTCTAGGGGTTGTCTTATTGGCCATGTTGGACCCTCTTGGGCCGTCTTGGAGGCGATCTTGGACCATCTTGGACGAACTTGTGGGGCCGTCTTGGAGGCTTCTTGAGCTGTCGTGTGGTCATCTTGGAGGCCTTTGGGGCCATCTTGGGGCGATCTTGGGGGCCTCGTGGGCCGTCGCGGGCTGTCGGAAGGCCGAAAAGAAACACATGCCAACATTTTTCACACACCAAGGGAAAACCAATGATTTTAGCTGTCGGGCCCTCCTGGAGGACTGGGGCGAACTTGGAGGCAACTTGGACCATCTTGGGCCATCTTGGAGGCTTCTTGGGCGGACTCGGATGCATCTTGGAGCCATATTGGGCCGTCTTGGTGGCTTCTTCGGCGAACTTGGAGGCAACTTGGACCATCTTGGAGGCCATCCTGGGCCAATGTGACCATCTTAGAAACCATCTTGAGCCGTCTTGGAGGTTTTTTTGTGGACGTTGTGCTCGTTTGGGGGCCTTTCGGGTGGCCGGCGGGACGGGCCGAGGCCCCAGCGGGAGTTCGTTTGTAAAAGAACCAGGACCAAATCGTGAGAAGTCTAGCCGGCCAGGCACCCCTGTGATACATCAACAGGGGGCGGGGGATTTCTAAGGCCCTGGCCGTTCGAGACGGCAGGATTGTGGGGAGGTCTACCAGCTAGGCGCAACATTGTACGGCGGACGCGACTGTGCTTTCCCAGTCGTCCTAAGCCAGCGCGAGGGCGCTGCATGCTGCGAACAAGTTTTTTGCGAACCTGAGAGACGGCATTTGTGGAGGCATCCTGCGGATATCCTCGGCGGAAAGCAAAACATTGGGGGACAGCGTGCGTTCCCCTCTCCGCCCCCCCCCCCCCGCAGTGGCTGCGGCCGCACGGGGGGCGGGGGGCGCGCGCCCCCTCCTCGCGCTCAGCAGGCAGGCGGCGGTGCTGGGCAGGTTGTGGCGGTAGCTACGCCCCTGGCATGCTGTGGGGTGCTCGCGCGCCTCCGTGGTGCTCGCGGGCACGGTGTGCTGCGCGCAGGCGCGCTGTCCAGGCGATCGCAGACATGGATCGCGAGCCACGTGTTCTCCACGCTCCTCTCTCCTCCTCCTTCTTCTCCTCCTTCTCCTCCTCCTCTAGTTCTAGGCCTCCCAAATTCAGGCGATTGGACGTCGCGGATTTCCGCCGCCGACCGAGGCGGCACCGGCCGCATTTTGGGGAGGGCACTTCCCCCGGTCTATGGATTTGGCGACCCCGCGCCAAATCCATGGATCGCTAGTCCATGTTTGCGCGCCCCCGAGTTTTGCTGCCCGCAGACATACTGCGGCGGCGGTGCCCTCCAGACCTGTGTTCGCCCTCGTGGCGCTCTGGTGCTCACAGGCACGCTGCTGGTGCTCGGAGGCATGCTGTGGCGTTTGCAGCACAGCGCGTCATTGCTGCGCCGGGGTTCGCGGGCTTTGGCGAAACTGAGTTGTTTCATCACTGGATCAGGTTCTTGAAGCTTCGCGTATCTACTGGCTCAATCAGGGCCCCAACGAGATGTACGGCCACCCTCTGCACATCGTCACCTTCTTACTCACCTTCCGCACTGCTCCCAGGGAGGACAAGACCCGGGCAAACGATGCGGAGCAAACCGGCAGGCTCGGGTTCTACCTACGGGCAAGAGCCGCCGCAATCGTGGCTCTCCCTGTATCGGACGCAGACGTCCACGTGATGCAGTTGCCCGACCCCGCAGTCATGATGAAGTCGCCGCCAGAGGGACTCCCGCCCCTCGACCTACCTGGCTTCACCCGTGAAGATGTGCTGAGCGCTACGGGCCACGTCTTCCAGCGGGCCAGGACCACTTCCTCCCAGGACACCCTGAGCAGTGGCGCCCGCAGACACGGCTTCAACTACAATGCCGTACGAGCCCATCCAGGCTACCGTGCAGCACCACGTGAGTGTCGTGCACGGCCCCCCCTGGCGCCGGGAAAAACAAATTCTCGGTATGCGCGCTCGACACCAGGGCAGGCACACTCATGCAGGGTCAGGCGGTGGCGCTCACGGCGGGCTCCAACACCGCTGCGGACCAGCCCGTGCACGCGCTGGTCACCGCCCACCAGCAGGGCCTCCTGGACGAGGACACGCGTTTCCCAGACCGTTTCGTACGCCTGGCAAGGGAGAGCCGAGTCGCCCCGTCCCTGGTACACCTGACCCTTGGCGGGCACTACAACTAGGCCATGGGTTCTTTCCCCTACCAGGATGGTGCAGCCTCGGCGGACTTCCCGCCTTTCCGAGTCGGCCTGCTGATAGAGGCCAATGGCATCGTGGCCACGCGCGAGGCTACCGAGGCCCTTGGGCAAAGCAGTGCAGCAAAGGTTACCCTACTCATCGTTGACGAAGCAGGCCAAACCGCTGAGCTCCACGCCGCCATGTCCCTGGTCAGTGTTATCAGGGGTGGGGGGCACCTCCTGCTGGTGGGCGACTCCAAGCAGCTACCGCCCAGTGTGATTTCTAAGCTCACCGCAGGCCTGGGCCTTTGCATCTCTATCTCTGACAGACTTCATCACGCCCTGATGGGGGCAGGAGTCAGCGGTCGTCCAGCTGGCGTTTTGCGACGGGGTGCACCCGCAGCTCCTGGCATGGCCGAACTGGGCCTTCTACAACAACACCATGCGCAGCAGCCTGGTTTCTCCTGTGACTGGTCGACAGTTAGTCGATGGCCTCCCCTGGCGACCGATCCTGGCTTGGAGCGATGCCACGCTCGCCGCGCTGGCACGAGCCAACCAATCGGACAAGGGCGACCTCGGGAAGACCCTGGAAACCCGGGCGCGGAGGAAGGCGAAAGGCACAGGTTTCTCTTGGTCGTCAGCCCGTCCCTCGAGGTCACCTCCAGCATGCATGCCGGCAGCGCGAACCTTCCAGAGGCGGCGCGAGCGGTGGGCCCAGTCAGAGCGCTGATGCCCGCGATGGACGGGGGGGTCCAGGCCCGCCTGGTAATCGGCATCAGCTGCAAGCCGCGATCCTGGAGGATGGTTGGCCGCAGGGTGCGGCTGACATCAACGGCGTCCTCCGGCAGTCCAACGGTGGCGAGGGCGAGGTCGAGAGCGGCGAAGCGAAGCCCCAAGGGGGCGAGGGTGACAGAGGAGACGGCAAGGCCAGCAAGGACAGGAGCCGCCCCCCAGCTCCCGCGACCAGCCTGGCAGGACACCAGGGCGAAACGGATGGCCAGAGGTTAGTGGGCCATGCAAAATGGGCCAAGGTCTCCGACCAGGAGGACTCCGCGCGCAACGGCATTGGTACCGAATGCCCTGACCTGCAACAGATTGCGCCGCAACATCTGCAATCTGGCAACCCAGTGCTCTCCACAATCGACTCTAGCCAAGGAGGCGAGGCGGGCATCGTGATCTGCCTTACCACCAGGTCGAACGGGAACCGCGACTGGGGGCTCATGAACAACGCTAACAGGGACAATTTTGCCGTTGCAAGGGCCACCCGCTTCGTCGTTATCATCGGCGACGGCAGAATGTTTGCCTCCGCCACGTGGTCGAGGCTCAGGGTGCTTTCGGAGTGCGGTCGCCTGGCTGGCCTCTGGGTCAGGTTCATGGATCCCTGGCGGGTGGGCTCACGCACCAGCTTGGTTGTCGACCCCGATTTCGACCACGTCGCCAGCCTGGCCACCTGGGTCACCAGTCTGGTCTCATGAGGCGGCCACGCTGGCGGGGGCGCATCCCTGGCCAACGGCTGTGCCAACCGTGTCGAGACCCCGCTCGACCCCGGCTTCAATTGGGGCGCGCTGGGCATCGGCCTCGCCGACAGCCTCGACCAGCTTCTGACCGCCCCTGCCTTCTCGGTCGTGCTCTACCTTGCTCGGGTCTGCGCCCCCGAGAGTTCTCTCCCTCGCTGACGCGCCGAGAGAGCCTGGGATATTCGACCGTGAAGCCCCGTCTCACCAAGGCTTCCTCTACGACGTGTCCCTGGGCCTGGACGCCAGCAACCTGGTTTGCAACGTGCTCTGGGCGTGCCTTGTCTGGGTCGTGGGACTGGGCGCCCCCTGGAGGGGCCGAGGCTTGGCCCTCCCAAGCGAGACCCTGCCGCCTCCGCCCCAGACCCGCGGGCGCAGCTGCCGATCCAGGGCGAATCGACAGTGCGCGCCCAAGGACTTGCCCAGAGAGGTTCCGGACGCGCGGGGCAGGGGGGCCCGTGAGCGCTGCAGGCGTCGCCGACGCCCTGGCATGGGCACCCCGGCGCGCCCCCTTCAGCCAGCCCCGTCGGATTAGCCATTCAGAGTTGGTATGATAGACGCGGGCGGAGATCCCATTGGCTCCCCCAAAGCCCGGTTCTTCCTGATAATCATGATGCTTATGATCAGGGAGCCCAGGGTGTTCCCGCGGCCGTGCCCCCATGCAGAGGGCGCCAGGGACGTCGTTGAAGCGGTGCTCGGCGTCTGCGTTCCCGGGCAATACGCCCGCCTGGAGCTTCGCCGGAAGTTTGCCGAGAGCTGGGGGCTCTCTCTCCCTGGGCGATCTAAGTGCGCTGCGCGGCCGCGTCGAAGATGCCCTCCTCCACGTGTCCAGGCTGGTGGCTGTTGCGCGCCATCATGAAGCAGCAATGGGGGCGCCCATGATTGTCCTGGAACAGATCGTGCCCGCCGCGAACATCGCAACCCTGGCCAACGCCAAGTGCTCCATCTGTGCGCTCCACTGCGAGCTGGCAGACTCCGACACTGGGCTAGGATATTCAGACGACGACCTTGCCCTGGGCTACATCGAGGGAAGGCGCCGCCCTCTCGAGGAAGGACCTGCGGGCCCACGAGCCTGTCTCCCCTGCTCCTGGCGTGCGACTGGCCCCCCCGTTCATGGAGGGCGGCCGGCTGGAAACAGTGCAGAAGGACGCAAAGTTCACTTGCGATGGCTGCGGCAGAGCCCGCCTCAAGTCGACGCTGGGGACCTGGGGGGGCGACGAGGCCCGTGAGCTCCTGGCGCAGAACCGCCCTCAGGCGTACCTCTCTGGCAAGAACTGCAGATGGCTCTGTGGGGCCTGCTGTGGAGGGTCACGCGCCCCGCCCTCGGCTGCTTCCCGTGGCGGCCCGAGGCAGGCGCTGATGCCGACGACTACTCTGGATTCCCTCCCTGTGATCAGTGGCAGTCCGCCTGGCAGGGGCGAAAATGGAACGCCGTGTGGTGCTGCAGGAGGTGCCTCGTCTACATATGGGACATCGCACCCGGCGCCCTAGACTGCACCCTTGATCTTGACTCCCAAAAGGTCTACCCAGTGGACCCGCCTAAGAGGCCGCGCCAGGGCATCGAGGAGCAAGCCGCCCTGGACGTCGCAGACCAGCTGCCCTCCAGGCGCGCTCACGCCACCGCCGAGGACAGGCGCCCGGAGACCCTGCAGCTCGGGGCTCACGGGATACCAGAGGAGCGACTATCGGCGGTAACGGCCGCGGCACGCCAATCAGGACAGCGTCGGACCTACTCACCCTCCTGCCCGACCTCTCCCCGCCCAGCGTTCCCTTGCTCAGCTCGAGGAGAGTCGTGGACATGCGCCAGGCAGCAGACGTCGTGCAGAAGCGCAGTCGTTCCAACAAGGTGCGAGATGTGCAGCGCGCCCTCGTTACCTACCTCCGTGACTTCACCCCGACGTCGAACCGCTCTGGCAGAAGTTCGTGGTAGACCACGGCAGTGACATCCCCGGGCCGAGGGATCACGAAACTTCCTGGCCGGCTAAAAACCTAGTACCCTTCCTGGCAATGATGTGCGGTCCAGGGGTTCCTGCAGACGGTCTGCCGCCCCGCGTCGATTGGGGCGGCGGGCGCTGGGCAGCCGCCAGGGCGGTGAAGCACCTCGCCAGCAATCCACTCCACAAGGAGGCCTGGCAGAAACACTACTCCTCCCTGGCGCGGGACAAGCGGCCCAGCCCTTTCCGGCACGAGCGCGAAGTACTCGCTGGCTTCCTGGGGGGCCTTGACGCGGGCGCTTGCGCTACAGCCGCCATCGCCAAGCTTGCGCTCCAGGACCCAGTCGCGAGCAAGCACAGCGAGACTGCTCCAGAGGCTGCTGCGGGTGGGAGAGCGGGGGCCTGGCTCTCCCCCGAGGCAGAGACCGGCGAGTCACCGCGGGAGCGCCGCGCGGGGCGCCGCGCTGGCCGGGGCGGCCCTTCGAGGTCCCCCGTTCCACGTTCCAGATGACCTGGCCCGGAAGGCGCGGTGGCAGGTCCGGCAGCCCCCGAGGGCAGGCGTGTGGACCACGTGCCCAGCGGCGAGGCTGACTGCGGCGAAGAGGTGCCCGGCCCCCCCGCCCCCCCGAAAGACGATGTCGGATTCGACGAGGAGCCGCCAGCGTCCGCAGCACCTTCGCCGAGCGAGCAGGGCTCCCAGCAGCGTGACAACCCGCCACCGCTGGCGCAGGTCGGCAGCCGCGAGGAAGGAAGGGGGGCTGCTCCGGAAGCTAGCCCTGGCCCGTCCGACGACCCCCTTGGTGCCTTTGGGGGCCAAGTTTCGCCGACGCCCGCGGCTGCGGACGCCGTCGTGCCCGCCAGCCCCAGAGGAGAGACGCTGCCGCCGTGGAGGCGCCATGCCGCCGGCGAGAGACCCGCGCACGGCGCCCCCTGGCTTCGGCGACAGCAGACGCCCATCGACCCCCCCCTCCTCGCGGCAGCAGCGCCCGTTTTGCCTGCGACAATCTCCGTGGCCCCACAACGGGAGGACCCATGTGCCGAGAGCATCTGGGCAGTGTCGACCTGGATCAGACCGGGGAGCATCCCGCCGACAGGATTGCGCGCCTCCAGAAAGTCCTGGGAGGCACCTTTGACGGGATCTGGCACGGCTGCGCGCAGGGGCTCCCTCGCGCCAAAGGGAAGCCCAAAAGCAATCAATCCCCGCCTTAATGGCGTGGGGGCCCGCAGGAACTTCCCGGGCCCTGGCGCAGAGCTGGCTGCGACGCCTACGAGATGGATCGGAAGCTGGAGCTCTACGTCGACTGGGGCGCCATCCGCGAGAGGCGCATCGAGAGTACCACCGGAAATGGCTCCCACCAGTCAGAGGGCTGGAGCTCCAGCTCCAGCTCCTGGCACGACCGCGACTGGCTCGAGGGGGGCAAGCGTGGCAGGAATAACAGCGACAACGCCGACCATGGCGACAAGAGATGCAGATGGGGGCGATCTTCCGGCCTCCGGCGCCGCACGCTTCGGAACCGACATTCCGGTGGGGGTGACCGTGAGTCACCTCGGTGCCGCCCCAGTCCCTGGCTACACGTTCAGCGTTTCCCCTCTTCCTCTGTCCCCATACATCTCTTCTTGCAGACAGTGTGGCCGTTAGTCATTTCCTTGGCAGTGCCCCCGGCGCAGTCACGCCCGCGGCTGGAGGCACCCCCAGCTGGGAGAGTAAGGGTTTCATTTTGGGGCGCGCAGCCGTTGGCCGGAGTCGCCCCATGTGTGCCCCTATTTCTCCGTCCCCTCACGACCGGGCCTGGTCGCCTTACAGCGCTTGGCCAGCCCCCCGCCTTTGTGGATCAGGCCCCTGGCGCTGTCAATGCTTGGCGCGATGCCCTGGCTGGGGCAAGGCGCAGAGTGCCGACGCGCGACCTGCCCGTCTGCTGTAGCAGTGCCCTTTCTGGCCTTCGCCGCACCTGGCCGCGGCGAGTCGCAGCCCCCCCGCGGCTGGTCCAGTGTCGTCCTGTGTCGGCCCCAGTACGGCACCTGGCTCGGCCTCCCCGCCCTTGGGGGCCCGGTCCCCAGATGCCGTCAATCTCTGGTGCGCGGGCCTTGCTGGGGCGGGGCGCGGCGTGCCTCTCGGCCCCGGCTGTTGGCCGTAGTTTTTTTCGCCTTGGCCTTTGCCCGGACCTGGCCACGGCCTGGCCCGGTATCCCTGGCACTGGCCCTTCTTTCGTGACGTCTCCGACTCACGCGTCTTGTCTCGGGCTCCTGGGCTCAGGTTACTGCCGCCCTCGGTGCTTGCGACCCCGCTCTGTCCCTCACGCTTGGCACCTATCTGGTTTCGCGGAGTCGGGTGTGGCACCTTGGCGCTCAGGGGACGTGCGTCCTGACCAGTTCCGGCACGAATGCTTGCACTCCCCGGGCATCTGGTCCCCAGTCACCGCCACAGCTGGCCGTGTCTGTCGGTACTGCTGGTCCTCTGGGATTTCGGACCGCCAGTTCACTCAGGAGTGTTTCAGCCTTCTTGTACGGCCATGTGTGCTCCACCGTCGGTCTGCTGCCTGCGCGCTGGACTGTTACGCAGCCCCGCGCTTCGCCACGTCTGTGGCGCGCCGACCTCTGGCGCCTGGTGGTGACAAGGTCCAAGTCACGTACCTGGTGGCCACGCCCCTGGGTTACTCGCACGCTTGCATCTTCCTGGCAGCCCCAGCAGCTTGCAGTCCCCGCCCACGGCGCTGTTTCGCTTCCCCCGGCGGTTGCAGCATCTGCCCTCGGCGCAGCAGCTTCCCCGGGCGGTAGGTTCTGTCGGTGTCTGCGCGCGCCAGCAATTAGTTCCGCTCGTAGCCCGAGCTGGCTCGACTCGCCGCTGGCGCCGTCGCCTGCGGTTGCGACAAACATCCCCACTGGCCCATCCAGGAACGATGCCCAAGAGAGTCGTTTGGGTGGCGAGGTTGCGCGAGGGCAGGGGGGAGGGAGAATAACGAAGAGGAGCAGGACGAGGAAAAGGAGGATGAGGATGAAGGAGACTGGCTCATGAAGAAGAAGAGGAGCATGCGAAGGAGGACGGGGAGAGTTGGATAATGACGACGAGGAGGAGGAAGAGGAGGCAACCTCCGCGGACCATTCGTTGTAATATCAAACAGGAGAGGCTTTCTTCTATCTCCCGCTCTCCCAACAAGACCTGGTTGCTGCGGGGCGAGCAAATTTAGATCTTCCTCCTGTTGCTGCACAACAGTTTTCTGGTTCGGATCGCCTGGGGCCTGCAGCGAATCGAGTGTTGTGCCGCCTTCCGGATGGTATGTCCGAGGCGCCGTATGCCTTCTTTTGCGGCCAATGCCCAGCTCGCCGAGTGCGACAGAACACGTCCATGACCTCTTGTCTGAAGTCGGGCCTGTCCCTCTACCAAAATAATATTCCAAAGTAGTCTTAAACAAATCATATAGGCACGAATTGCTGACTCCTTCCATTCTTCCTGAACATCTGATATTCTTTTCATTTTTCGCTCAAAATCGGCCTGTAGGGGGACATGCCCGACCTAACTCTTGTCCCACTTCTTGGCGTCCACGCGTCGGCATTTGAAAACATGGCTGCCGTGTCGTTCTGTGACGGCGAGCTTTCTGCGGCCATGCACCACAAACACAGAGGGCCTCTCCTCCTCATGCTCCGCACCCTGCCCCTGCTGCTGCCTCTCCTCCTCCTCCTCCTCCTCCTCCTCCTCCTTCTCCTCCTCCTCTTCCTCCTCTTCCTCCAACTCCTCCTCCTCCTCCTCCTCCTCCTCCTCCTCCTCCTCCAACTTCTCCTCCTCCTCCTCGTCCTGCTGCTGCTGCTGCTCCTCCTCCTCCAACTCCTCCTCCACCTCCTCCTCCTCCTCCTCCTCCTCCTCCAACTCCTCCTTTTCATCTCCTCCTCCTTCTCCTTCCCCTCCCCTTTCCCTCCCACCTGCCCTCCCCCCCTGCTCCCCCAGTCACTCCACTCCGTGCCACGCCCAACTCCACCTGCATTGCTCCAGGCCGCACACGTGGGGCCAGAGCAGACGGGGTCGGAGGAACGCGCCGCATCCCCGATGCATCGGCGATGCGGTTTCGTCCAGAGACGGATTTCTCCATGCCGCCGTCGCCGATGCATGGGCGATGCGGTACGATCCACCGACTCCATCCTCGCTGGCCCTGTCGAGGCGGCCTCCAGTTGCGCCCCGTCAGCTCATGGCGGAGCAGCACTGGCGGCGGTGCCCGGTGTGCGCTGCCCCCTCGGAGAAGGACACTCTTGCGCAGCTCTGCCGCCGGCAAGGGGAAAGGGTTCGGCAAGCCGTATGTCTCGCATGGGGGGGGGGGGGCAGGATGTGGACTTTGCCGCTTTCTGCCTTTCCTTGGCCTCGGGGGGCCCCCGTCGCGACAGCTGGATCCGGTCTCGGCGACTGGTCGGGGCGCGGTCGAGTTTGAGGATGAGCAGGAGGGAGGTGGAGGTGTAGGAGGGGGGAGTAGGAGAAGGAACACGAGGATGATGGGACGGGCGAACACATGGGGTGAGGTGTGAGCGTGATTATGTTCTTTTGTGTCGGAGAGTGCATGTCTCTGCGATTCCCGCTCTTTGTGTAACATGGCCCAATGCTTCATGATGGTTGTGATGGTGATGGTGATGGTGGTGGTGATGGAATTAATCCAGAAGACTCATCACCATCACCATGACGTCGCAGCGTGTTCGTGGTGATCGCGGGCCTGGGATTCAATGGCAACACATGCGAGGCATTTGTACCCAGGAGGGCACTGTTCGCCCATAGCACAAAACTTAATCGGAAGAGTCTTGGTCGCCAGTGCTCTGCATCAAGCGTGTTTTCCCCCGATATGGAATATGGATCTGTATGCCCGCCTTGTTCACTGGTCTTCGGATGTACCATGGAGGTCCGCTTCGATGGAATTTTGACGTAGCCCTGAGACTCCTTGGAGGCCATCTGGGGACCTTCGTTGGCACAGGAGTGGCAGAACGATTTGGGTTATTAGGAAGTGTCCTGGGGCTATCCTGGGCCCGTTTTGGATCTGTCTTGGGTCCTGTGCTGTCTTGAACGTATCCTGTGCCGCTTCGGGGCTGTCCTGGGTCGCGACGCCGCTCTGTGGCCGCTTCGGGGCAGCTCGGAGTCGTTCAGGGGCCTCGGGTCTCCATTCTTATCGTCGTCGTCCACCTCCTCCTGCTCCTCCTACCGCCTCCTCCCTCACTAGCCATTTTGGCTCAAGACCTGGAGCCACTCTGTGGCCGCTTCGGGGCAGCTCGGAGGCGTTTCGGGGCCTCGCGTCTCCATTCTTATCGTCGTCGTCGTCCTCCTAGTCCTCCTGTGCCTCCTCCTCCTCCTCCTCCTTCCTCCTCCTCCTCCTCCTCCTCCTCCTCCTCCTCCTACCTCCTACCTCCTACCTCCTACCTCCTACCTCCTACCTCCTACCTCCTACCTCCTCCTCCTCCTCCTCCTCCTCCTCCTCCTCCTCCTACCGCCTCCTCCTACCGCCTCCTCCTACCGCCTCCTCCTACCCCCTCCTCCCTCGGTCGCCATTATTTGCTCAAGACTTCGGCCCGGCATCGCACGCAGTGCGTCTTCGGCTGCCGCGCCCAGCAGACCTCCACCCGCCAGGAGGGGCAGGCAGGCCAGAGGGCGCGGCGCGCGCGCGCGATCGCCCTCGGGGTGGGTGCGGCTCACGAGGTCGAGATCCACGCCGTCGTCCGCTGTGAGAGAGGGTACCAGCGGCCGCTTAGCTGCCTTGCTTGCGTGCTCGCCTGCCGCTGGTGTTGGCGCCTGGCTGCGCTGTCCCCTCGGTGGTCTTCGGGCCCTGCTTCCGTCCTCGGTCGCTCCCTCCGCCCTCCGTGGCCGGTCTCTCCCTCTGTGGCCCCCGCCTTCGTTGGTTCGGGTCCTCGTTCGGTCCCCGCACGTTGCCACGCGCGCTCTGGGAGCTGGCGCTCGACTCCAGCTCACGCCCAGACAAACAACGCCTGCACCTCTAGTGGGGGCGCGCCTCAAGAATCCAGATGCTCTTCGTCAGGGTGCCCCGGGCTTCCTCGCTTCCGCGCGCTGCGCGGTAGCTTCCCGCGGCCGTCAAGTGAGTTGCTGCGTTCAGGGTGCTCAGGGTTCCCCCCCAGGTGCGTCTCCCGCGCGGGTTTTCACGAGGTCGATCTCCACGCCGTCGGTCTCCTCGTCCCACGCAGCGCCCCGGCACCAGCGCCTGCACCCACTCTCGAAGAAGAAACAACTGCACAAATATAATTTGTTGGCGCTCCGCGCGGGTTTCGTGGATCCGCGCTGGGCCCCGCCGGCGGCGCCTCCAGCGCCGCCCCTGGCGCGCTCCGCGCGCCAGGGAGGGGGGCCCAGCGCAGATCCAAGGAATCCGCGCGGAGCGCCAAAAGTTCATGTTTATGCTGCTTCCTCTTGTTCCATACTCAGGCTCGACGCCAAGCCCAGTTTGCGACGACGATCCTGAAGGCTGGGCTTCCAGCACACGCTACTCCTGTGATGACTATGGAAGTCTTGGGCAGTGCAACGCGCTTGGTGGTTACGGGCCTCCTGGCGACCGTTCCTGGGGCGCCGCGGAGCTGGCCAGGCCGGCCTGCAGCTTCACGAGGCACCCCGCAAAATGCATACGTCGCCAGACACCGGAGACGCCACCTTGGACTTTGAGGCACAGCAGTTCCTGCCCGATTCCCTCCCTCGGTCGCGGCGCAGCGAGCAAGCAGAAGGATGCGTCCACAGACAATGCGGCTCTTGCGTGCGGCGCAGTGCAAGGTCGGAGAAAGGGTATACTCGTCTACAGTCTGTTCATGTCCTAGGGCAGGTCCCACACCATGCCGCCTGCCTGTGTGTTCCGTGCTTGCGGAGAGCCGTGCCTGAAGTCGCCTGCCGCTGCTGTCCCCCTCCAATTCCCTCACGGCAGGTTCGCGTCGTGCCGACTGGCGGTGACCCCGCCGCTGGCGTTCAACGTGGAACGCCGACGGCAACCCAGAAGCGGTCGATGTTGCACGTTCTGACGTTCTGGAAACGGCCGATCGTTCAGGGTTGAACGATCCCAGCGGTGTCGACACGACACGAACCCGCGGCACTCCTCCTCGCCGTCTTCCTCAGTCCGAGCAGAGACCATCGAGTCCTCCTCGGTGCCGCGGGGGCGCCTCTGTCCCGTGAGAGCGCGCGCCGAGGACTGCGGCTGCAACTTCATGCAGTGCTGCTCCTCTAGGCGAGCCCGCACCCCCCAATCCCCGCGCCTGGCAGCTCTGACTTCGGCGCGATCAGTCGTCGTGCTCGTCGTCGCCGTCGCCGTCGCCGTCGTCGTCGTCGGAGTCTGAGTCGGAGTCGTCGTCGTCGTCGTCGTGGCTGTCGTCGTCGTCGTCGTCGTTGTCGCCGCTGTCGTCGTCGTCGTCGTCGTCTTCGTCGTCGTCGTCGTCGTCGTCGGCGTCGGCGTCGGCGTCGGCGTCGGCGTCGGCGTCGGCGTCGGCGTCGGCGTCGGAGTCGGCGGCGTCGTCGGCGTCGGCGTCGGCGTCGGCGTCGGCGTCGGCGTCGTCGTCGTCGGCGTCGGTGTCGTCGTCGTCGGAGTCGGAGTCTGAGTGGGAGTCGTCGGAGTCGGAATCGGAATCGGAGTCTGAGTCGGAGTCGTCGGAGTCGTCGTTGTCGTCGTCGTCGTCGTCGTCGTCGTCGTCGTCGTCATCGTCGTCGTCGTCGTCGTCGTCGTCTTCGGAGTCTGAGTCGTCGTCGTCGTCGTCGTCGTCGTCGTCGTCGTCGTCGTCGTTGTCGTCGTTGTCGGCGTCGTCGTCGTCGTCCTCGACGACGACGATGACTGCGTCTTTCCCTCGCTGCTCTTTCGTCGCCACCCTGCCATTTCCTGCCCGCCGCGAGTCTCCCCCCCAATCTCTGCGGCTCTCTCCTCCCCCGCTGCCTCTCCCTCACACCTCCTTCGCGACGCAGGCTGCTCCCTGCCTTTCCCCGCGCCCGTGCGAGCCCCCCCTGCCCCCTCTGGCCGTGCCCCGCTTCGGATCTCTCCCTTCTCCTCTGGTCGGGCCGGAGTATGAGATCGAGGTCGGTTCGGGGAGGGTGCCCTCATGTTCTTCGTGCCTGTCGGATGTTCTTGCGCATCCTGGGGGAGGGCATCCTCGGGTGATCTTCTGGTCTGCGGTGCTTTGGCAGGCGCAGGGTCTCGTGCTCTTGAAGGACGTTCTTCGGTCCTAGGTCCGACCGCAGGGGAAGGCAGAGGTGGGGATGGGGCAGCTTCCGGGGGCTGGAAGGCAAAGGGGGGGATGGGGTGGGGGGGGGACTTCGGGTGCGGGGGGGCCAGAGAGGGGGGAGGGGGGGAGCCTCTGTGGGGAAAAGCATAAAAGGGGGAACTGGGGGGGAGGGCTTCGGGTCTAGAGGAGGGGGGGGGGGAACCTTCGAGGGGGGCCGACCGGATGGGCCACGCGGGGAATGGCGAGGGAGGGGCGCCCCTCCTCCGCCCTCCCTCCTCCGCCGCCCCTCCTGCCGCGTAAGTACTATCCCCTCCTCGGCCTCCCTGCCTCCCGCTCTTCCTGCGGCCCCTCCCCGCCCCTCGTTTCGGCGGCCCCCCCCTTCTGCTCCCGCGCCCCCGCCCCGCGCCGCACCGGCGAGGGCCCTCCTGGCCCGAGGTGCCAGGGGCACACGTACTGGTGCTACATATGCGGGAAACAGATGCGGGAGGAGGACCACTACTCGCACTACCCCAGGATCGGGGGGATTACCAATCGGCGGCGAGCGAGGTGGGGAAACAAAGAGGAGGAGGAGGAGGAGGAGGAGGAGGAGGAGGAGGAGGAGGAGG
>CAUYUJ010007186.1:0-48433 GCA_963575745.1 Prorocentrum cordatum | reverse complement strand
GCCGAGCGCGGGATCGGCGTGGTGAAGCTGAGGGCCAGGGCAATGCTCCTCTCCTTCAGCGACCCCCTGGACCGGCAGGCCTTGTGGGCGTGCGCCGTGCAGCATTCTGCGTACTGCTCCAGGATGCACGCACAGGATCGACCAGTGAAGTGCCCGGCTTTCGGTGCGAAGGTCTGCGCTCGCATCGAGGATGCCCCTTCGTCCATGTGGGCAGAGCGGGCGCGCGACGCCGTGTTCCTGGGCGTGGGCGCGGAGAGCAAATGGTTGATCGGGCGGAAGGACCTCGCCGCGAAACGACCTGAGCAGCGGTGGGTCATTGAGTCCTCGTCGTCCTTCGCAGTGGTGCCTGAGGACTCCGGTGGTGCTCAAGACGTTCGCGGCGAGGATCCAGGAGCAGGAGGAGCTCAACCAAATGGCGTTGAAGAGGCGCCACCTGTTGAATCGACCAGCGCTGGATCTCCGGAAGGTGCACTTCATGTTGACCACGGTCTCGGAGGAGTCCTTGAAGGTGCTGATGCCCAGAGTTCCAAGAGCAGTGGCGACCCGAATGTGCCCCTGGAGCCCCCTCCACCCGCGGGATCATCGGACGACCATCTTCGACGACCTGCCCGCGCAGACGGTGACCGAGATGTGTTCGAGGTGGCGGTGCCGAAGGACATCGCTTGTCCTGCGTGCCGCGGCCTCCACCGCACGCACACGCGAGACGCGCGTTGCAGGCGCGGCCTCTCCTGGGCGACACCGGCGAGCAACCCTTCGATCGCGGAGCTCCCGGCGGAGGATTTTCTTGCCCTGCCTGCCGCGGCCGACATGTCAAGCACACCAGGGACCACAGGTGCAGGCTAGGATCAGGAGGAGACAAGCATCAACGAGCTGCACTCGCAGGTTTCGGTCATGATGATGTTCCTGATCCTCAGCCTTCCCCTCGCATGGTGGAATAGTTCGAATATATTCCTGTGGCTTTTGCCACCGCGGCCCCGGGGCAGGTCGCCCTCACCGCGGACGACGACAATGCGCCTCCCGAGTTCACCAAGATCGTGAAGGGCAGCGGGCTGAGCATCGTCACGTGCGCGGAGATCGCGAAGACGATCGGGATGACTAGGGAGAAGTGGCGAGCGGCACTCGAGAGCGAGCTCAACAGCCTGAAGGGCGGTTGTCTTCGCCCCCTCACGGCCTCGGAGGCGCACTCTGTAAAGCCTTCCGAGATACTGCCCATGAAGGTGGTTGCGGGGCAGAAGGCTCCAGACGCATCTGGCTGTCGGCGCTTCAAGGCGCGCGGCTGCGTGTGCGGCAATTTCGAGGCGGTGGGCCCCTCGGAGCAGACCTTCACGCAGAATTTTGACATTGCCAGCCTCCGCATGGCGCTCGCCGTGTGCGCGCACCGTCGTTGGAGCGTGTCGGCCCTCGACGTCTCTACCGCGTTTCTGAACGCGTTCCTCCCTGTGGACAAGAAACGAGTGGTCATTCGCCCACCGGCCATCTTCGTCAAGTTCGGGCTGGTGCCGGCGGGCGAGCTCTGGGTGGCCGAGAGGGCCATCTACGGGCTGAGGTGCTCACCGAAGGCTTGGGGCGATCTGCGCAACGCGGAGCTCCGCAAGCTGACGTTCACCGTCGGCGCGCTCCAGTGCCACCTCGAGCAGTCTGCGGTCGATAGCTCGGTCTGGCTCGTCAAGGCTAACGGGGTGGACGACGTCTTGGGCTATGCGCTGAGCTACGTGGGCGACTTCTTGTTCATGGGCTCCGAGGGCGCGGTGAGGACCCTGCAGACCTCCATCGGCGCGCTCTGGACTACGAGTTCCCAGAAGATCATCTCCCCGGACTGTCCGGGAACCATTCGGCACTTGTCCATCGACATCGGCATAAACCCCTACCGCCTGACGCTGAGCCAACGCGAATACGTCAACGACATGCTGATGAAGTGGAACATTGCCCAGTGCAACAGCTGCCAGTCGATCAACCCCGACGATGAGATCTACCTGCCCTTCCAGCCCGAGGACGACGAGGAGAAGCCTGACCCTGATGATGTGCGCGGTGCGCAACGGATGGCAGGTGGACTCCTTTGGCTTTCGAGCCGCACTCGGCCAGACCTGTCCTACAGCGTCTCGCGGATCTCCAGCCATGCGACTCGGAGGCCGCATGCGTCCCTCCTTCTGGGCAAGGTCTTGCGGTGCTTGGCGGCTACCCGCCAGTTGGCGCTGGTCTACGTGCTGAACACCCCCCACGAGCTGCAGGACCTCATCTGCCAGTTGGACGTCTTCTCGGATGCCAGCCATGGCGATGCGGGCGCGCAGACAGGCGTCACTTGTTTCATGCATGGGCGCATGCTGGTCGACTGGCGCAGCTTGAGGCAGCAGTTGGTCTGCTTCTCGACGGCCGAGGCGGAGATGAAGGGTCTCGCCCTCAGCTGCCAGCTGCTCTACGGTCTGGAGGCGGTCGCCCACCTCCATGGAGCTGCGACGACCGCAGTCCTCCCGCGACAACCAAGCGGCGAAACCACATCGGCTGATGGGTCGCGGCAGTTGGCGGAGGACGAAGAGGCCCATGACTATGGAAAACGCCATCCGGAGCCGAGGGGGGAGCGCGGCATGGTGAGCTGATTTACGTGGAGACGGCTCTGATGCGCGCCGACGGGCTCACCAAGAGCAAGGGGCCCGACCACATGGCGAAGGTCAGGGCCCACTTCTGAGCGCGCACAGCGCCAGAGCACCAGAGGGCCCGCAGCGCACAGCGCCAGACCACAGGCTTGTGGGGCATCTGAGCGCGCGCAGCGCAAGAGCACCAGAGGGCCCCCTACACCCCGATCGAGCTGCGGGGTATGTCCTCCGATGTTGGGTGCGATCGGGATTGTCAGAGGCCCTATGCACGTCCCACTGCACAGGACTCCGAAGGAGGAGCGTGTGTATGGGGGGCCCTCCAGCCATGTGAACCAGGCAGCGTAGCATCGGCATCAGCAGCATATGGGAGAGCATGCTACGCATGGAATGAATTTGAGGTCCAGCACGCGTAGTTACAAGTTCCCGTGGTGCTGCCCCTATGTCTGAACAAGAGAGCACGTGCGATGGAGCCGGTGACCTTTTTGGCCTGCGAGCCGACCAGGAAAAAAACACCGAAGCTAACGTGCTCCGGCGGGCCGTTTCCGGAGCACGTTGGAACGTGCTCCGGCGGAGCGTATGTGGAGCACGCTGGAGAGAGGAGGAGTGATGTAGTTGTGACGTGCGGTGCGTGAGGCATAATATATCACACTTTTGGAAGACCTTTATCCCACAAGGTAGGACAACGCATGTTGACCGTGGGCCGACTCTGGCCTTGGTTGCCACGATAGCTTGCACCGCCATGTGTCTCAAGATCTCTGGGGGCTTAGCGGCAACGCCGCCTCCAGGGATGGGTTGCACTGTATTTTGCACTCTAGGTCAGCAGCTTCAGGCCGACTTTCGCCGTAACGCTGCAATTTGGCTCAAGATGGACGAGGAGAAAAAAGGGAGTCGTCAAGGCGAGGAGCAAGCCTCAGCGGCAACGCAGGCTTGTGACTCGCCTATCGGTCTCCACTGAAACTCTACTCCGTCTCCACTTCGACCTACCCATCTCTCCTGAGCTGTCCCATACTCTACTACGGAAGCCGTCCGTCTTCTTCGGGAGTTGGCGGCTGGAACGCCGATTGACGAGTTGACATCAGAAGAGCTATAAACAGAAGGTTAGACGGAACCTCATTACAGACTCCCTGGACCTCATTCCCCTCAATATTGTCATCATGTTCCCACATGGCTTCCATAATGGTGCTGGTTGTAATGATTATTCTACTGCGTACTCCCTTGTCGGACCTGATGGCAGACTCTTGCTGGAAGGCGTAACTGCCCCCCCCTTCCCCCCCTCCCCCCAGCGCGCCCCCTGTGGCGTCGAGGAACTGCCACGCCTGCCACGCCCTGGGGGCCTGCAACGCATTGGGCCCCCACCCCTAGCGCACCCCCTGTGGCGTCGAGGAAATGCCGCGCCTGCCACGCCCTGGGGGCCTGCAACGCATGGGGCACCCACCCCCAGCGCACCCCCTGTGGAGTCGAGGGAATGCCACGCCTGCCACTCTCTGGGAGCCTGCAGCGCATAGGGCCCGCACCCCCAGCGCACCCCCTGTGGCGTCGAGGAAATGCCGCGCCTGCCACGCCCTGCGAGCCTGCAGCGCATGGGCCCCCAATCCCAGCGCACCCCCTGTGGCGTCGAGGGAATGCTGCGCCTGCCATGCCCTGGGGACCTGCAACCCATGGGGCCCCCACCCCCAGCGCACTCCCTGTGGCGTCAAGGAAATGCCGCGCCTGCCACACCCTGGGAGCCTGCAGCGCGTAGGGCCCCCACCCCCAGCGCACCCCCTGTGGCGTCGAGGAAATGCCACGCCTGCCACGCCCTGGTGGCCTGCAACGCATGAGGCCCCCACCCCCAACGCGCCCCCTGTGGCATCGAGGAAAATGCCGCGCCTTGCCGCGCCCTGGAAGCCTGCAGCGCACAGGGCCCCACCCCCCACGCACCCAACCCCCCTTTGTGGCGTCCCCTCGCCGCCGATTCATGCTAACGCCAGCCGCGCCCTGGAGCCTGCAGCGCTTAGGGCCCCCACCCCACGCATCCTCTTGCGGAGTCCTAGAAATGCCGCGCCTGCACCGGCCCTGGGGGAGAGGGGGCCTGCGCGCGTAGGGCCCCCCCCACCCCCAGCGCACCCCCTGTGGGTCGAGGAAATGCAGCGCCTGCCCGCCCTGTGAGCCGAGCGCATGGTTGCCCCCCCACCCCCCCTGGCGCGCCCCCTGTAGGCGTCGTGCCAATGCCAGAACGCCTGCCACATTGCGAGAGCCTGCAGCGCACAGGGCCCCCACCCAACACCCCCCCCCCGTGGGCGTCGAGGAATGCCACCCTGCCACGCCTTGGGAAGCATGCACGCATGGGCCCCCCCCACCCCCGCCAGCACACGCCCTTTTGTGGCTCGAGGAAAATGCCACACGCCTGCCACTCCCTGGTGGGCCTGCAGCGCATTGGGCCCCCACCCCTAGCGCACCCCCTGTGGCGTTGAAGGGAATGCTACGCCTCTCGCGACCTGGGAGCCTGCAGGCGCATGCCCCCCACATACCACCCCCCCCCAAGAACACCCCCTGTGGCGTCGAGGAAATGCCATGCTTGCCACGCACTGGGATGGGAGCCAGCAGCGCATAAGGCCCCCACCCCCAGCGCGCCCCCTGTGGCGTCGAGGAAATGCCGCGCCCTCCGCGCCCTGGGAGCCTGCAGCGCATAGGGCCCCCACCCCCAGCGCACCCCATTGTGGCGTCGAGGAAATGCCGCGCCTGCCACGCCGTGGGAGCCTGCAGCGCATGGGGCCCCGCCCGGCGCCCGCCCATGTGGCGGTTCCGATGAAATGCCGCGCCTGCCGCGGCCCTGGGAGCATGCAGCCATAAGCCCCCTCCCCCACCACCCAGCGCCCCCCCTGCATTAAAAAATATGTTAACTAGAACCACGCGCGCGCTTCGCGCGCGCTTAGGTTCTAGCTAGGATCGTCACCGTCGTCAAGAACGCCAAATAGAGCCCCCAGACGGCCCCAAGAACGCCCAAGAGCGCCCCAAGAGGGGCCCAGGAGGCTATTTTAGGCGCTCTCGAGGGGCAACGCTAATTAAGGACCCCCCCTTTTTTGATCGATCTCCTCCAAGATGGCCCCAAGAGGCGCCCGGGAGGCCCCAAGAGGCGCCAAGATGGCCCCAAGACGGCCCCAAGAGGCCTCCAAGAGGCCCCCAAGAGGGCCCCAAGCGGCCCCAAAGGCTCCCCCGAGGCACTCAAGACGCCCAAGAGCCCCCCAAGACGGCCAAGATACCCCCCAGACGTCCCAAGGGCCGCCCAGACGACCCCAAGAGCCGTCCAAGAGGCTCCCAACAGACCCCCAAGAGGCCTCAAGAGCATCCCCGAGGCATCCATGAAACCCCCATAGACGCCCCAAGAGGCCTCCAAAACAATTCACTATTGTTGCCCGCGCTGCTTGACTATACGTCTTTGTTTTCCTCCCACTCTCCGTCAGTTCTCATGGGCATCGTTTTCTGGATGGGCTGGTGGGATGGCGAAGCGTCAACATGTGTTTTGCAGGGGGGTTTTGCAAGCGCATGTCGCGGCTGGTTTTCGTCCCGTATTGGAAGCGGAAGACGGCGACGCAAGCTCGCCCAGCTGCGGGGCGCGGGCGCGGAATTCGACGCCTGCATTCAACTGGGAAGCGGGGGCCAGAGTCGACGCGCGCGATTGCCGGCGAGGGCGGGGGGCTCGGCGCCTGGCGCCGCGCCGGGGGGGGGGCGGGGCGGAGTGGGTGCATGGGGTGCCTTCGCGTTCAGTGAGCTGTTCGTTGTGAGAGGGTACCCGCGGCCAGCGCAGTGGCCAATTGGAGGGGCGCGCTCGCGTCTCTTCCAGGCTCTTCCAAGGACGCGCGTGTCGCTGAAAAATACCCACTACACTCGGAGCGACGGCCCGAGAAAGCAATCGAAAGCACAGCTGCGCACCCCGTCACAGTCCTCAAGGGAGGGAGGAGATCAGAGAGTGCGTTGGGATGTTGGAATATGGAAGAGGCCCGGTGGCCGACCAGCAGGGAGATTGACAGCGCGCGAGAAGGCATGAACGGCAAGGGGCCAGGATATGGGGCGACGATGGAAGGATGTCCAAACGCGCAGAGGCGCGAGCAACAAGGAGGGCGGACGCGGGCGCTCCCCGCGGGGCGCGGCCGCGCGCGCTCGCGCGGATTGCGCAGACGCGCGCGCGGGCGACCCCCCGCGGTGCCACGAGGCAGCCGGAAATAAAACAATTCAGAGCGGAATGGCGCGAAGGGTTGAGCGCTGCCTCGCACAATAAATCAACTGGCACGGCGCGGCAGAGACATCGGCAGGCACAACAGTGATACGTCTACAGGCTGAGCATCGCACGGTCCTTCAACAGGTCACAACCACTGCGCGCTGCCGCCAAACAAGTATGAGCCATAAACAACTGCTGCCCAACGTCGCGGCCTTCCTTTCTGGCGCTGCATCTACTCTTCGGGTGCAATCACGCTGTTCCACCGCGCGCTGCGTGCGCGGGGCACCGAGAACTCTGCCCCGGTCTCCTTGCGCTTCCCGGCGCATGCGATCTCAACGTTGCCGGCGTAGAAAAAGCCATCTCCTCCCATGTTCCAGTCCGAAGCGTGCCCCGCCCACAAAGTCGCGCTCAGCGCATGGCCCGCCGCATCTTCCAGCGTCGCGTGGCGGCGCTGCTCGTTACCCGCAATGACGGGCCCGGTGCTCATGATGCGCACCCCGAGGTTGGCGAGCAGCGCCCCCCCGAAGTCCATGGCGATCCTGCTGATGGGAGTCGCGTCGGTAGCCCATGAAGGCTGACGAGGCCCCGCCGAAGGCCTGACGCACGTCACGCTGCACACGGGGAATTTGCCGCCGCTGGTGTCGAAGTTCCATGAGAAGCGGGGGCTCTCAGCTGCATCCTGCCATGCCCCGGGCCAGCTCGTCGTCGGAGCCGCGCGCGCGCGGCCTGCGCGCCTGACGCGCTGATGTGGGCATGATGAGCTTCACCTCCTCGCTGGTCGAACATATGTAGCGACTCGTCGTCCACATTCCACAGCGAGATGACGATGGACCCCTCGCCGCCGCCCGGCTCCTCGCAGACGACTTCTCCCCTGTGGCCCCCGTTCAGCCGCTGATTCCCGTGGTTGCGGCTCATCGATGCCATGGCGCAGTGGAACTCCACCCAGCTCGACTGCACTTGGGGCCGCTCGAGCTGAGACAACCGCGCCGTCGGTGCCGACTGGGGGGCCGCCGCGGCCGCGGCGGGCGCTGCGTTCGGAACGGGCCTCGATCCGATGGGGAAGCGCATCGGCAGCGCAGGGCGCGCGGTCACGGCGCAAGGGCCGGTCTGACGTATTGGAAGGGGCGTCCTGGCGGGTAACCCCCGCGGCAGCACCGCGGGGTGCTGTTCGCGCAATGGCGGCTGCGGCGCCGCGCCTGCGCGCTGGTGGGGCGGCAGCGTCCATGGCAGGGCGCGCGCGGCACCGACTTCTGGACGTAGACCACTCCCACTCCCCGCTGCTTCCGAAGAGGCGTCGGGCAGCTCGCCAATTCGTTCCCCAGTCGGCACTGGTGGGCGGGGGCCGCCGCCACTGTCCACGCTCTCCAAGGAGTCGTCTGCCGGTCCGCCATCGCGGCCCATGTTCGACGACCCAGCTGAGCCATCCTTGCACGGGGCCTCTGCTTCGCTGGCCTTATATGCCTGTTCCAGGAGGTAACGGACTTCTCCCAGTTGGTTGGCCGCAGCGGCGGCTGCGATGCGAGCCATGATGTTGGCCTTGGTCGCCGAAAGCTCATCGGGGGCCCGCGGCTTCGGCAGCGCCGGCGATCGCGACCGCGACCGCGGCGCATCGTAGTCCGGGCTGTCGGACTTGTCGGAGCCGGCCAAGCTAACCAATGTCTGCATCTTCGAGGCGCGCATGTTTGAGGCGGCCATGGGCGCGGTGACGGACCGCGCGGCCGGGCCGGGGCATGGCGCCCGCTCACTGATGCGAAATTGCTAGGGGGCGGCTAGAGGTGCTTTGAGACTCAAAGGCTTGTAGAAAGCGGACCAAAAAGATGTTTCATCATAAGAACCGCGTCTGTCTGCCTTCTGTCTGTCAGCGCTTAAACCTCGGTGCCCCCTCGCGAGATAAGTGTGGCATCGATGGGGCCCCGAATGACAACCTCCTCTCTCTCTCTCGCGCCCTTCATAGGCTTGCCTCGCGGGCTTCTTCGAGTGCTCTTCGGGGCCTATCCTGAGGCGAGCAGGAGTAGGAGGGGGGGGGTACGGAGGAGGAGAAGGAGGCACTTCCAGGCGTCGTGTTGTTTGATTTGGCAGCTTGGTACCGTCGCATAGACATAGACGTAGACATATAATTCTACATCTGCGTACACACACGCACACCTATACCTATACATATGCACATTCCTCCGTTCCACTTCGTAGACGTATACATAGGCGTATAAATATTAATGGAAGCCTGCAAACTCACATACATAGACGCATACATATGCATATATATATATATATATATATATATATATACATATAATAGTCATACGTATGCATATACGTGTAAATGTGCACGCTCACGAGGCGGTGTCCAGGAGAGCCTTCTGAGAATCCGAGAGCGAAGACGCTACTAAGACACAGTTGCTGCGTAATGCTTGCGCATCTTCGGAGTCACGAGTAGGGTGGGCGTGTGGAATGGGAGAGCAAGAAGGAAGAGTCTGGGTGTCGAGGCGAGGCAAAAGTATTCTTCTCCAGAATGCTCCAAATGTCAGTCATCGCACCGTAAGGTCCAGCAGTGGTGAAACAGAACTCGACCGCACGGCTCTGAGGGGAAGGTTGGAACGCGATCTATCGCAATACGCGGTGAGCCACTCAGAAGCAGTACCACGGGCAAAATTCCAAAACTGAGCGTCGCGCAGCATGCTCAAACGCACACACTGTGATAAGGTCTTCTACATCGGTGTGGGATATTATGTGAGGCGTGGTGTATAAAGAGTCGCAGAGCAGTGCGGTGGCCTCTTGTTGCGGTACTGCAGGGACGAGCGATCCATTCAGCACGCCGATCCAATGTCCGCCTGACGACGGGGCACGCAGAAGGTGCGCGCCCGACCGAAACGCACCTTGGGGGGTGTCATAATCGGCGAACACGTTCCCGAGCCGCCCCTGGATGTCCTCGGGCGTCAGTGGAATGGCAGCAGCCCCAGCTGTGGTGAAGTTGCTGGTGAGTACTGCCACGTCATAATTACTTCCACCAGGCGCGATGAGGTTTCCGGGGGGCGTCGCCTATAGCGTGGTGCATGGCCGCGGTCTCGAAGGTGGCGCGGGGAACTATGCGAGGTTGCCGCTCCTGCAACGTATGGATTGTCACCATGCAATGGTTGAACGCATGCAGACCGCAAATTGCTCCTTGTTGCGTGCCCCTAGATGTGAGAGCAGCACTGGCCGGAGAGTTGAACCATGATGGACATTGGAGCAGCGGTGGCAAATCAGTTGGGAGAGGCAAAAAGGAGCGCGGTGCTCCCTGCCGGCGGCTCCGTTGACGATGTGGCACGATGGTCGCGCACGCTGTGCGAACAGGATTGTCGGGTGCAGCCGTTGACCCGGTGGTGCGGGAAGCCTTCGTCGGGCGCTCCGCGGCGTCGTCGCTGCCGCTGGCGTCAACAGACTTCCCCGGTGGAATACTGCCGGTTCCGCTATTGGGTGGCAGGCCTGGGGGGTCGCACAGACTGGTCGTCGAGCAGCATTCTTGGGTTGTTGGGAGGAATCCGCGCCGCGCGCGTGGTGGCCGCCTGCGCATGGCATGTCGGACAGGTGGTGGAGGCGCCGCGCCGGTGGGGCGGCCAGAAGCTCCAGGCGTTTGGGCGGCAGTTTCGTCGAAGGTGATGTGAGGCGCAACTTCGCCTTGAGAGTAGCTTGCGTCCCGCGCCTCCAGCGCTCCGGCCGCTTCTTCCTCGACGCCGAGGTCGTCAGGCACAAAGCTGTCGCAGTGGTTTGGTGAGGACGCGGGCTCATGCGATATGGCGTCGTCGAATGGCGACTGTTGCGTCGGCCGGCATGCGGAACAGACCGCGGTCGGCAGGTGAATCTTTGAGAGGCTACGCGCAGCGGCGGGCTATTCAGGGCTCCGCGTAGAGGCATTGGCAAGAGCATGCGCAGTGGACGCAGCCACCGCCTCACTCGGGTCAGACGCGTCTGAATGCCGCGATGATACCTCGGAGGCTTGCAGCAGTTGGCGGTCCACAATGTTGGCGGTGAAACAGCGGACGGGCTTCGTGGGCGGTTCGTCAGGGACGCGCGCTTGTCGGTCGCCCCCCGTGTCATCTACGATGCATGGCGCAGTTTCGAAGGGCGAGCCTCGCGAGAAGGCGACGTAGAGCTGGCCGTGGGCAAACGCAGCGGCGGGCAGGTAAATGCCCAGGCGGCCTGAAATTGATTGACCTTGGCATTTGTTACTTGCGATTACCCAGGCTGGTTTCACTGGGAACTGGTGCCGGCGCAGGACGAACGGCAACTCGCAATCGCCGCAGGAGTCGCAGCATGCGGCACTGTCACGACCCGCACGACGAGGAAGTGCCTGTGCATCTTCTCGACGACGAGCCCGGTTCCGTTACAGGGGCCTTTATGAGGGGCGAAGTTGCGCAGCAGTATGACGAGGGATCCATGTCGCAGGCGCGCGCGACCAGAACAGCCCATGCATGCATCGCGGGAGACCCCCGCAGATGCAAAAGGAGGCCCCCTCGGCTGACCTCGCGGCCCCATGTGAAACTGTTCAAAATGTCGCGGCGGCGATCCGCAACCAAGGAAGCGAAATAATTAAAGAGCGCGTGGAACATGAGCCAGTCGAAAGCGTTGTTGCGCACTTGCGTTTCCAAAGCGCACGCGCGCGTGCGGGATCTTCTGAGCGCGCCATCCTGCAGGGAGGCGCCGCTGGCAGTGAAATGCGCGGCCTGCGCTTCGCATCTACGCAGCGGCCGCAGAAACTCGCGCCATGTGCACGGCAGCATCTGCATGAAGTACAAACACAAGCGAACACCGAACGCGCTGTTGATCAGAACAGTAAAGTCTTGCCACACAGCAGCGACGTCGCGGCGCGCTTCCCACGTGCCCGCGGCCTGCCGCCGCGCCGAACAGAGGAGCGCGCGAGGGCTGAGCCAGAACAAAAAACATGTAACTCGTGCGCATGTCGAATCCGCGAGCCCCCGTGGCAGAGACCAGCGCGCGCGCAGCGTGCCGACTTGGCGGATGCAACGGAATGGGCGCTTCGCAAGAGCACCAAGAGAGCCCGAAAGCGGCGAAAGAGCGAAGATCGCTGGGTGGCATGTTGACAGGGGTCCGCCAAACATCCAAGCTCGGGCCAAACGGAGCCCAGAAACGGCCCTGCAGGCTTGCTTCCAGGGGGGCTAAATAGCTCACGGAGGCCCAACATGGCCCCAGCGGACGCCCAAGCGCGGCCGGGAGGTTCCAAAGGGTCCCCGGGGCGGGCAGCAGAGGGGCAACCACACCTGAGTCGAAGCCCCCCTGGACAGACGGCATGGGGTGCTGGAGGGAGCTCCAACACACGTCAAACGATCACTGGGGGCCCGAAGGACACCCCCAAGGAGCTCCGTAGAGGCGCAGACTGGCCCCAAGAAGCGCCGGAAAAGCACTCGCGAGCACGCGAGCAGGTGACAATGATGATGCGGTAGGGGCCGGCGGAATGCGCGGAGCGGTGGAATAGCGCGGCACAGGGTGGGCAAGTGCAACGCGCTGGGCAGCTGCGGCCCACCGTCAAGCTTTCCCCACCTGTTCGGGTCGCCCGTTCGCACGTCATGCAGGTGGTCCGCTGTGGTGCCCGTTGCACCCGCAGGCGTAACCATGCTCGCCCTTTCGGGAGTGTGTTTTTTCACCGGCCAGGTGCGGCGCAAACTCTGAAACCACAACGTTCGCGCGTACCTGTGGGAGGAGAGAAGGAAGAAGGAGGAGGTGGAGGAAGAGGAGCGGGTGGAGGAGGAGGAGGAGGAAGCAGAGAGACCGGACCCCAAAAGGCGGCCCGCGTGCTCGATGGGGCGGCGAAATGCGACGCCGCAGGCAAACGTGTGAGGTGGAAGGTATCGCTCAAGGGGGAATTTGGCCGCGTAGACCATGACCTTCTCTTCCAGTGAGAAGTTGGCCGGTACTTTCGGCCGGCCGATCAACTCGACCTTGAGCATGCTCTCCATCAGCGCCTTCAGGCATTCATGCAGACTCTTCTGGTTCGCAACGGCGTCCGCCGTTTTCCCGGGAAGGCGGAGTGTCTAGAGCAGGTCCCAAGCGGCAGCTCCGACCTCCACGCAAGGCCCCACCCGCGATCGCATCCCCTCGAGCAGGTGGTCGAGGACGCGACCGCCAGGGGCGCGGCTCGCCACCTCGCGCCCGCGGATGAACTGCGGCCGCCCCTCGCCGCGGGCGAAGACGCCGACGAGCTCCGTGCGCATGCTGAGAGACCACGCAATCGTGTCAGCGACGTAGGCAACGATGGAGACGGCGTTGGTGGCCGACATTCCGTCACTGAGTACCGCGGCAGTTTTCGCGCGACGCGCCAGGGCGAGGACCGTGCCCCAGAAGATGGCTGCAGAACCGGTGTGCCGGATGACGAAATCGAGGAACGCCCACCCCGCGAGGCGCTCGCGCGAGGCTGGAACGTCGGGCCCGTAGACAACGTTGTAGATCGACGCCGCAGCCCTGCCACGACTCCGCAGGCCGGCGTCGAAAACGGGCGGGCGGCCCGACCGGGGACCGCAGGTGACCACGTGAGCGTGCGCCTCTGGAAACTCTTCGACGAGCCGCCGCACGCGCTCTCTGGCGGCAACGTCCGAGAAACATTCGAGGGGCAGCTCGGAGAGCAAGAGCAATAGGAACGCCAGCAGAGAGCGCAACAGCTGGACGTCCTCGAAGCCGTGCTTCTTTGCGAAATCCGCCGCCGCGCCATTGGCGAACGGCGTGGGCGGGGTGTGAGAATGCTCGTCGGTTTCGGGGCCCTGGGGGAGTTTCGGGGGCATCGCTGGTGTCGTTGGTGTCGCAGATCCGTGAAGGAGAACGGATCTCGCAGGTGTCGCTTCAATTGGGGGGCCGAGGCCGGATTCGGCCGCGGGCTCTTCGTTTCCTGTCCGGCCATGCAACAAATCCGAAACAGGCGCCGCGCTCTCTGCGCGCCGGTTTCGGCGAAGATGTCCGTCTGGCCACGTCGTGGGGGCTCTCGGAGTGGACGCGCGTAGCGCGGTGTATGTTCGAAAGGAGCCCATGCCGCCTCCGGCAGCAGGACAACATCTGCCCGGTACTTGGTCCTTTCGAAATGGATGTTTCCGCCGCCCGGGCGAGGCGCCCAGAAGAGGTCCCCCATGTAATCTTATTCGTCGCCCGACGCCTCTCCTTCGCCTGAATCAGCGTCTACTGCGATCCCAGTCGCGACGTCGTCAGTCTCGCTGTCCAATGCTCCTGCGCGGACTCTCTTGACGCCTTTTGCTGTAGGCTCTGCGTCTGGAGGGGGGCTCGCTGCAGAAGCGGAAGCTGCCGGGGGCTGTGCGGGCATCTTCTCGGCGACGGCCCGCACGGTTTTGGGGTCCACGCCCGCGAGTGCTGCAATGTCCCCGTCGGCGAGACCCTCTCGAGTGCCCAGCACGATGGTTGCCACGGCCCGCGGCTCACAGCTCCGGCCGCCAGATGAGTGCCACGGAGTCCCCTGCAGCACGCTCGGCCGTTCAGATTTACAGGCCTTATGCTCGGGGCATATCCAGCGGATGACGTTCTTCCCCCCGCCCATCGGAGCTTTCGTCTTGCGTTCGCAAGTCTCGCACTGCGGGGCGGGGGGCCAGAAACCACATGCAATCATTGCGTCTGTGAGGGCGCGCGCAGGAGCCCGCGGCACATCGGCGGCGGCCAGACTTGTCAGTCCTGGAGCAAAGGTGCCGTCCATGCTCCATTGTGAGCTCATGTTCCACATTGGCGGTATGAGCTTTGAACCCAAAAGGCTTGAGCCAAAACTGTTATGGAATTGTGGCTTCTTGGGGCCATCTTGGGATTTCTTGGCCCCTCTCGGCGTCTCTGCGAGCCGCCACGTTTTTTTTCATGCTGAATCGTTTTCTGACGGTCCCGGGGCCCGGCGAGGGGCCCCAGAGGCTGAAAACTGTCAAAAACCGCCGTCGTGATTTTTCCAGGACGTCGGAGGTCCAGGTCGTGTTCCTCCCCCCTCCCCAGACCTCCGACGTTGCAATTTTTGCGACGTGGGCCCCAAAGGTCTGGACCCTTACCCCAGGGACGGGTTTTCGTCCGGAGTCGTTTTTGGACGGCTCCGGGGCCGGGAAACGGCCCCCGCCGAAAACGTCCAAAAAGCTTTTGTTGTATTTGGTATTGCGTCGCCAGGAGGTCTGGACTCCCTCCTCCTCGTGTTCCTACCTCCTCTCTGGGCGTCCGATGTCGTGATTTGTTCTGTGCGCGGCCCCTGGACCTCTCGACGACTTCCTGGGGATTTGTTTTTTTTGTTTTCATCCTGAGTCGTTATCCAACGGTCCCCGGACCCTGCGAGGGGCCGCGGAGGCCGAAAATCGTCAAAAACTGCCGTCGTGATATTTCCAGGACGTCGGAAGTCCAGGTCGTGTTCCTCCTGCCTCCCCAGACCTCCGACGTCGTAATTTTTGCGACGTGGGCCCCATAGGTCTGGACCCTTACCCCAGGGACGGTTTTTCGTCCTGAACCGTTTTTGGACGGCTCCGGGGCCGGGAAACGGGCCCTGCCGAAAACGTCCAAAAAGCTTTTGGTGATTTTTACGTTGCGTCTGAGTTGTTTTGTTGCGTCGCCTGGAGGTCAGGGCTCCCTCGTCCTCGTGTTCCTCCCGGCGGGCTGGCGGCAGCGACGACGAGGGAAAATCGTGGCCAGAACTCGTTCAGAATGGAAATGTCGACCCCTGCCGCGCTCCAAATGCAGAAATTCGTCGATCCGTTCCGGCTGCGGCGGCGGAGGAAGGCCCGAAACGAAGAAAGCCCCGAACCGCACCATCACCACGACGAAACGGCCCCCGCCGAAAACGTCCAAAAAGCTTTTGTTGTATTTGGTGTTGCGTCGCCAGGAAGTCTGGGCTCCCTCCTCCTCGTGTTCCTACCTCCTCTCTGGACGTCCGATGTCGTGATGTTTTCTGTGCGCGGCCCCTGGACCTCTCGACGACTTCCTGGGGATTTGTTTTTTTTTTCATCCTGAATCGTTTTCTGACGGTCCCGGGACCCTGCGAGGGGCCCCGGACGCCGAAAATTGACAAAAACCGCCGTCGTGATTTTTCCAAGACGTCGGAGGTCCAGGTCGTGCTTCCTGCCTCCCCAGACCTCCGACGTCGTAATTTTTGCGACCTCGGGCCCAGGAATCGATTGAGAAAACGCACATGGGAAGGCAAGAAATGATGGACCCATCATTTCGTACCTGTGCCTTGATCAATGGGACGGGCTTCGCACCGCCGCACATCACAAGACACGCTCGAGCGGATCCAGCCATGGCGACGTCGGGGACTGCAGAAGGTCGCAAGGACACGGAATCTGAAAGGAAGAAAGAGAAAGAGTGAGAAAGAGAGGGAGAGAGAGAGACAGACAGACAGAGAGCGAAGGAGAGAGAGAGAGAGATGGATAGAGAGAGAGAGAGGAGAGAGAGAGAGAGAGAAAAAAAAGAAAACAGCTAGACCAGAGAGAGAAAGAGAGAGAGGCACGAGGTGGATGGAGAGAGCGAGCTTGCGTCAACCGAAAGTCGGAGGGGAATAGGGGCAAGGGGAAAGAAGGCCAGAAGAGCGCTGAGGATACAATACTGGAAACCCTCCTCTGGGATTTTTGGGGGGGCCCTCGTCCGCCGACTCGCTGGGAGTTTGACGTAGCTTCTCTAGAAGCCTCCAAAACCTTCGGGGCCTCCTGGAAAGCCAGTTGCGCCGCATTTTTGGGCCGATTTGGGGCTTCTCGGGGCCTCCTTTGGGCCTCTTGAGGGTCTCCTGGGACCTCTTGAGGGGCCTCCTTGGGGCCTCCTGGCGGCCTCTTGGAGCAGAAGGCTCGAGCTTGCGGTTCGTGGGCCCCCTCTTGGGCCCGTCTTGGGGCCGGCCCTCTTGGGCCATCTTGGGCGCCTCTTGGGCCGTTTTGGGGCCCTCGTGGGCTGTCCTGGGGCTCTCTTGGAAGCTTCTTGGGCCGTCTTGGGGCGGTCTTGGGCGCCTCTTGGGCCGTCCTGTAACGTCGGAAAGCCCAAAAGGCAACTTTGTGAAACATGTACGTTTTACGAAGGGAATGGGCGAATTTTTGCGTCCATGGGGCCCTCTTGGGACGTATGTTGGAGGCTTCTTGGGCGTCTTGGGGCGTCCCTTGGACGTTCTGAGTCCAACTTCAATCTCTTGGAAAACGGGAAAAAAAAAGAACAGCCCTCTTTGGAGACCTCTTGGAAATTTCTTGGGCCGTCTTGGGCGCTTCTTGGGCCGTCTTGTCTGACCGGGGAGGCCTCCGGCAAGCCCCGACGAACCTCCGGGGCCCCCGGAACCCACATTTGTGGTCGGGGCGCCGGCCCCGGGCCCCCGGACCCGGTCCCCCGTTATATCGGCCCCAAGAGGCTCCAGGAGGCGCCAAGAGAGCTCCAAGAAGCCCCCACGAGAGACCCAGGACGCCCCAAGAGGCTCCAAAGGCGGCCCAAGAGAGCCCCAAGATGGGCCCGAGAGCCTTTCTTCCCCTGTCCCCACTACCCCTGCCCACCGCTCTGCCCTCCAAATAACATGTTTTATCTCCGGATCCTTCCGCCAACCTTCCGCCAGAAGAGGAGATGCCAAGTTTGTTAACTTTGGGGGACAAGGGTGCTTCCGAAATCCCTCATGTGACCATGGGCTCCGACCAGTGGCATAGCACGTGGAAGTCGGGCATCCAGAGTAAGTTGCAGCGTTGGCAACCCAAGGGCAATGTGTGAAAGTTGTATTAGCAGGGATGTGAGATATAGGATGATAATCATAATTATCTCTGCTGCTGCTGCTCTCGCTCGCTCATGCTTGCCCCCTCTTATTCACCGCGGCCGTGTTGGCTGTGTGCCCGCCAGCTGTGGCGGGAGGGTGGACGCACCTATCGAACGCTTAGTTTGATTCGGTATAATATCAGATCATACTATATCTATTTCTTCTTGCATCAAGAGGTTGTGGGTGGAGAGATTTGGATCAATATTTACACTGGTAGCGCGAGCTGAATCAGTCCGCGGTGCGAGGATTTCATACAGAGTGGCCGTGCAGACATACATGCTGGCGCTCACTTACATCTTCGCGGTGCTTAACCACTGCGCTCTACAGATCACGGCGATCGACAAGACGCTCAAGATCATTACCTACGACAGCTTGGACGAGGATCGTTGCATCAACGGCACCCCGGGCGAGCAGCATAACAACAGCAGCATCGACCAAGACAGCTACTACATCGGTGACAAGCTCAGTAGCATCACAGTTGTTAAGATGACGTCCAGGCAGCAGCAGCAGCAGTTCAATGATGGGCCCCTCTTCGTTGACAAGGAGGGCGTGGTACACTACAATGGCGACCCTTCCTACGGCGAGGAGTTCGAGGAGCGTGCAATACTCGGCTACCACGCGAACGAGGAGAAGATCAAGAAGCTCTACGCAAACAAGCTCAAGAATTCTCTAAATGGACGAGCGTGGACACTGACACGTAAGAAGGCTGAGATCAGTACGCAAGCAGTGTTGGACGAAGCAGGTAATGACCCACTTGCTGCAGTCAAACTGGTGGTAACTACAGTACGACAGGCGTGCGAGAGGATCGCACCACTACAGAAGCAGCAAGCGTTCGAGGAGTATTTCTTCAGAGGTTTCCGCAATAGAACGGAGTCTGTGCAGGACTACCTATCGAGGCGAGAGACGGAGTACGAGCGGCTCAAGTCACTTTCAACGAATACGACAGTCAGCGAGGACCTACGGACATACTTTCTACTAAAGCAGCATGCAAGAGCACAAAGCAATCCTTGGCCAATGCAACAACGAGTACATCTGGGGCGACGTGACGGCAGCCATGCTGATACAGCTGGACAAGACAGGCCGAAATGATCGTGGAATTGGACGCTACGGAGCCTACCCGGTGGACTACGACGACGAAGCAGAAGAGGCCCTACTCGGAGACGAATGTACACCGTGCGACGACGACGTTTTCCTGAGTGATGCGGGCTACGACGCACTTGCAGCGGACATCGGTGAGTTCGAGGGAGTGATTGACGACGTGGACCCGGACGAGATCAGCCAGGAGGAGTGTGACACCCTGGCGACGGAGGCTCAACGTCTTGGCTGGAAAGCTGGACGGCGCAACCACAAGCCCAACTACAAGCAGGCCCCGGAGCGGCTTGCTCAGAGCAAGTCGAATCGAGGCTGGAAAACCAACATCAACAAGCAGGGCTCCATCAAGATGGACAGCAAGGAGGCCGAGGATAAGCTGAAGCAGATCAAGGCGCGCACGAAGTGCAACGCGTGCCACAAGAAGGGCCACGGGAAGGGTGACCCCGAGTGCGAGAAGACGAGGTCACCAGCGAGTGGATCCAGTACGCTACAACGTGGAGGGCGAGGAGGCGGACGTGGAGGACGAGGCTTTCACGGACGACCTAGAGGTTTTCTACGACGAGCTGGATTCGCAATGGCGACCGCGGTCATGCTGCTGATGGCGGACAGCTCGATGGACACGACCGCCATTCAGATTGTCAACGACCAGCTGGCAAGCATAGACGTGACGATGGAGGAGATCACGAGTCTGACGAAGGTGAGGATCGACACCGAGGAGCAGATCGTGAACCCCTACGCGGTATCAGCAGCAGGAGACCAGCCGAACTTCCAAGAGAGGATCGACCACAGCACGAGTGAGTGGCTTGGCCAGGCATACGAGCTACACGCAGTACCTGAAGAGCATCAAGCACAAGAACCTGACGAACCCCGTAGCACTCCAGTGAGCTCGGAGGAGAGATCGTGGCCAAGCAGACCGACACCAGGGTCGGGGTCGACAGGAAGGGCGTGGCCCAGCAGACCAAGCACAGACTACCTGGAGGAAGACAGCACAGCGGCCGACCTACAGAAGATACGAGATCGTGCTGAGCAGATCGCAGCGTTGTGGGTCGGCTGCGAAAACATGGAAGCGGCCTTCAGGGACTACATGGGGTTCTGCATGCACTGGGCCCTACATCGTTTCCAGCAGCTCATGCACATCACCATGGAGATGGCACCGAACGGCCTCAGGAATATGGCCTACGATCTCTGCCAAGCAGCCTGGGAGAAGACCTCGGAGCTACGGGACATCGTGAGGAGTACCTGCGAGCGCCTACCGATTGGAGTACGACCGACATGGTTGTGGACGGAACGCCGAGCTGGAACCAACTACGTCCCAGAGGGCGACCGCGCACCATCACCAGGGCGGCAGCAACCTCACGAGGAGCTGGAAGACATCGAAGCCTACGCAGTACGAAAAGGACCTATTCCAGATGGACGTGCTGTACTGGACACTGCGTGCCTACGTGGATGTGGAGGTTCGATATCACTGGACGGCTACACAGAGGACGGCAGAGTCACCACGCGGATGAGAGGATCATCCATGCGCTTCCGAGGCGTGAATGATAGCGCCCCGGTCATGGCAGAAGGAGAACAAGAGGTGACGGCTGGTCTTGCTGGAGCTGACGTGAACCTACGCTTCCAGAGGTTGCCGAAGTCAAAGACGCCAATACTGCTGAGCATCCACCAGCTGGAGGAGCTCGACACAGTGATATACATCAAAGATCGGAAGGCGGACTTCAAGGCGATCAACAAGTACGGAGTGCCTCTCTACAAGACGGAGAAGGGACACCTGACGATCTCGCTCAAGGAGTGGCCGAAAAAGGAGACGACAAAGATCGAGCCATCAGTCACGTCCGACGAGATCGACATCTGGAATGCGGAGGTCCAGGAGATCGATAAGGGCATCCTACGGCGGAAGCAGAGGAAGCAGATCGAGACGTGGGAGAAGGAGATTCAGAACAAGCTGGACCAGTGCCAGCAGATCGTGGACACGCTGAAGGCGGACCGGGAGGAGAAGCGGCCCATCATCTGCGAGCTCTACGCAGGTGGCATGGCAGCCACATCAGAAGCTCAGCAGCGGCGGCATCCAGTGACGAGGCCGAGGGACATCCTGATCGGGGACGACCTACTGGACGCGAAGTCGCAGAAGACCGTCCTGAAGCAGCTGGACGAGGATGACCCCTACATGACCATTGTGGGTTTTCCCTGCGACTCGTTCACGAACATATCCCACATGTTCCCGAAGGACACGAAGATGCGTAAGCTGGCGATCGGCATGAAGCACCTGCAGCTCGTCAAGCAGATCTGGCTCAACTGCAAACGCCGAGGAGCTCATGTGCTACTGGAAAACCCACTGACGCCAAGAGCCTGGCAGCTTATGCCATGGCTAGGCTCAGAGTTCGTGAGCGCGATGATGCACCAGTGCGCCGAGGGCAGCAACCTGGTGGACTTCATGGGCGATCCAGTCAAGAAGCCGACGAGGTTCCTGACGAAGGCCATCATGCTCGGCAAGAAGCTCAACAGCATCAGGTGTGACGAGCAGCACGTACACACGAGCGTGATCAACAGGCCGAAGGGAACAGCATCGAGCCTTGGGAACTGGACCAAGGAGCTGGCCAAGACGATCTTGGACGGTATCGAGGATCAGCGGGACCTCGAGAAGCAGCATGGTGGCTACGCCCGGTACGCCAACAATTTCGACGACATCGACTGTGACGAGTTCGAGGCCAACCCTGCGGAGACGGAGGCGCCGATGCACGCTAGCGCGGCGGCGATCTTCAGCAAGCATGGCGAGAACATCGAGATGGCGGAATGGACGGCGGTGCCACCACTCATGCGAGCAGCTATCAAGAAGATACACGAGAGCCATTCACATGGACCCTACAGGGAGTCACTAGTACGGTATCTACAGCATGGTGGAGCTAGCCGACGAGCGGCACAAGCAGCACGTCTCTTCAGATGCACGACATGTGAAGAGCAGGCTCGGATGGCAGCGAGACCTACTGCAGCTCAGCCTAAGGTTAGGGACTTTAACGAAGCCATCAGCATGGACTTCATGATCATACCCGACCTGGACAAGAACATGAACGTGGTGCTTGTTATCGTGGACGTGGCCTCGGACTTCACCGCGGCGATCTACACGTGTCCCGGATCGAGACCTACGGCAGAGTTAGCAAAGAAGGCTTTCGAACTCGGATGGCTTACCTGGGCCGGGCCACCACACGTCGTGGAGCAGGACCAGGACTCTACCTTCATGGGCGAGTTTGAGGCGCCAACGACCTGGGCATTGTGATCAACAATGCGGCTCCAGAGGCTCACTGGCAGGTGGGCAAAGTAGAAAGGAAGATACGATACCTAAAGGAGATGGCGACGAGTGTCTTCAACGCTGGGGACGCTCGTGGTCAAGATTCGGTTGCAGCAGCAGTGCGTGGTATGGCCAACGCGTGCAATCAACTTGTCAGCACGGCAGGCTTTTCACCACAGCAATGGGTACTTGGAGCTGGACACCGACTGCCTGCAAGTTTGGCGAATCCCGACAACGACCCAGCAGTGGTTTCACGAGTGGCCGAGAAAACGTCATACTGGAACCGACTACACCTTCAACAGATCTGTTCGGATTCCTTTTTCAAGGCAGCAAACTCATCAGCATTGAGACGGACAGTTCTGGCGAGGACGAGGCCCCAGCCAGGGCCATTTCAGCAAGGTGACTTATTGATGTTTTGGCGATCTGATAACCTAAAGCGCAACCTGCATGCACGATGGCATGGACCTGCCCGGTGCCTGGGCAAGGATGAGCACGGTTACTGGCTGATCCATAACAGGACCCCGATCCTAAGTTCACCCAGTCTCCTTCGAAGGGCGACTGAGCACGAGGTGACCAACATGCAGTTTACCGACCTGTTTTCAGATGGTGGACCTGCACGTGGACGAGCTGGTCAGCGTGGTTTTCTGGACCTTCGAGGTCAACAGTATAACCCAGCACGAGATGATCAACAGCCAGACCAGCAGCCAGATCAACGGCCAGATCATCAGCCAGATCAACATCAATATCACCGAGATCCAGGACATCAGCGGCATCCTGGACAGGGCGATGTTCCACCACAGCCAGCAGGAGGACAAGGTGATGCACCATGGAGTGCGCCGACGACGGCACCAGCAGCACCTGCTCAGGGCAACGTGGAGCTGGCGAAGCCAGCGGACAGCAGGAAGCGACGATCGGAAGTGGTACACGATAACGACGTGATGCCAATGCGTCAGAGGCTGGACGACGAGTACGAGACAGTACCAGCTGATCAAGATCAAGCGGAGGAAGATCTACGAGCACGACTTGTTCGAGCGCACCAAGCTTGGGACACCATCTTGGGGGCAGTGGCGGCCAGCAGCCAAGGCAAGACCGACCTGAGGCAGCTGTATAACGTCAGGAACGCCCCTCTTCTACCTGATCCAACGCCTGGGTACAGGATCGAGAGGCGTCGGCTTTTCAACTTGGACACGCGCGACCTGGTTCAAGATACCTCGAGAGTGGACTGGATAGCCAATCCTCAGATCATCGACGATGTGGTATCACAAGACCCCATCACGATCATCGAGGAGATCACTCTGGGAAAGGAAGAGGAAGCTGGAGATGGACCAGGAGGTGGCCAACAGCCTGCAGCAGCCCCGCAGGAACCTACCAACACGGACGAGACCATGGAGGAACCTAAGGAGGTGAAGCGCGGAGGCAAGAAGCACACCAAGAAGGACCTGAAGCTCAAGCAGACCAAGCGGGGCGACGCTCAGGACGATCGAGCTCAGCTTCGAGTACCTGCCAAGATCCAGAGGCACATGGAGGAACGCCAGAAGGTGGAGGAAACGGCAGCAGTACCAGCAGAGGTACCGCAAGATCAGCCGGCTACATCATCGTCCAGTACGCGACAGCCTGCACAGGGCAAGCGCCAGGAACACCCAGTCACGATCAAGGAGTTATTGCTGGACGATGTGCCGATCAGCATCAAGCGAGCCCGGGCACAAACTGGGCCAGTCAAGCAGCTGGCAGATACACCGCTGCTCGTCGAGGCGTTCGTGGCCCAGCGGATGTGCAGCCAACCGACGAGAGCCAACAAGCATCAGGAGATCAACTTGAAGACGCTCGGCGACGACAAGCTCAAGTGGAAGAAGATGCAGCAGGCGGTGGAGAAGGAGTGGAACACGCGGTGCAAGTACGATGCAGCAACCCACATATCAGGAGCAGCAGACGACAAGGTCGACACGGACAAGATCCTGAGCTCCAAGGTGGTCTGGACCGATAAGGACCCCACGACCTTCGAGCCGAAGGCCAGGATCTGCGGGAGAGGCTACGAGGAGGAGTTCGACGACAAGCTACGACGGGACTCACCTACAGTCTCAGCACAGATGACGTTACTCCTGTGCAGCATCGTATCAAGCCTCAACTTGGACCTAGTCATCGCAGATGTGAAGGGAGCCTTTCTGCAAGGCAAAACCATCACACGCGAGCTCTACTTCCGTATCCCGACGAACCTCGGGAAGTGCAACATCCCGGGAGTGAAGGCAGGCGACCTGCTGAAGTTAAACAAGAGCATCTACGAGACCAACGATGCAGCTCGTGCGTGGTATGTGGCACTACGCGAGACGCTCGTGAAGCTTGGATGGGAAGGCCTGAGCTTCGAGCCCGCGACCTTCATCAAGCGCAATGCGGAGGGCACGATCATCGGGATCACGTGCCTGCACGTGGACGACTTCCTCATGGGCATCAAGCAGGGTGACCCGGAGGGCGCCAAGTTCATGAAGGACCTGCAGAAGGAGATTGACTTCGGCGAGGTCAAGCACGCAAGGAAGGAGCAGGCGACGTTCTGTGGCCGGGCCTACAAGCAGGACAGGGACGGCACCATCAACGTTACCATGGAGGCCTACGTGAAGTCGATGCAGACTGTATGTATCTCCAGAGAGCGCAGCAAGGCACCAGACAGCGCCTTGACCCATGCAGAGCATCGTGGACTACGAATGGTAGTTGGACAACTGCAATGGGCTGCGCGAATGATATGCTTCGAGGAGGCCTTCGAGGCATCCCGACTGGCATCTACGCTGGGAGCTCCGACGGTGAGGGACCTAGAGGACGGCAACGCGGCCATCAGGCGGATTCAGAAGCGGGACGACTTGCTGATCAGGTTCTCAGCAGGCCTGAACCTGTGGGAGACCATGGTGATCAATGTCACCGACAGTGCTTTCGACAATCTGCCGAAGCACAGATCACAACGCGGACACTTCATCATGCTGGGCGACCAGAAGATCAACGAGGACCACAGCAACAAGTACAAGGTGCACTGCATTGGGTGGCAGTCTTCCAAGATTCAACGAGTGGTGCGATCCACTCTATCGGCGGAGGCCTACTCATGTGCGGATTCGGTGGACATGTTGATATGGACGAGGTCGACCCTGGCGGAGATCCTGTACCCAGAGATGGACATGACCGAGATTGTGCACGACACCTGCCCGGTGAAATGCATTTCGGTGACCGACTGCAAGAGCCTATACGACACGATCACAAAGGAGAAGATTTCTATGACGGACAGGAGGCTTTCTCTGGAAGCGGCTATATTGTATTGCGGCAGTCACTCAAAGAGGTCAGCATCAAGTGGGTCAAGAGCGAGCAGATGCTGGCGGACTGTTTGACGAAAGTACTTCCAGGAGGCTACGCGAGGAAGATAGTTACATCAAATTTGTGGACTCTTGGGCCTGATGACAGGGCACCATCAATTCGCGGACGAAAGCTTGTTGGACCAGAGAAGGTGGCAGCCAACAAGGAGGTAGACGAGCTGAACGCGAATATGGCCAAGTACGTCAAGCAGGAGCTGTGCGACGACACCGGGAGGGACGACGAGGAGATCTCTACGTGGCCGGTGGAGACGTACAACTACGTGGACGAGTGCTTCTACGACGACAAGGATGAAGCTCAAGATGAGGACTACGTCGAGGCATTCTACACGGAAGAGCTAACGGACAACTACCCGATGGAGAGGAGTGGCGCGCAGAGGACCATCCAGATACCTGACCAAGTTGTAGTTCTGTTTCAACTCTGTGCACTTGCAGTGTATGGAGTTTGTCTTTCGCTGTCTCCTACGGTGGTGACAGTAGTCTCTATCATCGCGGGTATCATCAAATTCATCTACATAATGCAGCCTAAGCAGAACGACGACGAGGACACCGCAGAGCCGATGGAGGTGGATAGTTCAAGCAACGACAACCTCTTCAAGCCAGAGTTGCCCGAGAAGCCGGTCAAGGTCAAATCCAGGACGGCGAAGGCTACGCCGAAAGCTACGACGACAACACTCGCAGTACGAGCCGAGCCAGAGACCTACGACGACGAGATCATGGGAGATGGACCAATCATGCTGGGAGATAGTGCTCTACTGCGGCAGTGGCTGGAGACCATGGGACCGACGATAATCAGGAGTGGCAAGTACGAGGGCGACAGCTACGAGACGATCTATGCGAAGGATGGGCACTACGCAAATTGCCTAGGACGGTGTCTCAAGCTGGACGCCGACGAGAGCAGGAGCTATAACCTCGACCCAAGCATCAAAAGCTACATTGCATACAACATCATCAAGTCAGCAGTGCGTGTACGCTGAACCCCACTACCACATATGCGACGATATCTTTGAGCCAGCCATGGCAGTGGCTCAGATGTGAACGGTAGTGAGGATGTGTGAGAGTTGCATTTGGATTACTATTTACAGATGATGAGTGAAAGCACCCCCTCTAGAGCTCAGGTAAAGATTTTTGTATCTTGCACGGACGGTAGCTTGACCGTTCGAGCCGATAATATTATTGAATATTCTAGAAGCTTGCTGCAAAATTTGCCAAGGCATTCTCTAGCAACGTTTCCTTTTCTTGTGTGAAAGTTGTATGAGCAGGGATGTGAGATATAGGATGATAATTAGAATTATCTCTGCTGCTGCTCTCGCTCTCTCATGCTTGCACTCTCTTGTTCACCGCGGCCGTTTTAGCCGTTTTGGCTGAACAAGGAGTCCGATTTGTCAGTCCAAACCACAACCACTGCCATGTGAGAGCCACCAACACGCGCCAAACCAGCGAAAATGACGGAGGCGTCGCTGGTTGGCTGCAATCGCGAGCTGCACCGTGACAGAATTGCAAGGCGATGCCGCTACATATGTAGCAGCAGCGGACAGCAGAAGAGATTATAACAGCAAACTGATGGCTGCCCCTGCACCGACAACGGTCTACAGCCCTTTAACAGCGTGACCGTGGCCCACGGCATCAGAGACGCCGTCGTCTGTTGTACAAAATCATCTCGATGAGGAAGAATGACGAGGAGGAGGAATAGGAGGGAGCGGCATGGCTGACTTCATATGGGCTTTCAGCTCTTCGAGGTCCCGCTTGATGAGCCTCAGCAGCGCTAGGTTACGAATGATCTCCAGGGAAGGGTTGTCGCTGAGCAGCCACGCCATACCCTCAAAGAACTCCTCGATAGTCACCTCGTTGTTGCCGTCCGCGTCCACTGCATGAAATAGGTCAGAAAGAGAGTCCACATTGAGGATGTTCGCCAACTCATTCTGCACTTCACGGGGAGCACGTTGCAGCTCTCTGAGGGAGAGTTGGCCGTTGCCATCCGCATCCAGCGCGCTGAAAATATTCCTCAGCTTCGGCCTCAATTCTTGCATGCGATGTTCGCTCCACAGACGTTGCGTTTCATGGTCGTTCTTTAGATTCTCTCTGACGGCGTCAATCGTCACGGCCGTAATCAAGTTCATGAGGATGACGGACACGAGCAGGAGGAAGGGCATGAAGAACAATACGAGCCAAGAGTCTTCATGGATCATCGGTGTATATATTGCCGACGCGGCGTCCAACGTGGTAAGCTGGACCAGGGTCAACATAATCGTCGGAAGCGAAGACCAATACTGGTCCACCAAGTCTTTGAAATTCCCTTCCGCAGAGCCCTTGGAATGATTTGTGATCACCTCCACGCCCACGCACGAGAATACGAAAATGGTCACCAATAAGACGAGAAATATGTTCACGAGTACGATGAAAGATGAGGACAAACCGGACACTAACATCCAGAGACTCCGAAACTGTGCAAACAAACGTAATGCCCGAGCGACACGTGCCAAACGAAATATGCGGAAAAACAATATACCAGGCAGGAGCTGCGTCACAGATTTTCCAATAATCAGAGCAACAACGGGCAAGAACCAACTATCAATAACACAGACGACTACGAGGACAAAATCAAACTTCACCCAAGCGCGCCGCAAACACCGTGTTCCGCTTCCGCAGAAGCGGCACGCAAGCTCCACTACGTAGATGATGAGAAATATGGTCTTCAAGATCACGAAGAAGAACCTCGTCTCTGGAGTCCCACTGTCTGGGGACGGCTGCATTGTGAGCTCAGCGCCAATGCACACAGAATTGAGCACGATCACCGTGCTCATGACCATATCGAACAGCGGGTGGCTCACTAGATCGAGGCAAAACTGGCGAGGCAGCCCCAAATAGCCTCGTTGCATTCCCACCGACGCAGCTTGGGCATGCTCTGTGACGGCCTGGAAACTAAGCTTCTGCAGTGTGATGTTGGTATTCAAGCCGATCTGTGCGATGCGTGGTGCACGTCTCCTCTCCTCGTATATGGATGGCCTGGCTTCTGTCTGTCTTGCCTGGCTTCCCTCCTCGTAGTACTGGGAGCTGGCGGTCATGCGCACGGCATTTCTGCGGACGCTGGCAAACCTCACGTCTTCGGGCACCTGGAGCCCCGACTGCCCCGGCATCCGCGGCGCCTGCGCGGCGGGGCCGCCGCCCATGTGCCTCTCTAGCTGGTCCAGCTTCTCGAGCACGGCGCGCTGGTGGTCGGCCTGGGTGCTCTCGATCGAGAGCAGGAGCCCGAACATCTCCTCGTAGAGGTGCTTGCTGTCGCTGCGGAAGTCCTCCTCTCTGTTGCTGCCCGGCCCCTGTGCTCGGCAGGTTCTGCCGGCCGGGCCGTCCTCGTGCACGGCGGGCGAGGCGCGAGGGTGCTGCGCTTCAGCCTCGGATTGGGGAGGTTCTGGACCGCCGTCAATATGCTCAGCAGACCTGGAGGAACGAACGCGGATTGGCGGCATCACCCGATGATAGAGGTCAGCGAGAGTACGTATCCTTCGAGCCTACCTGGAGTGGGGCGGCGTGGACTGGCCTCAGCTGACTCCTGAGCCACGATCATGCGAGTCAAGATCCCCCCCAGATGGGGCGCACAGTCCTGGCGCAAGCCCGAAACTTACTGAAATTGCTCGCATGCAAACCCGATCGGACCTGGCCTGCGCTCGGTTGGTCACTACCAGTGCACACGTCGTCTTGGCCTGACCAGGAAGGCACATGGACCGACACTGAACCCCAAATCGGCCTGCACAGAAACGGTGTTGGTGTACTGCCTCCCTCCCCTCGCGGAGCAGGCGCCGCTTGCCTCCTGTCTGGCCTGGCCCTCCTCCCAGCGGTATTGCATTTCGAGATCTCGGCAGCCGCGATGGGGAAGGATGGGGGGGGGGGCTCAGGGGGGGAAGAGAGATGACCCTGAAACAGGCGCAAATCGGCGAGAGACCCTCCGCAGCAGAACCGCACGCTCCTGGGCGGGGTGGGGCACCGCAGGCCCCGATCGGCGAGAAATCTGGGATTCGGACTCGTTTCCTGGGGCCGATGCCTCCAGACCTCCTCGCGCCGCGAAACAAGCACGACGGACAACTCCTGGGCTCCCTCGGCCTCTGGGGACCCCCGCGGGGCCTGGAGCCGCCACCAGGACGACTCGGGATGCATCGCGGGTCCCGGGGAAATGGCCCAGACCCGCGGGGGCCCACGCTGTGACAAGTTCATGACGCTGGAGGTCCTGGCCCCCCCTCCGAGGCGACGCCCCCCCCCCCCCCTCCCCATCTCTGGCACGAGGCAGACGGGCCCTGAGGCAAACTGGTCCTGGGCCCCGGGGCCTTCCCCCAAGACCACTTTCTCGTCCGGAGCCGTTCTCTGGCAGTCCCAGGGCCCGTGGAGGGCCTCGCAGGCCGAACCTGGTGAAGAACCTCAGGACCCAGAGATCCAGGCATCCGACATCTCGACTTTTTCTATGCGGGGTCCCTGGAAGTCCCGACCCTTTCCCCAAGGCTGCTCTTGCGTTCCGAATCTTGACGGTCCCGGGGCCCAATGGGGGCCCCCAGAGGCCGAGAACGGCCAAAAACTTCCGTCGTGATTCTTCCACGACTCGAGCATGTCTGGGTCAAGACCACTTTGCTTCATGGCCCCCTCTTTTGGCATCCCCGACAGCCCCCGGCTCCGGACCCAGCGAGCGGCTGAGCGGAACACGCGAGCTTCCGCGCCTCCCGCTCCTGGCGGCGGCGGCGCTCTTCGGGGCGGTTCTCGCTGCCATGTGAAAAGTCAAAGGGGGACAGGCTCAGGGGGGAACATCGACTTGGAATCGGGGATGCATCGCTGACAGATCGGCGATAGGCTCCCCGATGGCGAATCCGCACGTTCCTGGGTTGGGCGGGCTACCAGGCCCCTATTGGTGATCAGTGGGCGATTGGGGGGCGATGCATCTAACCTCTCACCTTGAAGACCATGTGCTTATCGACGAAGCTCGTCAGCACGTGCGACAATGTCGCACGTGCTGACGAGCATTCTCTTCACCGCGTACGTGGACGCAGGGCCGGGGACAGGGGGCGACAAGCATGCAGTCTTGGAGCGAGTGCAGAAAGGTAAGGTGGTGGAGGTCAAGGGGGTGTACAAGGAGCTTGCAGACGTGGAAGTTCGCGCTGAACCGCTCAGTCATCCTCGACACCAGCCTGCCTGGCCCATCCATCCAAATGGCGGCCCTGAAGCAGACCGCGAGCAAGCTCCTGGACAGTGGCGAAGAGTTCAAGCACCGCTTCCTCGCGTTCCTGGTGCAGAACAACATCACGGCCGGGACGGTCAACCAAGCTCAAGTAGATCTTCTCTGGAGGTACTTGAGTGCCGAGGCTCGGGAGTACTCGGGCGACGTCAAGGAGAAGGACCTTCCTAATCCTTCGACGAAAGCGGCTCGAGCAGCAGCCGCCGCGGCCGCCGCTGCCGCCGCGGCCGCCAGCAAGGGCAAACCGACCAAGGGCGACCCGAAGGGCGGCAAGCCAGCCAAAGGCGGCCCGAAGGGCAAGCTCGGGAAGGGCAAGGAAGCCGCGGGAGGTAAGGGCGTGGCCATCTGCCCGCACTTCAACAACCTCGCGACGGGCTGCAGCGCGGGATGGCCATGCCCGATGCGCCGCTGCAAGTCGGATGGCGCCCGACTGGAGCCGACCGATGGGCGCTGCTTTAATTGCGGCGCGGGCGGCCATGGCGCGGCAGCTTGCCGCCGGCCGCGGAAGCCCAAGGCTCCGGCGAAGGCCGAGAGGGGCCAGGCGGAAGACCAGAACGCAGCCTCGGCAGGATCTCCATCGACTTCGGCCGCTTGCGCGGACGAGGCGGGCAGGCCGGCAGCCACTGGCAGGTCGGCAGCGGTTGCAACTCCGAGTCCCTTGACTACCAGCGACGTCAGCGGCATCGTGCGACAGGAGCTGAGGTCCCTCATGGAGCTTGGATCCTCCTCGGCAGTCCCTGCCGGGCGCGTTGTTCGATCTCATCGTCCCCGAGGCCTCGCCGACTTCTACGACGACGGCGATCACGAGTTCAACGATGTCCTCGATGTCCCTCCACCCCCGCCTCCCTGGAGTCCGTCTTCGGCCGCAGCCGCTGCTCCGCCTGATCGCGGTCAGCGTGCGTCTGCGCCGACAGCTGCGCCTGCCTCGACGGCAGCGCCCGCGCCAGCACCGGCCGCTTCGGCTCCGCCTTCGCGCGGGCAGCCGCGGATCGTGAAGGTGGTCGAGGTCTCCGACCGCCCGCGGGCGAGGAGGCTTCTGGCCAAGGGCGGCAAGCGCTGGATCCTCAAGGACACTGGCGCCACCCACGAGCTTCGTGGCAGCAAGTCCTTCAGCGACCTGCCTGAATGCGCCGCCCCCGTCCCGCTGGAGACGGCAGCAGGGGTGGAAGGGGCCATGATAGTGGGAGATGTCGTGTATGTGCTGGGTGAGGACCTCCAGTGGCTCTTCCCGTTGGGCAGCTACATCGACGAGATGAGCCTAGACTTTCACGGAGTTCCTCGGCATGCACCCTGAGCTGTCCAACGGGCGAGGTCATCACCCTGCTCCGCGAGAAGGGCGCGATCTACATTGAGGAGGGCGATGCAGAGCTCCTGCGCGATCGCAGGCGCCAGGCGAAGCGCGCCACCATAGATGGGCGCATGAGCACTCTCGCTGCTGGACTCCGTCGTCGTGAGCTGCTTCAGGAGCACATGGGCGGCGGGCACATCAGCGTTCGACCTACCTGCCCAGGCTGTCGTGGAACGCACGGTCGCCTTCGAGCCCATCGCCGTTTCGACGTCTCCACGAGGCCCGGAGGCCAGCTCAGCACTGACACTTCCGGGCGGCACCTCCCAGGGCGGTGGCCCTCCAGCCGCCCCGAGAACTCGGCGAAGCAGGCCGTTCACTTCCTTCTCGGGGCCTACGTCGTCGAGACTCTGGCTGCCAAGAGGGGCCGCGAGCGCCTGGAGTCGATCGCGAAGGAGAACGCGTTCGCAAGGCCCCCCACTCCCCAACCGTGAGCCGACGGCGCCGGGAGAGTCCGACACCGTTGCCGCCCCTCGACTCGACGCTGCGGTCGCGGGCGACTCCGTCGAGCAGGACACCGAGCTGGCGAAGAAGGTGGCGGTCATGTTCGGGGTGAAATCCTTCGGGGGCCTGGAGCTGCGGACGAATCATGTTGGGCTCAGCGTCTGCGTGCCCAACTTCGGCCCTTCGGCGCGGCCCGGCAGGCCGAAGCTCGAGCTTCCCGAAGAACAGGAGGAGAAGCTCTCCCCAGGCGGCGATCCCAGCATCGCGGCCGACGACGAGGTCGAGGACGAGAGCGGCATTATCTCCAGGACTTGGTACTTCTGCGTGCCGCTGGAGAGCCCCAAGGCCGCCAGTTGCATTCATGCTATCGAGTCTATCCTTGCCCAGCTTCGGATGGAGGACGAAGGGGCCAACATTTGCTACCGCATCCATGGTGATCGAGCTGGGAACCTCACGGGGACCAGATCAAGCGGCACCTCGAGGCGAAGAGCCCTCCGATAGCTGTTACTTCGACGCCGGGTTTCGAGCCCAGCTCGAATGGCCGGGCCGAGCGCGGGATCGGCGTGGTGAAGCTGAGGGCCAGGGCAATGCTCCTCTCCTTCAGCGACCCCCTGGACCGGCAGGCCTTGTGGGCGTGCGCCGTGCAGCATTCTGCGTACTGCTCCAGGATGCACGCACAGGATCGACCAGTGAAGTGCCCGGCTTTCGGTGCGAAGGTCTGCGCTCGCATCGAGGATGCCCCTTCGTCCATGTGGGCAGAGCGGGCGCGCGACGCCGTGTTCCTGGGCGTGGGCGCGGAGAGCAAATGGTTGATCGGGCGGAAGGACCTCGCCGCGAAACGACCTGAGCAGCGGTGGGTCATTGAGTCCTCGTCGTCCTTCGCAGTGGTGCCTGAGGACCCCGGTGGTGCTCAAGACGTTCGCGGCGAGGATCCAGGAGCAGGAGGAGCTCAATGGCATTGAAGAGGCGCCACCTGTTGAATCGACCAGCGCTGGATCTCCGGAAGGTGCACTTCATGTTGACCACGGTCTCGGAGGAGTCCTTGAAGGTGCTGATGCCCAGAGTTCCAAGAGCAGTGGCGACCCGAATGTGCCCCTGGAGCCCCCTCCACCCGCGGGATCATCGGACGACCATCTTCGACGACCTGCCCGCGCAGACGGTGACCGAGATGTGTTCGAGGTGGCGGTGCCGAAGGACATCGCTTGTCCTGCGTGCCGCGGCCTCCACCGCACGCACACGCGAGACGCGCGTTGCAGGCGCGGCCTCTCCTGGGCGACACCGGCGAGCAACCCTTCGATCGCGGAGCTCCCGGCGGAGGATTTTCTTGCCCTGCCTGCCGCGGCCGACATGTCAAGCACACCAGGGACCACAGGTGCAGGCTAGGATCAGGAGGAGACAAGCATCAACGAGCTGCACTCGCAGGTTTCGGTCATGATGATGTTCCTGATCCTCAGCCTTCCCCTCGCATGGTGGAATAGTTCGAATATATTCCTGTGGCTTTTGCCACCGCGGCCCCGGGGCAGGTCGCCCTCACCGCGGACGACGACAATGCGCCTCCCGAGTTCACCAAGATCGTGAAGGGCAGCGGGCTGAGCATCGTCACGTGCGCGGAGATCGCGAAGACGATCGGGATGACTAGGGAGAAGTGGCGAGCGGCACTCGAGAGCGAGCTCAACAGCCTGAAGGGCGGTTGTCTTCGCCCCCTCACGGCCTCGGAGGCGCACTCTGTAAAGCCTTCCGAGATACTGCCCATGAAGGTGGTTGCGGGGCAGAAGGCTCCAGACGCATCTGGCTGTCGGCGCTTCAAGGCGCGCGGCTGCGTGTGCGGCAATTTCGAGGCGGTGGGCCCCTCGGAGCAGACCTTCACGCAGAATTTTGACATTGCCAGCCTCCGCATGGCGCTCGCCGTGTGCGCGCACCGTCGTTGGAGCGTGTCGGCCCTCGACGTCTCTACCGCGTTTCTGAACGCGTTCCTCCCTGTGGACAAGAAACGAGTGGTCATTCGCCCACCGGCCATCTTCGTCAAGTTCGGGCTGGTGCCGGCGGGCGAGCTCTGGGTGGCCGAGAGGGCCATCTACGGGCTGAGGTGCTCACCGAAGGCTTGGGGCGATCTGCGCAACGCGGAGCTCCGCAAGCTGACGTTCACCGTCGGCGCGCTCCAGTGCCACCTCGAGCAGTCTGCGGTCGATAGCTCGGTCTGGCTCGTCAAGGCTAACGGGGTGGACGACGTCTTGGGCTATGCGCTGAGCTACGTGGGCGACTTCTTGTTCATGGGCTCCGAGGGCGCGGTGAGGACCCTGCAGACCTCCATCGGCGCGCTCTGGACTACGAGTTCCCAGAAGATCATCTCCCCGGACTGTCCGGGAACCATTCGGCACTTGTCCATCGACATCGGCATAAACCCCTACCGCCTGACGCTGAGCCAACGCGAATACGTCAACGACATGCTGATGAAGTGGAACATTGCCCAGTGCAACAGCTGCCAGTCGATCAACCCCGACGATGAGATCTACCTGCCCTTCCAGCCCGAGGACGACGAGGAGAAGCCTGACCCTGATGATGTGCGCGGTGCGCAACGGATGGCAGGTGGACTCCTTTGGCTTTCGAGCCGCACTCGGCCAGACCTGTCCTACAGCGTCTCGCGGATCTCCAGCCATGCGACTCGGAGGCCGCATGCGTCCCTCGTTCTGGGCAAGGTCTTGCGGTGCTTGGCGGCTACCCGCCAGTTGGCGCTGGTCTACGTGCTGAACACCCCCCACGAGCTGCAGGACCTCATCTGCCAGTTGGACGTCTTCTCGGATGCCAGCCATGGCGATGCGGGCGCGCAGACAGGCGTCACTTGTTTCATGCATGGGCGCATGCTGGTCGACTGGCGCAGCTTGAGGCAGCAGTTGGTCTGCTTCTCGACGGCCGAGGCGGAGATGAAGGGTCTCGCCCTCAGCTGCCAGCTGCTCTACGGTCTGGAGGCGGTCGCCCACTCCGTGGAGCTGCAGACGACCGCAGTCCTCCACGGCGACAACCAAGCGGCGAACCACATCGCTGATGGTCGCGGCAGTTGGAGGACGAGGAACCTTATGACTAAGGACAACGCCATCCGGAGCCGAGTTGAGCGCGGCATGTTGGAGCTGATCTACGTGGAGACGGCTCTGATGCGCGCCGACGGGCTCACCAAGAGCAAGGGGCCCGACCACATGGCGAAGGTCAGGGCCCACTTCTGAGCGCGCACAGCGCCAGAGCACCAGAGGGCCCGCAGCGCACAGCGCCAGACCACAGGCTTGTGGGGCATCTGAGCGCGCGCAGCGCAAGAGCACCAGAGGGCCCCCTACACCCCGATCGAGCTGCGGGGTATGTCCTCCGATGTTGGGTGCGATCGGGATTGTCAGAGGCCCTATGCACGTCCCACTGCACAGGACTCCGAAGGAGGAGCGTGTGTATGGGGGGCCCTCCAGCCATGTGAACCAGGCAGCGTAGCATCGGCATCAGCAGCATATGGGAGAGCATGCTACGCATGGAATGAATTTGAGGTCCAGCACGCGTAGTTACAAGTTCCCGTGGTGCTGCCCCTATGTCTGAACAAGAGAGCACGTGCGATGGAGCCGGTGACCTTTTTGGCCTGCGAGCCGACCAGAAAAAAAACACCGAAGCTAACGTGCTCCGGCGGGCCGTTTCCGGAGCACGTTGGAACGTGCTCCGGCGGAGCGTATGTGGAGCACGCTGGAGAGAGGAGGAGTGATGTAGTTGTGACGTGCGGTGCGTGAGGCATAATATATCACACTTTTGGAAGACCTTTATCCCACAAGGTAGGACAACGCATGTTGACCGTGGGCCGACTCTGGCCTTGGTTGCCACGATAGCTTGCACCGCCATGTGTCTCAAGATCTCTGGGGGCTTAGCGGCAACGCCGCCTCCAGGGATGGGTTGCACTGTATTTTGCACTCTAGGTCAGCAGCTTCAGGCCGACTTTCGCCGTAACGCTGCAATTTGGCTCAAGATGGACGAGGAGAAAAAAGGGAGTCGTCAAGGCGAGGAGCAAGCCTCAGCGGCAACGCAGGCTTGTGACTCGCCTATCGGTCTCCACTGAAACTCTACTCCGTCTCCACTTCGACCTACCCATCTCTCCTGAGCTGTCCCATACTCTACTACGGAAGCCGTCCGTCTTCTTCGGGAGTTGGCGGCTGGAACGCCGATTGACGAGTTGACATCAGAAGAGCTATAAACAGAAGGTTAGACGGAACCTCATTACAGACTCCCTGGACCTCATTCCCCTCAATATTGTCATCATGTTCCCACATGGCTTCCATAATGGTGCTGGTTGTAATGATTATTCTACTGCGTACTCCCTTGTCGGACCTGATGGCAGACTCTTGCTGGAAGGCGTAACTGCCCCCCCCTTCCCCCCCTCCCCCCAGCGCGCCCCCTGTGGCGTCGAGGAACTGCCACGCCTGCCACGCCCTGGGGGCCTGCAACGCATTGGGCCCCCACCCCTAGCGCACCCCCTGTGGCGTCGAGGGAATGCCGCGCCTGCCACGCCCTGGGGGCCTGCAACGCATGGGGCACCCACCCCCAGCGCACCCCCTGTGGAGTCGAGGGAATGCCACGCCTGCCACTCCCTGGGAGCCTGCAGCGCATAGGGCCCGCACCCCCAGCGCACCCCCTGTGGCGTCGAGGAAATGCCGCGCCTGCCACGCCCTGCGAGCCTGCAGCGCATGGGCCCCCAATCCCAGCGCACCCCCTGTGGCGTCGAGGGAATGCTGCGCCTGCCATGCCCTGGGGACCTGCAACCCATGGGGCCCCCACCCCCAGCGCACTCCCTGTGGCGTCAAGGAAATGCCGCGCCTGCCACACCCTGGGAGCCTGCAGCGCGTAGGGCCCCCACCCCCAGCGCACCCCCTGTGGCGTCGAGGAAATGCCACGCCTGCCACGCCCTGGTGGCCTGCAACGCATGAGGCCCCCACCCCCAACGCGCCCCCTGTGGCGTCGAGGAAATGCCGCGCCTGCCGCGCCCTGGGAGCCTGCAGCGCATAGGGCCCCCACCCCCACCGCACCCCTTTGTGGCGTCGAGGGAATGCTACGCCAGCCGCGCCCTGGGAGCCTGCAGCGCTTAGGGCCCCCACCCCAGCGCATCTCTTGCGGCGTCTAGGAAATGCCGCGCCTGCCACGCCCTGGGGGCCTGCAGCGCATTGGGCCCCCATCCCCAGAGCACCCCCTGTGGCGTCGAGGAAATGCAACGCCTGCCACGCCCTGTGAGCCTGCAGCGCATGTGCCCCCCCACCCCCTGGCGCGCCCCCTGTGGCGTCGAGGAAATGCCACGCCTGCCACGCCCTGCGAGCCTGCAGCGCACAGGGCCCCCACCCACACCCCCCCCCCGTGGCGTCGAGGAAATGCCACGCCTGCCACGCCTTGGGAGCATGCAGCGCATGGGCCCCCCCACCCCCAGCACACCCCTTTTGTGGCGTCGAGGAAATGCCACGCCTGCCACGCCCTGGGGGCCTGCAGCGCATTGGGCCCCCACCCCTAGCGCACCCCCTGTGGCGTTGAGGGAATGCTACGCCTCTCGCGCCCTGGGAGCCTGCAGCGCTACGCCCCCCCCCCCCCCCAAGAACACCCCATGTGGCAGTCGAGGAATGCCATGCTTGCCACGCAATGGGATGGGAGCCAGCCCATTTTAAGCCCACAAACCCCCAGCGGCGCCCTGGTCCCCGCGGAGTGTCTCTGTAGGAATTTACCCTTCCGCGCCCTGGGAGCCTGCAGCGCATAGGGCCCCCACCCCCAGCGCACCCCTTTGTGGCGTCGAGGAAATGCCGCGCCTGCCACGCCGTGGGAGCCTGCAGCGCATGGGGCCCCCAGCCCCGGCGCCCCCCGTGTGGCGTCGATGAAATGCCGCGCCTGCCGCGCCCTGGGAGCATGCAGCCATAAGCCCCCCCTCCCCCCACCCCCAGCGCCCCCCCTGTGCATTAAAAAATATGTTAACTAGAACCACGCGCGCGCTTCGCGCGCGCTTAGGTTCTAGCTAGGATCGTCACCGTCGTCAAGAACGCCAAATAGAGCCCCAAGACGGCCCAAAGAACGCCCAAGAGCGCTCCAAGAGCGCCCCAAGAGGGGCCCAGGAGGCTATTTTAGGCGCTCTCGAGGGGCAACGCTAATTAAGGACCCCCCCTTCTTTGGTCGATCTCCTCCAAGATGGCCCCAAGAGGCGCCCGGGAGGCCCCAAGAGGCGCCAAGATGGCCCCAAGACGGCCCCAAGAGGCCTCCAAGAGGCCCCCAAGAGGGCCCCAAGCGGCCCCAAAGGCTCCCCCGAGGCACTCAAGACGCCCAAGAGCCCCCCAAGACGGCCAAGATACCCCCCAGACGTCCCAAGGGCCGCCCAGACGGCCCCAAGAGCCGTCCAAGAGGCTCCCAACAGACCCCCAAGAGGCCTCAAGAGCATCCCCGAGGCATCCAAGAAACCCCCATAGACGCCCCAAGAGGCCTCCAAAGCAATTCACTATTGTTGCCCGCGCTGCTTGACTATACGTCTTTTCCTCCTTCCCCCCGTCAGTTCTCATGGGCATCGTTTCTGGATGGGCTGGTGGGGATGCGCGAAGCGTCAACATGTGTTTTGCAAGCGCATGTCGCGGCTGGTGTTTCGTCCCGTATTGGAAGCGGAAGACGGCGACGCAAGCTCGCCCAGCTGCGGGGCGCGGGCGCGGAATTCGACGCCTGCATTCAACTGGGAAGCGGGGGCCAGAGTCGACGCGCGCGATTGCCGGCGAGGGCGGGGGGCTCGGCGCCTGGCGCCGCGCCGGGGGGGGGGCGGGGCGGAGTGGGTGCATGGGGTGCCTTCGCGTTCAGTGAGCTGTTCGTTGTGAGAGGGTACCCGCGGCCAGCGCAGTGGCCAATTGGAGGGGCGCGCTCGCGTCTCTTCCAGGCTCTTCCAAGGACGCGCGTGTCGCTGAAAAATACCCACTACACTCGGAGCGACGGCCCGAGAAAGCAATCGAAAGCACAGCTGCGCACCCCGTCACAGTCCTCAAGGGAGGGAGGAGATCAGAGAGTGCGTTGGGATGTTGGAATATGGAAGAGGCCCGGTGGCCGACCAGCAGGGAGATTGACAGCGCGCGAGAAGGCATGAACGGCAAGGGGCCAGGATATGGGGCGACGATGGAAGGATGTCCAAACGCGCAGAGGCGCGAGCAACAAGGAGGGCGGACGCGGGCGCTCCCCGCGGGGCGCGGCCGCGCGCGCTCGCGCGGATTGCGCAGACGCGCGCGCGGGCGACCCCCCGCGGTGCCACGAGGCAGCCGGAAATAAAACAATTCAGAGCGGAATGGCGCGAAGGGTTGAGCGCTGCCTCGCACAATAAATCAACTGGCACGGCGCGGCAGAGACATCGGCAGGCACAACAGTGATACGTCTACAGGCTGAGCATCGCACGGTCCTTCAACAGGTCACAACCACTGCGCGCTGCCGCCAAACAAGTATGAGCCATAAACAACTGCTGCCCAACGTCGCGGCCTTCCTTTCTGGCGCTGCATCTACTCTTCGGGTGCAATCACGCTGTTCCACCGCGCGCTGCGTGCGCGGGGCACCGAGAACTCTGCCCCGGTCTCCTTGCGCTTCCCGGCGCATGCGATCTCAACGTTGCCGGCGTAGAAAAAGCCATCTCCTCCCATGTTCCAGTCCGAAGCGTGCCCCGCCCACAAAGTCGCGCTCAGCGCATGGCCCGCCGCATCTTCCAGCGTCGCGTGGCGGCGCTGCTCGTTACCCGCAATGACGGGCCCGGTGCTCATGATGCGCACCCCGAGGTTGGCGAGCAGCGCCCCCCCGAAGTCCATGGCGATCCTGCTGATGGGAGTCGCGTCGGTAGCCCATGAAGGCTGACGAGGCCCCGCCGAAGGCCTGACGCACGTCACGCTGCACACGGGGAATTTGCCGCCGCTGGTGTCGAAGTTCCATGAGAAGCGGGGGCTCTCAGCTGCATCCTGCCATGCCCCGGGCCAGCTCGTCGTCGGAGCCGCGCGCGCGCGGCCTGCGCGCCTGACGCGCTGATGTGGGCATGATGAGCTTCACCTCCTCGCTGGTCGAACATATGTAGCGACTCGTCGTCCACATTCCACAGCGAGATGACGATGGACCCCTCGCCGCCGCCCGGCTCCTCGCAGACGACTTCTCCCCTGTGGCCCCCGTTCAGCCGCTGATTCCCGTGGTTGCGGCTCATCGATGCCATGGCGCAGTGGAACTCCACCCAGCTCGACTGCACTTGGGGCCGCTCGAGCTGAGACAACCGCGCCGTCGGTGCCGACTGGGGGGCCGCCGCGGCCGCGGCGGGCGCTGCGTTCGGAACGGGCCTCGATCCGATGGGGAAGCGCATCGGCAGCGCAGGGCGCGCGGTCACGGCGCAAGGGCCGGTCTGACGTATTGGAAGGGGCGTCCTGGCGGGTAACCCCCGCGGCAGCACCGCGGGGTGCTGTTCGCGCAATGGCGGCTGCGGCGCCGCGCCTGCGCGCTGGTGGGGCGGCAGCGTCCATGGCAGGGCGCGCGCGGCACCGACTTCTGGACGTAGACCACTCCCACTCCCCGCTGCTTCCGAAGAGGCGTCGGGCAGCTCGCCAATTCGTTCCCCAGTCGGCACTGGTGGGCGGGGGCCGCCGCCACTGTCCACGCTCTCCAAGGAGTCGTCTGCCGGTCCGCCATCGCGGCCCATGTTCGACGACCCAGCTGAGCCATCCTTGCACGGGGCCTCTGCTTCGCTGGCCTTATATGCCTGTTCCAGGAGGTAACGGACTTCTCCCAGTTGGTTGGCCGCAGCGGCGGCTGCGATGCGAGCCATGATGTTGGCCTTGGTCGCCGAAAGCTCATCGGGGGCCCGCGGCTTCGGCAGCGCCGGCGATCGCGGCCGCGACCGCGGCGCATCGTAGTCCGGGCTGTCGGACTTGTCGGAGCCGGCCAAGCTAACCAATGTCTGCATCTTCGAGGCGCGCATGTTTGAGGCGGCCATGGGCGCGGTGACGGACCGCGCGGCCGGGCCGGGGCATGGCACCCGCTCACTGATGCGAAATTGCTAGGGGGCGGCTAGAGGTGCTTTGAGACTCAAAGGCTTGTAGAAAGCGGACCAAAAAGGTGTTTCATCATAAGAGCCGCGTCTGTCTGCCTTCTGTCTGTCAGCGCTTAAACCTCGGTGCCCCCTCGCGAGATAAGTGTGGCATCGATGGGGCCCCGAATGACAACCTCCTCTCTCTCTCTCGCGCCCTTCATAGGCTTGCCTCGCGGGCTTCTTCGAGTGCTCTTCGGGGCCTATCCTGAGGCGAGCAGGAGTAGGAGGGGGGGGGTACGGAGGAGGAGAAGGAGGCACTTCCAGGCGTCGTGTTGTTTGATTTGGCAGCTTGGTACCGTCGCATAGACATAGACGTAGACATATAATTCTACATCTGCGTACACACACGCACACCTATACCTATACATATGCACATTCCTCCGTTCCACTTCGTAGACGTATACATAGGCGTATAAATATTAATGGAAGCCTGCAAACTCACATACATAGACGCATACATATGCATATATATATATATATATATATATATATATACATATAATAGTCATACGTATGCATATACGTGTAAATGTGCACGCTCACGAGGCGGTGTCCAGGAGAGCCTTCTGAGAATCCGAGAGCGAAGACGCTACTAAGACACAGTTGCTGCGTAATGCTTGCGCATCTTCGGAGTCACGAGTAGGGTGGGCGTGTGGAATGGGAGAGCAAGAAGGAAGAGTCTGGGTGTCGAGGCGAGGCAAAAGTATTCTTCTCCAGAATGCTCCAAATGTCAGTCATCGCACCGTAAGGTCCAGCAGTGGTGAAACAGAACTCGACCGCACGGCTCTGAGGGGAAGGTTGGAACGCGATCTATCGCAATACGCGGTGAGCCACTCAGAAGCAGTACCACGGGCAAAATTCCAAAACTGAGCGTCGCGCAGCATGCTCAAACGCACACACTGTGATAAGGTCTTCTACATCGGTGTGGGATATTATGTGAGGCGTGGTGTATAAAGAGTCGCAGAGCAGTGCGGTGGCCTCTTGTTGCGGTACTGCAGGGACGAGCGATCCATTCAGCACGCCGATCCAATGTCCGCCTGACGACGGGGCACGCAGAAGGTGCGCGCCCGACCGAAACGCACCTTGGGGGGTGTCATAATCGGCGAACACGTTCCCGAGCCGCCCCTGGATGTCCTCGGGCGTCAGTGGAATGGCAGCAGCCCCAGCTGTGGTGAAGTTGCTGGTGAGTACTGCCACGTCATAATTACTTCCACCAGGCGCGATGAGGTTTCCGGGGGGCGTCGCCTATAGCGTGGTGCATGGCCGCGGTCTCGAAGGTGGCGCGGGGAACTATGCGAGGTTGCCGCTCCTGCAACGTATGGATTGTCACCATGCAATGGTTGAACGCATGCAGACCGCAAATTGCTCCTTGTTGCGTGCCCCTAGATGTGAGAGCAGCACTGGCCGGAGAGTTGAACCATGATGGACATTGGAGCAGCGGTGGCAAATCAGTTGGGAGAGGCAAAAAGGAGCGCGGTGCTCCCTGCCGGCGGCTCCGTTGACGATGTGGCACGATGGTCGCGCACGCTGTGCGAACAGGATTGTCGGGTGCAGCCGTTGACCCGGTGGTGCGGGAAGCCTTCGTCGGGCGCTCCGCGGCGTCGTCGCTGCCGCTGGCGTCAACAGACTTCCCCGGTGGAATACTGCCGGTTCCGCTATTGGGTGGCAGGCCTGGGGGGTCGCACAGACTGGTCGTCGAGCAGCATTCTTGGGTTGTTGGGAGGAATCCGCGCCGCGCGCGTGGTGGCCGCCTGCGCATGGCATGTCGGACAGGTGGTGGAGGCGCCGCGCCGGTGGGGCGGCCAGAAGCTCCAGGCGTTTGGGCGGCAGTTTCGTCGAAGGTGATGTGAGGCGCAACTTCGCCTTGAGAGTAGCTTGCGTCCCGCGCCTCCAGCGCTCCGGCCGCTTCTTCCTCGACGCCGAGGTCGTCAGGCACAAAGCTGTCGCAGTGGTTTGGTGAGGACGCGGGCTCATGCGATATGGCGTCGTCGAATGGCGACTGTTGCGTCGGCCGGCATGCGGAACAGACCGCGGTCGGCAGGTGAATCTTTGAGAGGCTACGCGCAGCGGCGGGCTATTCAGGGCTCCGCGTAGAGGCATTGGCAAGAGCATGCGCAGTGGACGCAGCCACCGCCTCACTCGGGTCAGACGCGTCTGAATGCCGCGATGATACCTCGGAGGCTTGCAGCAGTTGGCGGTCCACAATGTTGGCGGTGAAACAGCGGACGGGCTTCGTGGGCGGTTCGTCAGGGACGCGCGCTTGTCGGTCGCCCCCCGTGTCATCTACGATGCATGGCGCAGTTTCGAAGGGCGAGCCTCGCGAGAAGGCGACGTAGAGCTGGCCGTGGGCAAACGCAGCGGCGGGCAGGTAAATGCCCAGGCGGCCTGAAATTGATTGACCTTGGCATTTGTTACTTGCGATTACCCAGGCTGGTTTCACTGGGAACTGGTGCCGGCGCAGGACGAACGGCAACTCGCAATCGCCGCAGGAGTCGCAGCATGCGGCACTGTCACGACCCGCACGACGAGGAAGTGCCTGTGCATCTTCTCGACGACGAGCCCGGTTCCGTTACAGGGGCCTTTATGAGGGGCGAAGTTGCGCAGCAGTATGACGAGGGATCCATGTCGCAGGCGCGCGCGACCAGAACAGCCCATGCATGCATCGCGGGAGACCCCCGCAGATGCAAAAGGAGGCCCCCTCGGCTGACCTCGCGGCCCCATGTGAAACTGTTCAAAATGTCGCGGCGGCGATCCGCAACCAAGGAAGCGAAATAATTAAAGAGCGCGTGGAACATGAGCCAGTCGAAAGCGTTGTTGCGCACTTGCGTTTCCAAAGCGCACGCGCGCGTGCGGGATCTTCTGAGCGCGCCATCCTGCAGGGAGGCGCCGCTGGCAGTGAAATGCGCGGCCTGCGCTTCGCATCTACGCAGCGGCCGCAGAAACTCGCGCCATGTGCACGGCAGCATCTGCATGAAGTACAAACACAAGCGAACACCGAACGCGCTGTTGATCAGAACAGTAAAGTCTTGCCACACAGCAGCGACGTCGCGGCGCGCTTCCCACGTGCCCGCGGCCTGCCGCCGCGCCGAACAGAGGAGCGCGCGAGGGCTGAGCCAGAACAAAAAACATGTAACTCGTGCGCATGTCGAATCCGCGAGCCCCCGTGGCAGAGACCAGCGCGCGCGCAGCGTGCCGACTTGGCGGATGCAACGGAATGGGCGCTTCGCAAGAGCACCAAGAGAGCCCGAAAGCGGCGAAAGAGCGAAGATCGCTGGGTGGCATGTTGACAGGGGTCCGCCAAACATCCAAGCTCGGGCCAAACGGAGCCCAGAAACGGCCCTGCAGGCTTGCTTCCAGGGGGGCTAAATAGCTCACGGAGGCCCAACATGGCCCCAGCGGACGCCCAAGCGCGGCCGGGAGGTTCCAAAGGGTCCCCGGGGCGGGCAGCAGAGGGGCAACCACACCTGAGTCGAAGCCCCCCTGGACAGACGGCATGGGGTGCTGGAGGGAGCTCCAACACACGTCAAACGATCACTGGGGGCCCGAAGGACACCCCCAAGGAGCTCCGTAGAGGCGCAGACTGGCCCCAAGAAGCGCCGGAAAAGCACTCGCGAGCACGCGAGCAGGTGACAATGATGATGCGGTAGGGGCCGGCGGAATGCGCGGAGCGGTGGAATAGCGCGGCACAGGGTGGGCAAGTGCAACGCGCTGGGCAGCTGCGGCCCACCGTCAAGCTTTCCCCACCTGTTCGGGTCGCCCGTTCGCACGTCATGCAGGTGGTCCGCTGTGGTGCCCGTTGCACCCGCAGGCGTAACCATGCTCGCCCTTTCGGGAGTGTGTTTTTTCACCGGCCAGGTGCGGCGCAAACTCTGAAACCACAACGTTCGCGCGTACCTGTGGGAGGAGAGAAGGAAGAAGGAGGAGGTGGAGGAAGAGGAGCGGGTGGAGGAGGAGGAGGAGGAAGCAGAGAGACCGGACCCCAAAAGGCGGCCCGCGTGCTCGATGGGGCGGCGAAATGCGACGCCGCAGGCAAACGTGTGAGGTGGAAGGTATCGCTCAAGGGGGAATTTGGCCGCGTAGACCATGACCTTCTCTTCCAGTGAGAAGTTGGCCGGTACTTTCGGCCGGCCGATCAACTCGACCTTGAGCATGCTCTCCATCAGCGCCTTCAGGCATTCATGCAGACTCTTCTGGTTCGCAACGGCGTCCGCCGTTTTCCCGGGAAGGCGGAGTGTCTAGAGCAGGTCCCAAGCGGCAGCTCCGACCTCCACGCAAGGCCCCACCCGCGATCGCATCCCCTCGAGCAGGTGGTCGAGGACGCGACCGCCAGGGGCGCGGCTCGCCACCTCGCGCCCGCGGATGAACTGCGGCCGCCCCTCGCCGCGGGCGAAGACGCCGACGAGCTCCGTGCGCATGCTGAGAGACCACGCAATCGTGTCAGCGACGTAGGCAACGATGGAGACGGCGTTGGTGGCCGACATTCCGTCACTGAGTACCGCGGCAGTTTTCGCGCGACGCGCCAGGGCGAGGACCGTGCCCCAGAAGATGGCTGCAGAACCGGTGTGCCGGATGACGAAATCGAGGAACGCCCACCCCGCGAGGCGCTCGCGCGAGGCTGGAACGTCGGGCCCGTAGACAACGTTGTAGATCGACGCCGCAGCCCTGCCACGACTCCGCAGGCCGGCGTCGAAAACGGGCGGGCGGCCCGACCGGGGACCGCAGGTGACCACGTGAGCGTGCGCCTCTGGAAACTCTTCGACGAGCCGCCGCACGCGCTCTCTGGCGGCAACGTCCGAGAAACATTCGAGGGGCAGCTCGGAGAGCAAGAGCAATAGGAACGCCAGCAGAGAGCGCAACAGCTGGACGTCCTCGAAGCCGTGCTTCTTTGCGAAATCCGCCGCCGCGCCATTGGCGAACGGCGTGGGCGGGGTGTGAGAATGCTCGTCGGTTTCGGGGCCCTGGGGGAGTTTCGGGGGCATCGCTGGTGTCGTTGGTGTCGCAGATCCGTGAAGGAGAACGGATCTCGCAGGTGTCGCTTCAATTGGGGGGCCGAGGCCGGATTCGGCCGCGGGCTCTTCGTTTCCTGTCCGGCCATGCAACAAATCCGAAACAGGCGCCGCGCTCTCTGCGCGCCGGTTTCGGCGAAGATGTCCGTCTGGCCACGTCGTGGGGGCTCTCGGAGTGGACGCGCGTAGCGCGGTGTATGTTCGAAAGGAGCCCATGCCGCCTCCGGCAGCAGGACAACATCTGCCCGGTACTTGGTCCTTTCGAAATGGATGTTTCCGCCGCCCGGGCGAGGCGCCCAGAAGAGGTCCCCCATGTAATCTTATTCGTCGCCCGACGCCTCTCCTTCGCCTGAATCAGCGTCTACTGCGATCCCAGTCGCGACGTCGTCAGTCTCGCTGTCCAATGCTCCTGCGCGGACTCTCTTGACGCCTTTTGCTGTAGGCTCTGCGTCTGGAGGGGGGCTCGCTGCAGAAGCGGAAGCTGCCGGGGGCTGTGCGGGCATCTTCTCGGCGACGGCCCGCACGGTTTTGGGGTCCACGCCCGCGAGTGCTGCAATGTCCCCGTCGGCGAGACCCTCTCGAGTGCCCAGCACGATGGTTGCCACGGCCCGCGGCTCACAGCTCCGGCCGCCAGATGAGTGCCACGGAGTCCCCTGCAGCACGCTCGGCCGTTCAGATTTACAGGCCTTATGCTCGGGGCATATCCAGCGGATGACGTTCTTCCCCCCGCCCATCGGAGCTTTCGTCTTGCGTTCGCAAGTCTCGCACTGCGGGGCGGGGGGCCAGAAACCACATGCAATCATTGCGTCTGTGAGGGCGCGCGCAGGAGCCCGCGGCACATCGGCGGCGGCCAGACTTGTCAGTCCTGGAGCAAAGGTGCCGTCCATGCTCCATTGTGAGCTCATGTTCCACATTGGCGGTATGAGCTTTGAACCCAAAAGGCTTGAGCCAAAACTGTTATGGAATTGTGGCTTCTTGGGGCCATCTTGGGATTTCTTGGCCCCTCTCGGCGTCTCTGCGAGCCGCCACGTTTTTTTTCATGCTGAATCGTTTTCTGACGGTCCCGGGGCCCGGCGAGGGGCCCCAGAGGCTGAAAACTGTCAAAAACCGCCGTCGTGATTTTTCCAGGACGTCGGAGGTCCAGGTCGTGTTCCTCCCCCCTCCCCAGACCTCCGACGTTGCAATTTTTGCGACGTGGGCCCCAAAGGTCTGGACCCTTACCCCAGGGACGGGTTTTCGTCCGGAGTCGTTTTTGGACGGCTCCGGGGCCGGGAAACGGCCCCCGCCGAAAACGTCCAAAAAGCTTTTGTTGTATTTGGTATTGCGTCGCCAGGAGGTCTGGACTCCCTCCTCCTCGTGTTCCTACCTCCTCTCTGGGCGTCCGATGTCGTGATTTGTTCTGTGCGCGGCCCCTGGACCTCTCGACGACTTCCTGGGGATTTGTTTTTTTTGTTTTCATCCTGAGTCGTTATCCAACGGTCCCCGGACCCTGCGAGGGGCCGCGGAGGCCGAAAATCGTCAAAAACTGCCGTCGTGATATTTCCAGGACGTCGGAAGTCCAGGTCGTGTTCCTCCTGCCTCCCCAGACCTCCGACGTCGTAATTTTTGCGACGTGGGCCCCATAGGTCTGGACCCTTACCCCAGGGACGGTTTTTCGTCCTGAACCGTTTTTGGACGGCTCCGGGGCCGGGAAACGGGCCCTGCCGAAAACGTCCAAAAAGCTTTTGGTGATTTTTACGTTGCGTCTGAGTTGTTTTGTTGCGTCGCCTGGAGGTCAGGGCTCCCTCGTCCTCGTGTTCCTCCCGGCGGGCTGGCGGCAGCGACGACGAGGGAAAATCGTGGCCAGAACTCGTTCAGAATGGAAATGTCGACCCCTGCCGCGCTCCAAATGCAGAAATTCGTCGATCCGTTCCGGCTGCGGCGGCGGAGGAAGGCCCGAAACGAAGAAAGCCCCGAACCGCACCATCACCACGACGAAACGGCCCCCGCCGAAAACGTCCAAAAAGCTTTTGTTGTATTTGGTGTTGCGTCGCCAGGAAGTCTGGGCTCCCTCCTCCTCGTGTTCCTACCTCCTCTCTGGACGTCCGATGTCGTGATGTTTTCTGTGCGCGGCCCC
>CAUYUJ010007185.1:0-48454 GCA_963575745.1 Prorocentrum cordatum | reverse complement strand
CTCCTCCTCCTCCTCCTCCTCCTCCTCCCACGAGAAGCATGACGCTTTCCAAAGAAGCTTCTTGTCCACGTTCAAGTCGGTGCGCCAAGAGAGAGGTAGGGGGAGAAGAAGGCCTCCTCCTCCGTTCGTCCGCCACGAGCACACCAACTTATAGCACCTTGCACTCACCATGGTCCCGCGATATAGCATCTGTCATCCGAGAGGGTCCCGCGAGCACACGAAGATATAGCACGCCACTTCACATGGTCCCTCATTTGCGTTCGACGCTGACGCCGAATCCCCAGACGGTGTCCCACAAATGCTGCCAAGAGGCCCCCGAGAGGCCTTCCAAGAGACCCCAAGAAGCCATCCACAGAGGCGTCTTGTCTCCGACCCAATTTGGACCCCAGTGCCCCAGGAAGCCGTCGAGAAGTCTCCTCCTCCTCCTCCTCTTCCTCCTCCGCCTCCTCCTCCTCCTCCCTCCTCCATCTTCCCTCCGCCTCCTCCTCCTCCTCCTCCTCCTCCTCCTCCTCCTCCTCCTCCTCCTCCTCCTTCTCCTCCTCCTCCTCCTCCTCCTCCTCCCCTCTCGATCCCCCCATCCTCCTTCTCGCCCGCCATGGGCACACTAGCAGCACTGGTGCAATATGGGCCGGCAGAATGAGCGCAGCGATTCAATGACTGGTCGGGAGCGCCGCCTGTGGAGATAACGCATCGCCGAGATCTCAGGGGCAGGAGAGCCCAGAATCGAATCGATGAGTCGGATCGGCGATCAACATGGATTGGATGGGATCAGGAGCAGGAGAGCCCAGACATGATCGCGTCGTAAAAAAATCGGGACGGGAGGTTTTTTGCCACTTTCGGCCTCAGGGGGCCCTCTCCGGGCCCCAGGAAAGTCAAAAGACGACTCAGGATGAAAAACCGGTCCTGGGGGAGAGGGTCTGGACTTCCGGGGACGCCGCCCTGAAAAAATCAGGACGTTGCATGTCTGGGTCGGATCTGCGGAACTCGGCAGCCAGGTCGTGAGAAGTCGAATCGGCAGAAATCGGCAGGCCAACAGCTAGCAAGGCCACCGTTGCGAGACCGAGATCCAAATTTGGAGCCCGGAGTCGGGATCGATCGAGATCGAATCGAATCGAGCTGGAGAGGTCGAAACGACCCCTGCATGGGGCGAGCCCGATCGGCTTCGCCCTCCCGGCGGGCTCATGGCGCGGAACTCGGCCCGCAACGCCTCAGGACCCAGACCCCCGACGTCACCTCCCCGCGCCAAGAGGGCGCGCACGACGGAGGACTACGCTACATGGTGGCGCGACAACCTAGAGGACAGCCAGTGGGGCCCCAGGTACTGGAGCTACTACATCAAATGCTGGATATACATCATGGTGTCTCATAACGTCGACCCCCAACCCAAAGATCCAACGTATTGAAAAAATCAAGACGGAGGTTGTCCGCTGTTTTCGGCCCCTGGGGGCCCTCGCCGGGCCGCAGGACCGCCAAACATCGACTCGGGATGAAAAACCGGCCCCGGGGAAAAAATCAGGGCGTCGCATGTCTGGGTCAGAACGTCGACCCCCAATGCTCTCGACCCATTCCCTGGGACCGGTTTTTCATCCCGAGCCATTTGCTGACGGCCCCGAGGCCGGGTATAGGGCCCCCGGAGGCCGACGATATAGGAAGAAGCCTCCCGCCGCGACGTGTTCCCGGCTCGAGGGGGGGTCTGGGGCACTCGGCTTAGGTCAGGCATGTCCCCATACAGGCGGATCGTGAACGATATATACATATATATATATACACATATACATATACACATACATATATATATATATATATATATGTATATATATATATATATATGTATCTACATATATATATATATATATATCCAACAATAGCCCAAAACAGTCCAAAACTCGTCCCCTGATTATTCGTTTGCCTATGTTTGGATATCCCTCCCGTAGAGGGACGCGCCCGACATAAGGCTCGATAGGGGGTCTGGGGCGCCCTGCCCGCAGCGCCTCGTGCGTGAGGCCGTCGCTGGTCAGGATCAGCCGGCGCGCGGCCGCGGCGGGGCAGCTGCCGGGCGCGGCCTCGCCGAACGCAGCCCCGCAGGGCAGGGGCAGGAAGACGAGCAGCAGGCCGGACACCACGCAGGCCGCCACCAGCGAGAGCGCGAGCCTGTGGGGTGACCCAGGAGGGGGTCCAGCTGCAAGGGGGGTGGTGCAACAGAGTTGGGGCAATGGTATTGCACATGTACTGCGCCGGAGAATATTGTATTGCATTGTGTTGCAACTAGTGCTTTGCACGCGGAAATCCAGCAGTACATGTGCGCCCCAGAATGTATTGCACGCCCCAAATGTAATGCAACCCCACAAATCTATTGCACCAAATCTATTGCACCACCCCCTTGTCGCTGCTCCCCTGTTTGGGTCAACCCGAGAGCCGAACGGGCGGGCCCAGGCGGCCCGGGGCCCTGCCGACCCAGGCATGCTATAGGAAGGGCGGGCACCATTCGAGGTCCTAGGTTAGTTCGGAAGGCTTTTCGCCTTGTTCGGTCTCGGCCGCTTCCAGGCCCCTGCAGGACCGTGAGAAACGGATCCGAGGTGACAAAAATGTACCAGATGGGCCCCGGGAGGGATCCGGGGACCGATTTTGAACGGATTTGGCATCATCATCGCGTCGTGGAGGAATCACAAAAGGGAACTTGTTTTTCACTACGTTCGGCCTCTGAGGGCCTCGCTGGGCCTCGGAGCAGTGAAAAATTGCTCTGGATGGAAAACCTTCACTGGGCGATGGGTCGGGACACGGCGTTGCAAAAGTCAGGACACCGCACGCCTGGGGAACAGACTCTAAAAGGGCGCCCCAGGCAGGCGACGTCTTGATGTCTGTCCACGCGCGGTCCCTAGAATAGCCCCGACCCTGGCCCCCAGAGCTCGAATGGGGGATCGACTACATCACTGAGTTACCCTAAAACTGATGTACTCGTCGAGTCCACTGAAGATGCGTGGGACGTTCGTAGATCTACGAACGTTATACGCATTTGAGCCACGATCGAACATATGTCTTACGCGAGATGGCATAGCGACCTTACGCGGCGGCTTGCGCGGGCGGCCAGCGCGGCACGCCACATGGAAGGCGCGGGCAGCTGCCGCGCGAATGTCAGCGCGGTCGACCCCGTCTTCTTTCACCGCCCATCTGCATCAAAATCGGACGTGAGAATTAATTCCGAGGCAAATCAATTCTGCAGTCGCTTCCCTGCTCGAATGCGAGGCGGGGGGTTATCCATATTCACCGCCTGGGAACCGACGTCCTGGTGCCCCAACGGGCGGTGGATATGGATATATGTCGACCCTCGAGGGCCCGAATACGTCCATATCCAACGCCTGCCGAGGCTCCGAAAACTGACCCTCCGGGCGGTGGACATTGACAAATTCCCGCCTCGGATCGAGGGGCCGGCGCGTCGTCCAGCGGTCGGGCCCCGTGACGGCCATCGGCGGGGACCCGGCGAGAGGGGCCCATCCTCGGAGGCCGAGCGCGGCAGAAGAGCCTCGCGCCGTGTGCTCGCAGCAGGGGCCCGACCACAAGAGGCCTGCCACAAGAGGCCCGACCACAAGAGACGCCAGGACGTCCATGGATGTGCGTCGGGGAGGCGCAAGACTCGGGCACGGGGTCCTCGGGTTGGCCTGACGAGGCCGTCATGAACATGACGAGGCCCAATCTGCAATTTGACGCGGCCTCCCGCTGCAAACATCCCACGAACACTGGACCGTCAAAATCCAGGGCGCGATCGTCAAGAAATTTCGGCCAACCCGAGTTCCGGCTTGCTCGAGTCCTACGTTTCCCCGATTGTGGTGAGGGGACGTCACGCTTTCCATCGCAAAACAATCGAAGCCCAAGAAACCCAGGGCACCCTGGAGGCAAGCAGGCAGTTTCTTGGCACGGGCCCCCGCTGCAATGCTCTCACGACGAGGGCAGGCCCGGGCCCAGGGCGCCGCGCCGCACAGCGCGTGACCAGCGGCGGCGCGCGCGGCATGGCCCCCGGCAAGAGCAGGGGCCTCCGACCCAAACCCCTCGCGCTGCGAAAAAAATGCGACGGGAGGCTTCTCGGTATCTTCGGCCTCCAGGGGCCCTTCCCGGCCCTCGGGGCCGTCCAAAAAACGACGACTCGGGAGGAAAAAACGGTCCCAGGGAAGGGGTCGAAACCTCTGGGGGTCGACGCTGCAAAACAATCACAGCGTCGGGGGTCTGGGGAGGTGGGGTCTGAGCCGATGGGGTCGGAGGATTGCGCCGCATCGTCGACGCATCGCCGCGGTATCGCCGATGCATCGGCGATGCATCGGCAACGTCGGCGACGCATCCGCGACGTCTGCGTGGGGCCCGATGTGCTCCGACCCCATCTGGGAGGCCAAACGAGAGCCCCCCTCCTCCGCCTCCTGAGGCGCGGCTGGAGGCTGAAGGGGCGGGCGGGTACGTGCGCCGCCTCCTCCTCCTCCTCCTCCTCCTCCTCCTCCTCCTCCTCCTCCTCCTCCCAATCCTCCTCCCTTCTCCTCCTACCAATCCTCCTCCCTTCTCCTCCTCCTCCTCCTCCCTATCCTCCTCCCAGTCCTCCTCCCTTCTCCTCCTCCTCCCTATCCTCCTCCCAATCCTCCTCCCTTCTCCTCCTACTCCTCCTCCTCTCCTCCTCCCTCCTCCTCCTCCTCCTCCTCCTCCTCCTCCTCCTCCTCCTCCTCCTCCTCCTCCTCCTCCTCCTCCTCCTCCTCCTCTTCCTCCTGCCTGGGGGAGGGGGGGGGCCGCGGCGGCGCGGATGGCCTGCTTGGGCCTCGCCGCCTGGTGGCTGATCCTGCACCGCTCCAGGTCGAGGCGCGGAGCTCCGTCGTCGGACTCCTCCCGCGGGCCGCGGGCGGGCCCGATCGAGGTTGAGATAAGGGGAACGAAGCTGACTACCTACCAGACCACCCCAACCCAACCCGAAGGCCCGAATTTCGGGTTGGGGGGGGTAAGGGTTCCACGCGTGTTTTTTCGATGTTCCCCGACCCCCCCCCCACTGGAAATCGAGGATAAATCTGAGCCTTCGGGTTGGGTTGGGGTGGTTTGGTGGGTGGTGAGATAAGGGGAACGAAGCATGGCAGAGACATAAAAACTCGGAGGTCCGCGCGGAGTTCTCGGATCCGCGCTGGACCGATGGGGCGCGCTGGCCAGACGGCGGGGGCGGGCTGCGGGCAGGAGGGCCCATAGATCTAGGGGAGCGAAGAATGACAGAAACATTCAAACTCAGAGGTCAGCGCGGACCTCCGAGTTGCTATGTTGATGTCATTCTTCGTTCCCCTAGGGCACGCCGAGCCGAAGGACCAGAGCACGTCGATGCAGCTTGCCGTCAAGAACAGGTTTAGGTTTTGTCCCTTGAATGGGGCTCTTCTGAGAGAGATGAGACGGCTACAGCTTCGGATCCGTCCCGGGACCCCTCCTTGGGTCCAAGAGCACCAGTTTCCCGAGCTGCGTCAAGCCGTGGCGACGAGGGGGGCCCCAGGAGGCCGTTTGCCATTGCCTCAAATCGCCCGCCTCTGAGACTCCTGACTGTGTGCATGCAGAAGGGAGGGTACGGAAGCATTGCCCCAACACGCGCACGAGATGTCGGACCCTGCCCTCTGTAGGAGCCAACGACGTGGACATCGGCATCACCGCGAGGCGCCTGAGGGCCCTCCTCGTGGTGCAGGGCCAGCCAGCATCGCATCGGAAGATCGAATCGAGCTGGAGCTGCAATGTGCGTCGGACCTAGCTGCATCGGCGCGGAGTCGGAGGCGAATCGCGTCGAATCGTAGGAATACCGTAACCGAGTCGGATCGGGCTGGCCGAAGTCGATACCGAATCGCACCGATCGTGCGGGCATGGGCCCTGTGGTGTGGCCCGCCTGCACAAGTCTCCAGCCCGTGGCGACACCGTGGAGGGGCCTCCAGTATCCAGCCCGCCCGAGACACCTCGAGACAACTCTAGTCTTTATTGGCGGCGCGCAGAGGGGGGTAGGGGGAGGGGGGGCGGCCTCTTAGACGGCGGCTGCTTCTCGGAGAGCGTGGGCCTTGCATCTGCAGACAGGGTCCGCGCCTTCTGAGAGGCAGGGATGCTTCTAAGGAGCCTTCCCCCCTTCCCCCCTCCCCCATCACCCCCCCCTCTGCGCGTGGTCGACTCTGGCCCGCTCGCGCATGGTGCTCGAGACGCCTCCAGGCCCCCCAGGCCGGGGAGGCACCGTGGGGGGCCCCACTGCCGCAGGAGGCCCGCCGCCAGATAGTGCTATGGCGCCGCTGCTCACACAGCCGCCCCTGGGGGCGAGGGTCGGCTGCACGCAGGAGTGTGGGCGGCAAGCGAGGGGGGGGGGGAGTGAGAAGGAGAAGGCCTTCTCAGAAGGCGGCTGGACTTCTCAGAGGCCCTCGCGCCTTCTGAGAAGTGCTCTGTGTCTTCAGGGAAGGCTTGGAAGACTTCTCAGAAGGCCGGGGGACTTCCGAGCCTTCTGAGAAGGCCCTCCCTTCTCACTTACCCCCCTCGCTCGCCGCCGAGAGTGACCCTACAACCCTCCTCGAAATCTAACGCAAGTTTTTAGTGTTGGTCCAGTCGCGAAGCGCGGCCCAAGGAGCCTGATTTCTTGTGTTTGCTGTCGGCAATTTCGACGTGAACGTTGAATTTGTTGGGTCCTGGGGCGCCGCTAAAACGCGGGAAACAAAACTCGCGATTGATTTCGACGCGGCATGTAAGCAAGAATGACCCTTAGTGCGCGAATTAAGAGGGCACCAGGTAGCCAGATACAAGCGCGCAAGCAGCCGCGATCGTATCGCGCTGCTCAGCGATCGGGAGGGGCCCTGGTGAGCCCGCACCGACGGTCACTTGATCGAAGGGTCACTCTTACGTGTAGTCGAGCAGGGGGCAAAGGGTGATGCTGAAGTTTGTCCTCGACCCTCGGATATACCAGGGTCGGGGATTTGGAGCGATTCTGGCACTTCTTGTGCCTCGGGAGGCCTCAGGAGACCTCTGGGGGCCTCGGGGGGCCTCGAGGGTGTCGAGAGGATCTCTGGGTCCCAAATAGAAAAGCTTCGGCCCCGTAGTTCTCTGGAGTACCCAACCCAGATATGCGACGTCCTGATTTGTTCAGGACGGCGTCCCCGGAAGTCCAGACCCTTTCCCCGGGGCAAGTTATTCAGCCTGAGTCGTTATTTGATGGGCCCGAGGCCCAGCGAGGGCCACCTGAGGCCGAAATTGGCTAAAAACCTCTCGTTCCGACTTTTACGATGCGATCATGTCTGTGAAGACCTCATCTCCACACCTCCCCTTCTTGAACTCCTTCTCCGTCTACTCCTCCACGCCTCCTCCTCCTCCTGCAAGAGCTCTCGCTCCTGACGTAAACTTAATATCCAGAGCCTCCTCCGCCTCCACCTGATAGCCATTATCAGCCCATCCTGCTCTCTTCCTCCTTCTCCTCTTCTTCCTCCTCTACCTCCCATTCCTTCTCCTCATAAGTGAATCCTGCCTGTCGCACCTGGAGGCCGGTGGGAAGGGCGGGCCGGGCGCTTTCCCTGAGACTTCCGCGCCACTGATGATCCTGAAACTTAAAAATTAAAAAAACGGCTTCAGGGATAGAGGGTGGCCCGTGTTCAAAAGAAGGCTCTGGCCTGGGCGCCGCGCCCATTCGTTTCAAACAACTGCAAGAGCTTCACAGATGGAGGGCGGCACGCTTTCAACATGTGGCTCTCGGCTTAGCGCCGCGTGCACTCATCTTAAATATGTGCAAGAGCTTCACTGATGGAGGGCGGATCTATTTCAAAATGTGGCTCTCGCCTAGGAGCCGCGCACATTCCTCAAAAAAACTAAGTTGGCAGATTGAGGGCGACCCGTTTTCAAAATGTGACGCTCGCCTTAGCGGCGGGCGCATTCGTCCTCAAAACTTGCAAGAGCTTCACGGATGCAGGGCGGTTCGTTTCCAAAAGATGTCTCTCGCCGTAGCGCCGCGCACATCCACCTTCAAAATTTGAAACCAGTTTCGAGTGTTCCCATGGCTAACGTCCCAGAAGTGGTGCTCTGAAGAAATGTAGGACATGGGCACAACAGTTACGTTTGTGTGCGGCGTTGATGTCCCAGATTGGGTGTTCTGGCACGATTCAGGATCGTCAAGACGCAAAAATAAAGTTGATCCGTGGCATATAAGCCCCAACATTTGTGTTCGGTCTGGCACGGTTCAAACTTTTCACACAACTGTCTTCCATAAGGCACTTGCCGCAATAGAAATGAATCCGTGTAGGGGCCTATGAAGAGGGAGCTTGGAAGGAGGGTTGACTGCAACATCGCTGATGCTGAGGAAGGGCCTCCTCCTTCTCCTCCTCTTCCTCCTCCTCCTCACGCGCCTACTCGTTCTCCTCCTCATATTCCTCATGATCCTCCTCCCGCTCCTCCTCCCCCTCCTCCTCCTCCTCCTCCTCCTCCTCCCTGATGGCCGTCTCCCTCCCTTCCTCCCTTCTCCCTCAACCTCTCCGTTTTCCTGTTCTACGATCCCTCTCTTCCTGTAGGCCCTCTCCTTCATAAGAAATCCTCCTCGCCGCACCACCAGGTGCAGCGGCATTGCGGTCTGGGTGATTCGCGTGGGGCCTCGAACTACCTATGCCTTATGACCCTGATGTGTGGAGATTCGAGCCGTTACACGGATGGAGGGCGCATCGGTGTTAACATGTTGTGTCCAGATTTGGCAACACGCACATTCGTCTCAAGACCTCGCAGCAAATATGGATTGCGGCCGATTCTCCAAAACATGTATGCCACTGCAGCACCGAGCATACGCTGGCAACATCGGCACGGATAGGCTCGTGTTCTTCACCAAGGAACGCATCTTGAGATATCACCATGCTTGTATCCAGAACCTGAAGGTATCGCAACAACTGTACCGACTGAGGGCGGTCCATCATCCATGCTGGCATTTCGCGTTCCATTTCTTAGATATCACGCCCTGGATGCTTAACACTGCGCAACAACTAAACAGATGCAGGGCGATTCCGTTTCAAGCCAGGGGTCTCGCTGGAAACTTTCCGGCCCTATATCTAGATCGGGCATGTCTTCCTACAGGCGGATGTTGGAAGAAAACTAAAACATAGCAAAGACATATTCAAACATAGTCAAAGGTAGTCGAAACAGCGTCCCCTTCTATCAACCTTGTATAGAATATTCCTCCCGTGGAGGGACATGCCCGACTTAGCCCTCTCTCTTGGCAGCCACCTGCATGACAGTGACCTGGAACGCTCGTCTTTCAAGGGGCGCCTGCCTCCGTGACGAAGTCTCATACGGGTGAGTGACGTGGGTCTGAGACGCGAGGGTGCGTTGAGGCAGCGCTGAGAAATCATGAGCTTACCCTCGTCCTTCTCGTCGTCCACCTCCATCTGTCTCAACCTTCTACTCTTCCCCTCCTCCATCCTCCAGGCCACACATCTCCGCAACTGCGGGTTCATCGGACCCCTGCTTCCGGCCAGGGCGTTTCGCCGCGTGGGACGGGGAAGGGGGGAGGAACGCAGGGGCAGGCTGGAGGACTCTAGGAGGGCAAGGGAGGAGGAAGGGGGATTGACTTGCGCTTGGTCGGAGAAGCCTGTCCATCTGTCACCTGCAAAAGAAAGGTCGATGCTGTCGACCCTTGATTGGGATTTCCGACTCCTCTGGAGCCTGTTAGTACCCGGAAGAGGAGGACGACGGGGAGGAGGGGGAGGGGGAGGAGGACGAGGAGGAGGAGGAGGCGGAGGAGGAGGAAGAGGAGGAAGAGGAAGAGGAGGCAAAGGACAACGGGGAGGCGGAGAATGGCGGCAAGAGAGGGGCCGCCTTCCACTGCAGTTCCTTCACGACCCCGCGCTGGGTGCCTGGGCCAGCTGAGAAAAGGTTGGGTTGGGCCGTCGTCGTGGTCATCGTCACGGTCGTCGTCGTCGCCTGGGCGGGAGGGGGGAGGAGGGAAAGACGACGAAGGAGAGAAGACGAGGGGGTATATGGGGGAAGTCCTCCCCTACCTCCCCCCTCCCCTTCTATCTCGAAACGAATCGGTCGTCGGACCTGCCCCCTCCTGCTCCATTCCTTCTCCTTATAAATAACTCCTCCCTCTCGCACCCCGAGGCCAGTTTTTAGGGCGGGCCGGACGTTTCGCCTGAGACTTCCTCACCACGCATGACTCCGAAGCTTGAAAATGATAGCAGCTTCACAGATGGAGGGCGGGTGGTTTTCAAAATGTGGCTCTCGCCTTAGCGCCGCGCACATTCGTCAAAAGTTTCACGGATTGAAGGCGGCTCTTTTTCCAAATGTGGCACTCGCCTTAGCGCCGCGCACATTCGATTCCAACAGTTGCAAGAGTTTCACAGATCGAGGGCGGGTCGTTTTCAAAAGGTGGCTCTTGCTTCAGCGCCGTGCACATTCGCTTTCAAAGTGTGCAAGAAGCTCACGGTCGAGGGCGGGTCGTTTTCAACTTGCGGTTCTCGCTTAAACGCCGCACACATTCGATTTCAAAATTTGAAAGAGTTTCACGGACTCCCCTGATCAACGTACCAAAAACGGTGTTTGGAAGAATCATAATGATGCGGGGCAACAGATATGTTGGTTCGCGGTGTTGAAATCCAAGGAATGGTGTTATGGCGCGATTCCGGATCACCAAAACGCAGCAGTCAGGCTGATACGTGGCGTTGAAATCCCGAGAACAATGTTCTGGCATGCTTCAGGATCTTCGAACGGGTTGTCTTCCAACGAAGCAGTTCCCTCAATGGACATGAACCGTTGTAGGGGTCTATGAAGAGGGAGCTTGGAGGGACGGTTAATTCCAACATCGTTGATGACTCTTGGGTTTGCACTGGTCCTTATCCTCCTCCTACTCCTACTCCTACTCCTCGTCCTCGTCCTCCTCCTCCTCCTTATCTTTACCCTTATCCGTATCATTATCATTATCATTATCCCTATCCTTATCCTTATCCTCCTCCTCCTCTTCTGCCTCATCCCCTATCCTCCTCCTCGACAGGAGGAGGAGGAGGAGGAGGAGGAAAACGAGGAGGAAGAAGAACAAGAGCTCACTCGGAAAGGGGGAAAGACAAAGAAGTGAACCGAACCGACCACATTTTGTCAATCCTGGCAAGGTTTTCATCCAGCATCGATGCCCCACGGCCCCGATGCAAGAAAATCGGGCACCCAGATGCCAATGTGTTTGCTCCGCTGCGCAAGCCTGCCGCAGACTATCACACGTACCGCTGCCGGGGACAAGAGCTCTCCTGAGGGCCCACAATAATGGGGGAGCAGTTCGTGGAAGGGAAAGCATCGAGCTGAGCTCTCGGCAATACACCTCGCCGACAGAGCGGCGCTGAGCCCCCGGCAGCGCATCCGCACGTTCCTGGGCGGTGGGGGCTGTCGGGCCCCTGCTGGCGGTGCATGGGCGATTGGAGGAGGTCGACGCACCCCCCCCTGAGCCATTCCACACCATGTCGTTGGTTCCTGGCGGCACGCAGAGGGGGGTAGTGACTACCTACCAGACCACCCCAACCCAACCCGAAGACCCGAAATTCGGGTTGGGGGGGGTATGGGCTCCATACGTGTTATTTCGATGTTCCCGGACCCCCCCCAACTAGAAATCGAGGGTACATCTGAGCCTTCGGGTTGGGTTGGGGTCGTTTGGTGGGTGGTGAGGTAGGGGGAGGGGGGAAGGCTTTTTAGAAGGAGGGTGCTTCTTGGAAGATGTGGACCTTACACCTACAGACAAGGCCCGCGTCTTCTGAGAAGCAGGGTGTTTCGAAGAAGCCTTCTCCCCTCCCCCCGCCCCCCCTCTGCGCGTGGCCGAGGCTTTCGGGCCAAGAGCTCGGGTCTCTGGCGGCCGCTCGGGACGATCTGGGCAGCCCCGGCACGCCCTCGGCGGGGCGCGGGCGCTGGAAGGCGCCGCGAGCCGACGAGAAAGTCCGAAGAGCTCGAGCCTCCAAACCCGAACCCCCGAACCTTGCCCCTGAGCTTTATTAGGTCGGGCGTGTCCTCCTACAGGCGGAGCCTGGAAGAAGAGTGAGAGATAATACAACATATTCGAAAATAGTCAAAAATAGTCGACAGGTCGTCCCCAGACTATTTTTCACTATTTTTGAATATTCCTCCTGTAGAAGGACATGAGAGGCCTCCTAGATGGAGTCCGAGTAGATGGGGTCGGAGGATCGCGCCGCATCGCCAATGCATCGCCGATGCACCGGCGATGCATCGGCGATGTATTGCCGACTTCGGCGATGCATCGGCGGCGGCGGCGTGGGGAAATACGGGCTCCACATCGAGCCGCCTCGTCGATGTATCGGCGATGCGGCGCGATCCTCCAAACCCATCTACTCGGACCCCATCCAGGAGGCCTAGATCCTCTGGAGGGACATGCCCGATTTAACCCGAAGCTCTCCGAGGGGTGAGAACGTTGCCCTCCGCCCGGCGCACGCAGCCGCCGCAGCGCGCTGATCTTCTTCGTCGGGGAGGGGAACCGCTGGCGCTCGCCTCGCGGCCGTGGCCCTCTGTCTCTTGGAGAGAGTCGGGCGGGCACAGAGGTGGGGTAGGGGCAATGGTGGGGCAGGGGAGAGGCACAAAATAATTCAAAGATGTTCCCAAATAATCGAAAAGTCATCCCCATACTATATGTTGGGCATTTTTGATTATATTCCCCCTGTAGAGGGACATGCCCGACGCAAGGTTGGAGGGAAAATCGCTCGGGACGGCCCCTGGAAGGAGGAAACGCGTCAAAACCTGGAGCACCTGGCGGGGCCCGCTCCCCAGCCCCGCCTTGGGATAAAACCCTCCCTCCACTCGGGGGCGCGCAAACTTGGATTCGTGATCCATGGATTCGGCGCGCGGTCGCCAAACCCATGGACCGGGGGAGGTGTCCTCCCCAGAATGCGGCCAGTGCCGCCTCGCTCGGCGGCGGAAGTCCGCGACTCCCCATGGAAACGAAACCCGTCGCTGATCCATGCCCCCTCGATGCCCCGACATGCGACATCCTGGTTTTTTCAGGATGTTGTCCCCGGAAATTCAAACCTCTTCTCTGGAGCCGGCTTTTCATCCTGAGTCGTTTTCTGACGGCCCCGAGGCCCGGCGAGGGCCCCCCGAGGCCGAAAAAAATGGAAAACCTGGCGTCTCGACTTTTTACGACGCGAGCATGTCTGGGGACCCGTCGCTGATCCACGCCCCCTCGACCCCCGCTTGCGACCGCCTGACTCCACGAGCCCCCGGGAGAGGGCGGGAGGACCCGGGGCCGCGGGCCCGGCAGGCGGCAGGCGCCCTCGGGCGCCTCCTCCCCCGGCGGCCGCCCGCGGATGCTCCGGCGGCGCCAACATATGGTGGTGGTGGAAAACAGGCCCATCACAGGATGGAGCAGGAGTACGGAGGCCAACGAAAAAGCTTCCACGAACCCAGATCGAGACCGCGACCTGGGCTCGTCCTATGGAACATGTCTGCAGGCCCTCACTGGAAGCTCGAGATCGGCTGCGGCGGCCAGGACGGCACAGCAGCCGCCCGCGGTGTTGGCATGATGGCCCCCAACCAGCTTCCACACCGCTGCCTCGTCAAGCCCAACGCTCCATCCACTGCCACACATATCCCCCCCCTGTGGACAGCAGGCGGGACCGATCCCCACAGCAAGCAGCAGCCAGGAGCAGCCACGGAGCCCCCCCCCCCATCCGTTCTTAAACACGACCGGCTTGCAGTCGTCCCGCACGCTCTGGTGCATGACGGGACCTCGGCGGGTGGCTTGGACGGAACGTCACTCTTCCTCCTCATCCTCCTCGTCCTCCTCCTCCTCCTCCTCCTCGCCAACGCCTTGACCATGATGGCCTTTCACTTCCGAGTGCCCCCCTGCTCCTCTCCTGCCCACTCCTCCTGCTCAACCCTCTTTCCCCTCGACCTCCGCCTCGTCAACCTGCATATTCCTCTCGTCGTCGTCCTCGTCGTCGTCGTCGTCCTCCTCCTCCTCCTCCTCCTCCTCCTCCTCCTTGTCTCCTTGTCTTCCTCCCTCCCTCATCCCCAGCCTTACCAGCCACAGCGTCGGAGTGGCCGGGGAAAGCCTCCATCGGGCGGGAGGTGGGGGAATGCACCTTCGTCCACTCCACCCCTTCGCTCTTCGGCGACCGTCGGCTTGAAGCCCTCCTGCGCCGTCGTGATGGGTTCAATGTCTCGAACCAGTTCCTGCTCCGGTGGCCACTCACGGGAGCCTCCCATACCATCTTGTCGGCTCTTGCGAATGGACTATAGTCGACGCCAAACCGACGCTAGTCGACGCTACATAAACACTGATCGACGCTAGCCGACGCAACATCGGCGCTATCTCATCGACTCCCAGACGCTAATCGACGCTAGTCGACGCTAAAGACGGAATTAAGAGGGTATACCAGGCTCCCATGATTTGCTACCAGAAGCTCATGGGGCCTGGTTTTTCTCAGCGAGCGCTTCTAATGGCGCGAGGCTCCGACAACGCACCCGGGAGGAGGAACACTGCACAACTCAAATGCACTTTTCGACTTCGGCCCACATTCTGGATGTCTGGGCCTCTGGTCCTGTCCTTCTCCTCCTCCTCCTCCTCCTCCTGCCCCTGCTCTTGGTCCTCCTTCTCCCGCTGCTCCTACACCCTGCCCTCTCCTCCTCATCATCCTACTCCGACTCCTACTCCTCCTCCTCCTCCTCCTCCTCCTCCTCTTCCTCCTCTTCCTCCTCCTCCTTGACCTCCTCCTCCTCATCATCCTCCTCCTCCTCCTCCTCCTCCTCCCCTTTCTCTTCACATTCTCCTTCTCCCCCCCCCCTTGGATCCCACTCCCACTTTGCCTCCTCCTCCTCCTCCTCCTCCTCCGCTTCCACCTACTTCTCCTCCACATCAACATCCTCCTCCTCCCCCCTCCTCCTGTATGAGCGTGAACTGGGCGACGTCAGGCCTATCATCCCTGGGCAGGGGCCAGGGTCTAGGGGACGCACAGCCACACTGTATATTGGTGCATCTGAGGGCCGTTGCGAGGCAAAAGCGAGCTCAACGAAAGAGCAGAGAGAGCATGCCCAGCCACTCCAAAGCCGAAAACTGGCTGGCCGCGCGCACACGTCCGCTTGGGCGGCTCAAGTCTCACTACAGAGGCTGCCCACAAGGCCAACACGGGTGGTCTCTGGAATTCTGCCTGCAGGAGGGGTGCCGTCAGCAGCACCAGCTCGGAGACACCATGGGCCTGCGCCCGGGTCCAGCATAGACCAGCGCCGCAAAACTGCCGAAACGGCAGCCAACTCCCAAATCAACTCTTGGCCTGAGCTGGGGAGGAGGGAGCAGGTTAGTTTGTCAGTTCTGTGTCTCGTTGGACGTGTGTTCTGCAGAACCCATTGATTGCTGATATATTCGCCACTTTTGGGCGGCCACATGAGATCGTTATGCATGGTATGACTGCTGTTCCCAGGGAGGTTCCTCTACGTACGCCACTGTGTGGAATTGGAGGAGCGTGAGATGTTGATATCATTCGCAAGCTTGCGGGTCCCTCTTGGGAGGTCATTACAGGAAAATTATGGATCGGCAACAAGCGTTTGCGTTGCTACAACATGGCATGTGCATGTGCGTGACTGTTTCCGCTTGACTGAGATTGGCCGTGACGGAAATAAGAACGTATTTGTTGATGCACCACGCACGGTTGTTGCGCCGCCTTCTTCTGCAGAGCCGGACCAGGAAACCTGTGTGGGAGGTAAAAAGACAACAAGTACGTGTGTCATTTCGCCATTGAATGTACATGAGCATGGCAGAACTTGCTTGAAAGATCCCCGTGGGGAACAAATGGTGGCTCAAGGGGCGAACTGGGGGACAGCTAACATCGATTGCGTGGCATGTGAACGTTGAGGCTGAGTAGGTTGAAGACGCTGTACGGATTGATTGCGGGCCCGCTTCAGGCTTTGAGGATGACTTGGCTGAAAAAATATTGCGATGGTTGTTGCTGGGACCACCTCCCTGCTTTCTCTCAACAGCCATCGTCACTTCGAAAGCGTTCAAAGCGTGACGCGGTGAGACCCCGGCAAACGGGCATCGGCAACGCGGTTGCATTTGAAACCAATTGTTGCTCCTCACCAGGCGCGCGAAAGCTGGAGGAGGAGGAGGAGGAGGAGGAGGAGGAAAGACATGGGAAAATATTAGGCTGCGCGACAGACCCACCCCAGTGAGGCCCAGAGGCAGCAAGCCCAAACACTCAAGAAACCTCCCGAGTGCAGCTCCAGTCGGAGCGAAGCAAGCAAACAATCACAATGACGGATGGTGGGAAAACGGCGGCGGCGGCAGCGGCAGGGAGAGAAGAGGACGGACAGAAAAGAAACGAGCAAATCAAACCCCTCTGACGAAAATCGGAGCTGAACCTTTCGGGGGGGGGGGAGAAGACGAGACAGGAAGAGGAGGCGGAGAGCAAACCACTCCCAACAGGACTAACCGGCCCTCCCTGCTGGAGCGAAACAAAACAATTCTTAAACGAGCTGGGCACATACTTTGAGGCGCGAAGTGGACTGGTTGGTCTACAGAGCAACGGCAGATGTAGAACACGAGCACGGTACATTGAAGCTTCAGTATTGACAGGGCACTCACGAAAGGTCAACTGCGAGAGATGGCAACAGCAACTGTTGCCCAACTTGATGAAGCTATTTGCAAGGTGTTGCAAGCACTTAGGGTTCAAACAGTACTTGCTGGGAAGTATGGCAGCATCTTCGAGCTCAGGAGGAAGGGCATAGTGCATGTTGTTATGCAGCGCGCCATCGTAGAGAGTGCCTAACACAAAAAAGGATGCATCACACAAAAAGCTTGGGTGACAAGATAAATTATGTGTTGTGCCTCATACCGCAGATTGTCGCAAACATCACGACACGGATTTGGCGCGTCGCAATAGGGTCTACGTGCACCATGTTGTAACAAGTCATAAGAGCTCTGGCTGGCTCCGGTCGCCCCCCCGGGGGCCGCGGCTGTTGCCTTCCCGCGGCGTCACCCTTTCCCTATCTTCCCCTGCCCACCTTGGTCGGGGTCCTCGTCTTTGGCTTCCTGGGCTCCTTCTTAGTTCTCTCCCCTACCTTGTTCCCAGCGTGCCTTTGCCACCCTTGGGGTCGGGGACTGCTCTCGGAAAGCGAAGGGGCGCGAAATCTGCGTCCCCTCGGGAGCTCGGCTGCCCCGACACGCAAGACGCAACACGCAGCGCATTGCAACACGGAACTCAACACGCAGACTGAAAGCGTGGGTCTGACGCGATACGTGGAGCCCACATGGAGCGTATTGACATGGACGTTTTGAGCACGGCACGTGCTGATTGACCAAAAAAACCTGACCCTTTGGGATGGCTGGGAACATTAGGAATAGGAGGCCTTTCTGGAGGTGCATCGAATCAAACCGCCCAGAATTCTTGTCCCTGGTGCGAAGACGGGGACCTCAGCGGGGCAACGTCTTCATCGTGTCATTGGGATGACGGGCTCTCTCATCCTCCATGACGTGTTGCGTCTCAGAACGGGGGTATCGAGGCAGCTGAGCTCGGGAGGGCTCGCTCGGCCCAGTCCGTGGGGCCCGGCCAGCGGCCCCCCGGCGGTGCGCTGGCGCGTCGGGTGCCCTGGGGGCCCTCGCCACAGCGGGGCCACGGCAGGGGCCCTGAGCTGCTCCGGGGTGCGCCCGCAGGCTCGGCACGGGCCCCATGCGGACTGGAAGCCCGGCCCCGCATCCGTGTCGTGCGCAGGAGGGAGGCCCACGGCGAGGAGCGCCCTGCCAGACTCCCTGAGCGCCTTTGCCCTTGTGTACCTCCCCTTTTCTCTTCCCAGTCTCCTTCTCCCCCCCACCCCCCTTCCTCCCACTCCCACATTGCCTCCTCTTCTTCCTCCTCTTCCTCCTCCTCCTCGTCCTCCTCCTCCTCTTCCTCTTCATCATCTTCATCCTGTTCCTCGTCCTCATCCTCATCCTCATCCTCATCCTCATCCCTCCTCCTTCTCCTCGCCCCCAAAGCGCCAGCCGCGGCAACGGAAACGGTGTCCAGGGAGCCTACCGCCACGACGTCGGGGGCTGCGGAGGGTGCTCGTGGCGCAGGAAGGCGTCCCCAACCTTCCCGCGCCACTTTTGGAGCCCCTTGGTGCCCCCCTGGGCCTTGTGGTGAGGGGCAACAGCGCTAGGGATTCCACGGTGGAGGCTTGCGGATTTCGCACGTTTTCGTTGGTTCTCGGCGGGTTTCCAGCCTCGGGATGCTCTCCAGCAGCTGCGCCTCTCCCAGAGGCGTCTGGGGTGCTCGGATCTTCCCGAACGGCCGCTGGGAAAACCTCGACCTGGAATCGGCGATGCATCGCCGACAGATCGGCGATTGGGCGCCAAAAGCAAGTCTGCACGTTCCTGGGCGGGGCGGAGCTATCGGGCCCCTATCGGGGGCGAGTGGGCGATTGGGGGTCGATGCGTCCTGCCCTGAGCCCATCCCTGCTGACGTTGACCCTGATGTGGGGGGCACTCCGGAGGCCACCTCAGGAGCAGGGAGAACCAACCCCCACCGCCACCGCGGGGAGTCCTCTGGGGGGGTGTGGAAGGGGCTCGATGCGTACACCACGTCGCTTGGCCGGCAAAGGAGGCCCCAGCCGCCCAACCTGTGGGACGCTGGAGCGTCTGTGCACCAGACTCCTTCGCCGAGCCCCACGGCTCCCTGGCCGACCAGACGACGTCGTGTGCACGTCAAGCCTCAGATCTGGCCTGTCCTTCAAAAAGAATCAGAGAACAGTCTGGGGACGATGTTTGCATTACTGCTTCAAACCATCATTTTCGCATTCTTTGCATACTTGTCCTTCTTCGCCCCAGACCCGCCCGTGGGAGGACATGGCCGACCGAAGCCAAGGCCCCTCCAAGCGCGGTGCCCCTGCTTCGCGCCGCCCCGCTCTCGAGGCACCTGCTGCCTCCGGCTCGGGGGGTGGCCGCCCGCGGGCCCGGGGGAAAGCCTCGGCCGGGGCGGAGCCTGGCCGGGCGGAGCTCGGCCAGCTTGGCCGAGACTCGCCGGCCGAGCCCTGCCTGGGGGCGCACCGGAGGGGGCAGGGGGAGGGCCCCCTCCCGCGGACCCCCCATCCGTGCGTGGCCGATCAGCCTGGCCGAGCTTCCCCTGGCCGAGCTCGGCCTGGCCGAGCTTCCCCTGGCCGAGCGGAGCTGCTGCCCGTGACCTCCTCGCTGCCGGCGGCCCGCTGCCCGCCCATGGGGTGGTGCCGCTCCCCTCCGCTCCGGCACTCCTCGGGGCATCTCCTGGAAGAGCCAGGGCCTCCGTGTGCTCCTACCTCTGGCAGCCCCCGGCAAGTTTGCTTCAGGAGGGGAGGGCAGAAGAGAGGCTCGGAACACCAGGCTCTCCAGCTCAGTTCCCGGGGGGCAGAGAGGTACAGATACCGGTACTCCCTGGATCTCTCTTGAGGAGTTTTCCGACGAGAATGCCGCGGGGGACCGCGCCATGGCGACGAGGGAAGGGTGGCGGCATGGGCACCTCTTCCTCCTCGGAAGTCGGGAGTCGAAACAAGATCGGGGTCGGCCAAGAGGGAGGCGCCCAAGAGGGGGGGGGCGCAAATCATGGCCGGCGGCATGTGCGCGGCCCAGGGGGGGGAGCCAGGGACGTACTGAAATAAGAAGAGGCGCCATGAAATCTGCGGAGACATCATGACTCCCGCCGTGAGATCCACCCCTCCCTAGTCATCCCCCCCCTCTTGGCCGCCCCCGACAAGAGAGAGAGGCCCAGTTTCGCCACCAAGTCCCGGCACAGCGCGGAGAAGTGCTCGGTGTGAAAGCAAGAGGCCACTGGGGAAAGCCCAGGGCGCCACACTGGGACGAAAGCCCCCGAAGGCCCAGGCCGCCGAGCCACTGCCCGAGGTCTGGCTTTCTACTTGCGGTTCGGTGCGCCGCGGCGGAGGCCGAGAGAGGGAAGGAGAGAGGGAGGGAGAGGGTGAAGGAGAGGAACCAGCGCAGGGGAGGAGAGTGGCGAGGGGGACAGGAGGGATGGAAGGACGAGGAGGACGAAACGTTTGAGGGTAAACATGGCTGAAGGCAAAACAACAGCTTGACAACTGTTTCGGAAGTTATGCCATGGATTTACAGGGAGGCCCAGGGAGGTGCGAAGCGCGCAGCGCCAACCATAACGGCAGCAACAAATCTTTGTCGCACTGCCAGTGTTGTGCATTGCGAATGTGTTTGCAATGCAGTTTTGGTCTGCTTCGGGGGACCGCTGCTTCGCTGCTAGAGCTCGACCTTCTGACTATGATTCCGTGTGCCAGCCGAAGGTGGTTCGAGAGGAACCAGGCAGGTGCTAAGCGAGCAACGCCAACCACGACGAAGACGGCAAAACATGTGGTGTTTGCATAGCAGTTCCTTTTGCAATGCAAGTTTGACATGCTTCGGAATGCCGCTGTTTCGCAGTTAGAGATTGAGCTTATGATCGGGACTCCACGCGCAAGCCGGATGTGGTTTGAGAAGGCCCAGGCAGGTGCGCAGCGCGCAGCGCCAACCACGACGACGAAGACAGAGCAACGGATATGGGTGCAATGCAATGGTTGCTTGACTTGCAAAGTGTGTTTGCAATGCCATGGTGGTCTGCTTCGGAGTGCCGCTGTTTCGCTGCTGGAGCCTGAACTTGTGATTATGCGTCCGCGTGCGAGCCAAATGTGGTTTAAGGTCCAGGAAGGTGTGGAGCGCGCAGCGCCCAACCACGACGACGACAACGACACAGTTGGTTTTACAGCGCAGTTTGTTTTGCAATGCAATTTTGGTCTGCGGCGGAATGCCGCCGTTTCTCTGCTGGAGTTGGAACTGATAGCTCACGAATCATGGTTCCGTGCGCGAGTCGGATGTGGGTTGAGGAGGCCCAAAGAGGTGCGCAGCGCGATGCGCCAACCACGACGACCACAGCAGCATATGGTCTTGCATTGCAGTTGTCGCTGCATCGTACTTGTTCTGCGCAATGCAGTTTGGGCCTGGTTCCTGGCTGGTGTCTTCTTAGTATGGTCTGAAATTGGATGGTCTGGATGGTTGCCTGGTCTGGTTTGACTTGCTGGTCTTGCTGGTCTGCGCTGTTCAAGGCGTGTGCGTCGCATTTGTTGTCCCAACGCAATGTTCTGCGCAACGCACAGCGCAAAGCGCGCAAATGTATCATGTCTTGAGCGTCTGTCCATCATGTGCCACGCTGGCTGGTTAAACTTGCTCGTTTCGCTGATCTGCCCGAACTCTTTTCAGTTTGTGTGTGCACTGCCGTGTTATGCCACGCAGAGTTGGTTTGGTTGGGGTGGCTGTTTATGTTTGATGTGCTTAGTCTATGGCGGCTCTGCTTTGCCTCATCTGCTTTACTAATCTGGATGGCTTGCTGGTCCAGTTGGTATGCTTGATTTGGTCTGACTGGCCCGTTTGGCTAGCCGGTCTGGTTATCTACAACCCGCTGGATTGAAAAGTTGGGACGGCGGGGTTCGAGAGAGGAAGAGAAAAAGAGAGAGAGAGAGAGAGAGAGACGCTGTTGGCCACCCGTTAGGCCATGGGGCCCAGGACAATGTTGGATTCGATGCCGACTTGGGAGTTTCAGACGCATACCTCACCCCCTTTAATATTATAAAGGCCAAGTGGGGCCTGCGTCTGAAAGTGGCATTCCGCTTAGGACTTCCTTAAAAAAGTTTCAGATCGCCTTCCAGGGCGATCTGAAATTCTCCCATGCAGTCTGAAAGTGGCGATTTCGCCTGGGACTTCCTCACAAAAAGTTTCAGATCTATGTTCATGCCGCCTGAGAGTGGTCGTTTCGCTTAAGACGTCCTCAAACAGCACTTTCAGGTTGCCTTCCATGCCGCCAGAAGACAAAGATTTCGTGTGCGATGATTTCCATAACTTTGTGCTGCACCGCTCCACGTCCTGCGGAGCCGTTCCGTCATTCGGTTCACGGGCCTGCCTTGGAGTCATCTCGGGGTTCATCGATGGTGGAGGCTCGAGGGCCAGCCGACCGGCGAAACCCGCGGGGATCGCCCTCTCGCATAGTGCCGGTCACAATTTTTTAATCCAGAGGGTGGTAGTTGATCTACTTGAGTGGTTTGACTTGCTGGTCTGGATGGTCTGTCTGGCACACGTGTTTTGCATCGCAATGTGTTTACATTTGCAGTTACTTTGCACTGGAATGTCAGTCTGGCTGGTGTAGTCGGTCTGGTTGATCTCCTCGCCCTGGTGTGGGCTCAAGCGGCCTAGATGGCTGGCTGGTCTGCTTGATCTAGTTGGTCTGCTCCACCACGCAGCGCAGCACACAGCACACAGCGCGGATTGTTTGTTGCAGCGCACTGCGCTGCATTATCTCTCGATTGTCTCCCCGTCCTGTCCCACCCCTTTCTTCCCCGTCTGCTTGCTTTACCTTTACGCTGGCTTCGTCGGCTGGATGGTCGAATTCGTCTGGCTGGTCGTGGTCTTGTCAGGTCTGGCCTGGCTGGTCTAATCTGGTCTGGTCGGTTGGTCGAGCATTTCACATGGGTGGTCTGGTTCGTCTGGTCTGGTACGTCCGACAGGTTCGTTGGTCCAGCTCAGGTTGTTTGGTTGGTAGATTTCGTCAGGCTGGTCGTCGCACGGTTGGTGTGGGCTGGTTGCTCTAATATCTGGTTGGAATGATTGGTGGGTATGCCTGGTCTGGCGTGGTTGCTCCACTGGGTCTGGTTGGTCCGCTTGGTCTGGTTGGTCCAGTCGGCAGAGTTTTTTCGGATCCGATCTCGGCTTGTTGGTCTCACCGTTGCTGTCGCGCAGGTTCTTCCTCTGGTCTGGTCTGGCCTGTCTGGTCGAGTAGCTCATCTTGTTCGCCTGGCCTGGTCTGTTTGGTCTGGACTGGTTGGCTGGTTGGTCTGGGCTGGTTGGTCGATTATTTACCGTATCTGGTCTGCCAAGCCTGGTGACTTGGCTGGTCCAACTAGTTTGGCTGGTTTTGCCTTGTCTGCCTGCTGCGCAGGACTTCCACGAGGACGACGAGCGACAACAGGGGCAGCAGCAACGGCGAAAGCATGACCGGCTTCGGCTTCAATGCCCAGAGCAGAAATCCGAGGAGGATCACGGGGAGGAGGGCGGGGGAACTCTGCGTCAGCAGCCATGTCAGGCTTATGCCACACAGCGGGGCCTTAGAAAAGTTCGCTTCTAACGGCTTGAAGTACCCGAGCAAGCACAATCACGACACAAACACAAAACAAAACCAACAATGGCAGTCAGCCCAGAAATCTGCCTTCAACCAAAAGTTGTGCCTTAACAGACGTGCGCCACCAGTGATAAACACGTGCCCTGACAGACGTCTGCCTTCGAGGAGGAGGAGGAAGAAGAAGAGGAAGAGGAGGGAGCGGAGGAAGAAGAGGAGGGGGAGGAGGAGGAAGAGGAGGGGGAGGAGGAGGAAGAGGAGAGGGAGGAGGAGGAGGAGGAGGAGGATTGTGCTAGGATTGTACTACTTAGGACTTACGCATATTGAGAGCACCACGCAAGCCGCCTTCGCCGTGCAAGTTAGTATTTACAAGGGCTTCCCTGTGGATGGATGGCGGCCCCCCCACAAACGCGTCGGTCGACCCTTGGCCGTCCGAGCTCGGGCGGGCTTGCAGCCCTCCTTCACAAGGTTCGTCCACTTACACTGAGCGTAGGAAGCGCATCGCCTGCAGAATACAAAATTGGGGCGGAACACGAGGTGGTGTCCTAGCCCCTGTGCCTTAAGGATGCGTGCTTCTCGGGCTTCGAATTCGACAGATTCTGCGCCCGACGGCCCGCTCTGAGTCTGACTTGTGGCCCTGGGAGCGCGACGGTCCCTGGGGCCCACAGACGGGGAAGGGGGAGGCATCAGAGGAGGAGCAGGATTCGACTCGGCGGCCTGACTCGGGTCTGGTCCTCTGATGCTGCTCGGTTCGACATCGGTAATCGCATCGACGACTGCGGACGACATTGCGCCGAGCCTTACAGCAAATTCCAAGGCATCTGCTACCATGGTATACTTCTGCTGATATGCCTGACGCTGCCAGAAAGGGTGTGCACACAAATTAGCCCCCTTCTTCGCGTATTCATCCGCGAAGCGGTTGCCTTTGAACAGTCTCTCGCCAATCTCTCGCCGCTGGGCTCGAGTGGCGCGCGCCTGTATCTTTATTATCTGGATGGTCCTGGGGCCCAGCCCTCCGAGATCGTTCACCAGAAACCAAAACTCGCGCCAGAGATCACTGTGTGCCCTGGCAGATGATGAGCACCACTCCTCCCCTCTGGAAGTTCCGTCTACTACAGCCTGGCAGTCACAATAGATTTTGAGGGGCGGCATCGCGCTCCTCAGCACCTGAAGGATATCGCACAGCTCTGACGCGTATATCCCTTGCCGATTGCGTGGCAGGGGGAGGGGGCCGAATACAGAAAAAGCAAGGCTCTCCCCTGAGGCGTCAAGGGTGGCGAAGCCCCACCCCGCACGCCGAAAGGGAATAAACTCACCGTACAAGAGAGATCCGTCTGTGAAAACCTCTCCTGTGATGACACCTGGGCGTTCGCCCTCATGATGGACCTCGAACGAGACTGGCAGAACATCCAGGAGCTCAACAGGGTCCTCGGAGATACCTCTGGCCCAGAGGGGTTCGAAGCCTGGGAACGGGTTTGCTCCTCTATGCTGCACGTGCCTGCCGCCAACACGCCTGCGCATCACATCACGCGCGCTGCATACATACGTGCGGCGCAAGTCCGTACCTACAGCATTCAGACATGCCTGACACTGGTCGGTCGTCGCACGACCAGCCTTACATATTCTCTGTTGGGGCCACGTGCCTCCCGCAAACAAGGTTCGGGCCCGCGCGCGATGCTCCGCAGTCCACTTTTCAGACAGGGGCCTGCGGAGCAGCATTCTTCTCGGCTCCAGAAAGACATTCTTAGAGACATCCACCTCAGGACCCCAACGCGCAAGCAAGCCGTTCTGCAGCCCAGAATGTGTGGCCTGGCGCACGATGGGAGTGAAGGTGGTACAAATCTATATGTGCCAAATCGTGCACCTCGGTCCCGCATGCGACTGTTGCTGGACTCTGGGTGCTCCAACCAAGGCGAATTACTGTTGCAATGGACGCACCTGCTGGCCCTCTCACTAGGCCCCACGGCCTCGGATGCCCGTGGAGTCGCATGACCCACGAGCGCCAGCTCGCCACCAGGAGGCCCAGCGTGGCCATGTCCGTCGCCTCCTGCCACGCCCTGGCCCACTCCGCGATGGGCCCAGCGTTGGCGATCACGGCAGGGTCCGCGTCCTCCGCCAGCAGCGCCAGCGCGGCCGACCTCCCCTTGTTGCAGCCAGGGAAAGCCGCCGCCACAGTCCTCCTGAGCGTGGTGATCAGCGTGCCCGTGGCGCCCTGAACGCGTGTGCCGTAGAGCTCCGACGGCACGATCCCGAGCTTGACCACCCTCTCCACTGCGCCGCCTGCGGCCTTGACCCGCTGGATCTTCCAGCTCCTGGCCTTGGCCTTCATGATCCTCTTGGACTGGGCTCCGACACGTCGTCGCCGCGCAGCTGACTGGGTCACGCCCAAATGCGCACCACCTGAATGCCCATCTGCTTGTTCTGGCTGCCTAGCTGCCGCTCCACTCTGCCACGCGAGACCGCGACTACGGTCTTGCCGCCCCTGCCTCTCGAGACCTGCAGCTTGAGCACCTGCTCGAAGGCGAAGACGATCCCGTCGGTCAGCTTCATGTGGAGCGCCGCCACGGCGGCCACGTCGCCTCTGGTCGACGCCGCGAGGTCGTCGAAGTACAGGCACATGTCGGCCCTCGGGTTCGCGACATAGAGGTCGTCGATGGCGCCGATGAGAACAAGGGACAAACACAGCGGGCCGAACACGGATCATGCCACGATCCCTTGCGCCCAGAAATTGCCCTCGGTGTAGCACCCATTCAGCACAACTCTCCTCATCAATGAAAATACTCTCAACATGGCTCGCAAGGGCGTTGGGAATCCCCAGCGCAGGCCACCGCTCCAAAACAGGGAATGCAGCACCGTCTCGTAGCACTTCCTCAGGTCGTAGTATGTGGTGGCGATGGCCTCGCCTTGTGCCAACGATCCTTCAGCTAGGAGGCCCTGCATCCAGGCCGCTCGTTCGGCAGACCTGCCCTTCACGGCCCAATCCTATGCTCGTGGATTTTTGTTTTGCCATTTCTGGGTCTCGGGACGCCTGATCTTCTCCCATACTCGTACGAGCTCTGGTAGGAGCCCCAAATTCCTCATGCCGCCCTTGGGCTTGGGCTGAAGCCAGAAAATGATGCACTGCTGCGAGACGGGCCAATCAGATCCGCACTCGATGCAGTTCAGGATACTTGCCAGGCCTGCTAGGCCCACCGCTGGCCCTTGGGCCCACAGCCTGGGGTGGATGTTGGACTCGCCCAGGCCCGTCTTGGGGAAGAAAGCCTTGCAGGCGTGCAGCACGTGGTGGCCGAGGATAGGCGGTAGCATGGACTCGTCTACCGCAGGCGGCTCGAACCAGGGCGCTGTCCAGTCAACCTGATAACGCCATATGCTCTCCCACTCCTGCAACGCTGTGTTGGCGGCTGTCTGCGGGTCCATCATGGCGACGTGCTGGGACGTCTCACCCGCGGGGGCCGTCTCTGGAGGCTCACCGAGTCTGGGTGTTGCCTCTCTCGCGTTCTGTGGTACCAAGGGCTCCTACGGGACCTTCGGCTTGGTCCACTCGCGCAGGGCCCCCGCGGACTTCTCGCTGTGGTTGCGAACCCATGCCCGCCAGGACTTGGTGGATTCCTTGAGCTCGCTCTGCCTCGCCTCGCCCGCCTCGCTATCCGCAACCTGCTGTCAGTACTTGAGGTATTCCAGGCTCTCTGTCAGCTCCTGCGGCTCTTGCATGCATGCCAGGATGGTCTCGAGGACGTGGGACCACGGGGTCTTCAGCTCCTCGCCATACTGGTGGAGTTGTACGAGGGCCCACTTCTGGGTCATCGCCTCCTTGATGGACTTGATGTGGCCCGCATCCTGGCTGCCTGCCTCGCGCGAGTCGCTGCTGAGGATGTGGACCAGGTCCCGCAGGAGACTCGCCACCCATTATGTTGCCATAGTTCGCGCCGTCGGGGCTCCCTTGTCCCTGACCGCTGGGGGCGCTAGCTCTCGCATCTTGTAGACAGCCTTGGCGCCGTGCCCACTGTGGGCCAGCAGCCCATCGCCGTCAAAGCAGTGATATCTGTTCCAGTGCATCTCGTATGCATACATGAGATCGTGCCAGAACGCGTTCAGAGTCTCGTGGTCGACGTGCTCCCGAGGAGGAGGAGGAGGAGGAGGAGGAGGAGGAGGAGGAGGAGGAGGAGGAGGAGGAGGGGGAGGAGGAGGAGGAGGAGAGGAGGAGGAGGAGGAGGAGGAGGAGGGAGGAGGAGGGGAGGAGGAGGGAGGAGCATGGAGGGAGGAGGAGGAGGATTGGGAGGAGGAGGACGAGGAGGAGGAGGAGAAGGAAAAGGAGGAGGAGGATTGGGAGGAGGAGGAGGAGGAGGAGGAGGAGCCGACCGCAAAGGGGGGCAAATCAGTAACTCTTACGCGCGAGGAGGCGGCAGCCGCGGATGGAGCCGTTGTTCCAATGCGAGGGGGAGGAGGCGAGAAGCAAGCAACGGCAACAGCAAGTCCCGGGAGCGACGGAAAAAGGGGGGGCAGCACAGCAACACTAGGACCACATGAGGTGGGGTGGCAATCAAAGTGTCAGGAGTCGAGGGGGAAGAGCACCTGGGAGTCAACCTGGGAGACAACAGCAAGGATTGCGGAGGAGAGGCGGCCGCCGTTACTGGGGATTGCGGCGGGACATCTGCGCGTCAACCTTGGGGAAGAGCAGGGCAAAGCAGTCCTGTACTCGGGACGTGTCGAAGGAGGGGGCGACGGAGCAGAAGACGTAGCTGCCGAGCTCGAATCAGAGGACGAATAATAGTAAGAGGGTCTCATTCTCTCGGGAGCAAGCTGAGCTCGCTCGAGCGCCGAGAGGGCCGCGGCTCCGCCTGCTTCATTGATCGGACTCCAGCGAGGGCAGCGCCGCGAATCTCCAATAACGAAAGCGGCCACGAAGCCGAACGGCTGACAACATTGCAGGTAGCCTGATGAGCGGCAAGGTACACACAGGCCGCAATAAAAGGATTCACAGGAACACATGTTTCCATCACGTCACGCGGTACTCGGCGGGCCACAGCTACCTCCATCGCCCTGTGGAAGCATTAGCATCGAAGATAATGCGCGAGCCAGACACGCTGGCCCAGACACCCGAACGCACAGCATCGAACGCCCGCAGGGTGCAAGATGCGAGAGGACGTCAGCCACCCGTTGCACCAGGCCTTCAACGCGGCCCATGCCCATGAACACGGGCAGCCCTTCAGCGCAAGAAAGGTGGCGCCCCAATCGATCCTCTTAAGAACCTCAGAGCGAGGACCCGCGAACTTGAGAGCCTGCACACGATGCGGGACATGAGCAGCACGTTAAAGCCGAAGGTGGGCGCCAGCAGCCGGAGTCAAAGCCTCCGTCGCCACGGGAAGGGCACGAGCCAGTAAAGGGCCCCGCGGGCCAGGGGGGGTAGCGATATCGCCACGTCGAGATTCTCAACCATGGCTGCCGAGACACAGTGGGCAGAGCACGGCTTCTTCGCGCGCGGCATCATCAGCGAGCGACTCCCGGGATGGTCATCGGCATGTCGGCGGAGTGCGTCAAGCAACTGACGATGCTGAGGAAAGTCTTGGAGGGCGGCACGTAGCATGGAAGCGCAATTCAAGCGGGCCCAACGGACGGCGCGCGGACCATGCCGGATACCCAACTGCGACCAAGCACGGACAGCGAAAGCGCCAAGAGCCACTCGGATTACCTGCGCCAGCACTCCAGCCTTGAGACGCAGCACGGGCAGCGGCAACGAACAGAATTAGGCAATGTACGAGAGCGCGGTCACAATACGGGCATTGTAGAGCACTCAGGACACACTGGCAGGGGCGAGCCCTCACCCAACAACTCGAGCCCGAACGCGAAGCTTAGATGCAGGGTCTTTCCAGAGCCTCTCGGGGCCCACTCTAAGGTGAAGCCAAAAAAAAGTACAGGACCGAGTCCACGACCTCGAGCTCGGCCCACTCAGGAACCGTCTCCAGGGTAAGACTCCGAACGCGAGATTCCAGAGCGGGGCTGAAGGCTTCCGATAGAGGGGCCAACTTGCATTTGGAGGTCTTGATGAAGAGGTTGGCCAGCCTACCCGCCAAACCCATGACGTCGCGCACCTCGCTGAGGTCTTGGGCCCTGAGGAGCGCCCCAACCACGTCGCCAGCGCACGCCCTGATAACCCCCTTTACCCGAATCTTCGATTCTCCTGGACAGGTCAATCAGGAGCGCCGACGAGGCCAACGCAAACAAGGTGCCCGACAGGGCGCGCCCTTGGAGGATCCCACTGCGAACCCTATGGAGATGACTGCAGAGGCCACCTGACGCCGCCGCCCCGCGGATAGCCTGGCGCAGTAACTGGACAAAGGCCTGGAACTTCTGGGCGAGGCCGAGCACCTGGAGCACGCGCAAAAGGGAACTCCTGGTCAAGGGAGGGGAAGACCTGGCCGAAGTCGAGGGCGAAGAGGAGCGGGCTGTCAGGGGAGCCAGCGGGGACCAGGGACAGCACGCGGCTGGGCGCGTCCAGCTACAGGATGGCGAGCCCAAAGTTCCTCTTGGGAACGCAGCCCCTTTGGCGCCTGGGGGCCACTCGATCAAGGACGAATATCGGCGTTCATAGTGGTTGACATAATCTTAATATCGCAGTTGCGGAGGCCTGGCGAGCGAATCTTGTCCGCCGAACGAATGCACGAACTAGCTTGCTTCCATTATCATCAATGTTTTCGGGGGGGATGGCCCTGATCGTCGCACGAGCCGCGCCAGAGAGAGCCTGGCCCGAGGAGACCCATTCCAGGCGCGCCCACAAGACCACGATTCCTGAGACGTCTGCCCGCCAAGCTTCGCACGGGAGGCCGCATCAACCGGCAGCAGTACGCCGAGCCGACGCCGGTGCAGACTTCATGAGCTTGAACGACGGGGGGGTCGATCACCAGGTCACCAACGTCGGGGAGGAGGCCCCGCAAGTAGGGAAACGCACCGGCCTCGTCCCAGGGTTTCTTGGAGAACGCAGGGGCCCAGTGCCCGCCTAGAAGCTCGAGGACGATCGGCAGAGGGTTCGGCAGCTTGGCGGGAGACGGGGTCGAGGACAGCCGAAATGTAAACGCGACGATTGGCGGGGACCAAATCCTCTTACGACTCTCCAGTGACTTAGCCTGCGCACGGATCCGAGATGAGTCGCGCTCCAACTCGCGGCGGCGACGAAGCTACCCTCTGGCAGTGTCGGCAGCCTCGCACTGCACTCGGTCAGACCACGATAAGGAGGACTCATAATGGATCAACTTAGCAAGATCCCCATACAAACCAAGAAGTCTGACGCAATTGGGCGGGGCCCAATCAACCGCCAAGCCAACTCGACATGCTGCCTCCAGACAGCCCGAGCGATGGACCTCGCAAGCAGCAAAGGGTGATGGGGGGCGCCCACGAAACAGCTTATCCCTGGACTCTTGAGCTGCCACGCGCAAGAGCTTGTTATACCTTCCGAGACGACGAGGGGGAGAGGGAGAGACGGCGAAGCTCGGCGCACTCAACCGCGGCACGGAGAAGGCGTTTGAAAGAGGCATCGCGGAACAACCTCTGGTCGATTGGGCGATCTTGTTTCGGGCGAAGGCGACGAGGGGAGAGGGTAAAGACCACCGTGGCATGATTCGAGATGGCGCTGAGGCTGCTGACCCAGCCGTGGAGGACAGCGAGAAGAGCTGGCACAAGAACCACCCAGGCGCAGAGAGAGGAAGAGGCGGTCGATGCACGACTCTGAGTTGCTGGCCTCTTCGCAGAGCGATGGGGCGTCGCACTCCACCGCCACCAATGCGGCGAGAGCCCGCCGCCAGACCCGCGGGACGGGCGCGGTGCTGGCGGGCAGCGCGGGGCACCGCCGCACGCGGCACGCGCGAGACCACCACCTCCTCGGAGGCGAAGCTGAAGTCCCCGTTCACGATGAGCACCCGCTCGGTGGGGTCGCCATCCGCGAAAGACTTCACCGCGCGGGCGGCCTGCGCCAAGAGCGACACCTGGCGCACACTCAGCCCGTGATTGTGGACATTGAATATGTCGAGCTGGATGTCCCCCGCCTCCACGATGACATGAAATGCACGCCCAGGAACCAGCGGGACAGCGCGGCCGAGAACTACATGCCCACCCAGACGTCCAGCGCAGGAAGAACGATCGCGACCCTACCGCGGATCCTCAAATCAGGAGCGTCACAAGACGAAGAATGCATTATCACTCCATTCGAGATGCGATGGACAAATGCACTAAGCTGACAGGCATATTGACGCACCTCTTGCAAACAAAAGATGCTCGGGCCAGCCATCAGCTTCTCCAGATGTCTCCTCTTGAGGGCGGCCTTCGCACCAGCAACTTGAAGGAGTGCACGGGCATTCCATGTCACTGCGCGTAGCGAAGGAAGCACGTCGTCGCCGCCGAGGGAGGAGTAGCGGAAGAGGCGCCACAAGTCGTGGTTCGGCACTAGGGGCAACAATGCGCCGCGTAAGCTGCACCGGGTCGTTCTTGTCGAGATTGTGACTGCGGAGGCCCGCATCATCCCACATGAGCTGAGTCGGGCCTTCTCCTGGCTCGACGGTAACACGAAGTACTCTTTCCCACCCGATGGAGAGGACACCACGGCTGCGATCGCTGAAGAGGCGAAGCTGGGGGGGGAGCGGCAGCCGTGGCACACCTGCACCCACGGAGCACCACCTCCGTACGGATCTGGCGAGGGTTCTTGTCGGGGCCGAGGTGCATTCGAGCCTGCTCACCACCTGGTACCTTGACAGAGTATTCCCTCCAAACACCGTCCACACGAAGATTAGATAGAACACGCAACACTTGCCGAAGAGCCACTGCCACCAGCCCATGAAATTTGATGCGAACCGAGCTCCTGCAGCCACGGATCAAACGCCTCTGCGACAAGCTGTGCCGTGGTCGCGCTCTGCACCATGACCACCACGAGAGTGGAGTCACCATCTCGGCAAAACCACGACGGGACAGCTAAAGGGGCGCGGGGGCGGCGCCAGGCCAACTCCAAGTGGCCACGCAACTCCAGCATCTGGCGCTTGAGGTCGGCGAGGTCGTTCTCAGCGAAGTCGAGGCGGCCGCCGTGGTCGGCGATGAGTGCCGGCGTGAGTGTCGAACTGGGTCTGGAATCTGCGCGACACCTCGTCCACCTGCGCGCACAACTCCCACGATCTGCTGGTCCGTGCGAGCAGGCTGCCCAACAAGCTCAGCATGAAACTTGTCCACCAGCCCGAGGACCTTCTCACTAGACGACTGCACCGAGGCCAGCAGTGCAACCTTGACCGACTCATCGAGCTCATCCTTGACCTCATTGAGCATGGGGTGGAATATGTCCTTACAAACCTATCGCACATACTCGTCCGACATACATTCGTCATCGGGCGCTGCATCATCAGCATCGCCACCTTCAGCAGCAGCACGGTTGCGAGGAACCAAATTGCCATGAAAGGAAAAACCCTTGCCGCTCTTGCCCGAACCCGCAGCACCAGAGGGAGTAGGGAACGTCGGCGCCAGGTCGATATCTTCGCGGTCCTTCTCCGTGAAGATCCGCGACAGCCGAACCGCCCAGCCCAGGTAATGCACCGAGGGCCAGGTGTGGGAGGCCACAAGGCACGGGCAGTGAAGCTCCAGTGCCGCGAGACCTGCCCTCGCAAAAGGGACTCCGAGCCGTCCCCTCGGCAGCAAGCAAGCTTGAAGCGCCAGGGAAGCGTTTCGAACTTGAGCCAGGAGGAGGAGAAGGAGGAGGAGGACTGAGGAACAACAACTAAAGAAAAATAAGCGTTGGAGGTCCGAAGATCCGCGCTGGACCCCCTCTCGGGGGCGGCCAAGAGGGGGGCGTCCAAGAGGGGGTGGGCGCAAATCATGGCCGGCAGCATGTGCGCGGCCCAAGGGGGGACTCGGGACGTAACGGAATAAGAAGAGGCGCCATGAAATCCGAGGAAATATCATGGCCCACGCCATGATATCCACCCCCCCTTACTCATCACCCTCCTCTTGGCCGCCCCCGAATCTCTGGCGCGCGGAGCCAAGTAAGGGCGGCGCAGGAGGCGCCGTCAGGGGGGCTCCAGCGCCGATCACAAGAATCTGCGCGAGGCTTCGAAAATGTATGCTTATGCCGTTTTTGCAAGTCGAGAGGAGGAGAGGGGGGCGTCCCCCAAAGGTCCCGACCTCTTCCCTGGAACCGGCTCCCCATCCCGACGCGTATTTGTTTGACGGCCCCGAGGCCCTGCAAGGGCCCCCAGAGGCCGGAAACAGCACCCCCCCCCAGTCCTGATTCTTGTTGTTCGTGGGCCCGAGTTAGGGGAACAAGCCATGACATGGACACAACAACTCGGAGGTCCGAATCTTTATCCACATTCATGTCACCCTTCGCTCCCCGAGTCCCGCCCCCCCTCCTCTCCGGCGGGCCCACGCTGCCGGGACTCAGCCCTCCTGCGCCGCGGGCTCGGCGGCCGCGGGCCCCAGCTCCTCTCGGGTCGGGCGAAAGGGGGGGATAGCAAAGGGGGGGGTTGAGAATCAGCTCGCGTAGCTGATTTTCCCGGCGCCTCCCGGCGCCGGAGGCGGCCATGTATCGAGGAATGGGCCCAGCGGTGGGGCCGAAACCAGCTGCGTGTAGCAAATTTCGTAACCCCCCCTTTCCCAATCCCCCCCTTTCGCCCGGCCCGATCCTCCAGCGGAGCCCCCCGCGGAGCCTCCGGCGGCGGCTCCGGCGGCGGCGGGCGCCGCGCCGCGGCGGCGGCGGCCTCGGCGGCCTCGGCGGGCGGAGGCTCTCTGCTAATTACCGCTTATCGGCGAGACAGAGAAGGCCCGACCACAGGGAGCCTCCCACGAGAATCGGGTCGGGCGAAAGGGGGGGATAGCAAAGGGGGGGTTTGATTATCCCGGCAAAGCAACCTAACAGCGATGTGTAGAAGCATATCTGAAAGCATTCCCCTTAAGATTCAGATGAAAATCCAGTTGTAGAATTCTGCTGTTCTCGCAGTCGTAGTCGCATTCGCGATGACAGTCGCAGCGGCAACGGCAGTCGCAGTCACAGCCTCAGCCTCAGCCTGCCTCAGCCTCAGCCTCAGCCTGCCTCAGCCTCAGCCTGCCTCAGCCTCAGCCTCAGCCTGCTTCAGCCTCAGCCTCAGTCTGCCTTCAGCCTCGGCCTCAGCCTCAGCCTGCCTCAGCCTCAGCCTGCAGCCTCAGCCTCAGCCTCAGCCTCAGCCTGCCTCAGCCTCAGCCTCAGCCTCAGCCTCAGCCTCAGCCTCAGCCTCAGCCTGCCTCAGCCTCAGTCTGCTTCAGCCTCAGCCTCAGTCTGCCTTCAGCCTCGGCCTCAGCCTCAGCCTGCCTCAGCCCCAGCCTGCCTCGACCGCAGCATCAGCCTGCCTCAGCATTCAAAATGTGGCCCAGGAATGGAGTTCTGGGAAGTCGAAGAGCACGAAGTGGCCTACAGTTGGCTCCGGGCATTCAAAATGTGGCCCGGGAATGGAGTTCTGGGAACTCGAAGAGCACGAAGTGGCCTACAGTTGGCTCCGGGCATTCAAAATGTGGCCCGGAGTTCTGGGAACTCGAAGAGCACGAAAAATGGCTCCGGGCCCGGGAATGGAGTTCTGGGACTCGAAGACCACGAAGTGGCCTACAGTTGGCTCCGGGCATTCAAAATGTGGCCCGGGAATGGAGTTCTGGGAAGTCGAAGAGCACGAAGTGGCCTACAGTTGGCTCCGGGCATTCAGAATGTGGCCCGGGAATGGAGTTCTGGGAGGTCGAAGAGCACGAAGTGTGTGACTGTTGGCTTAAAACGACTTCTGCGGCACCCTGTCCGGCACCCGCCCAGACCCCCCTGTGGAGTCATCTGCTGCTCTCTTTTTAGCCCATTAGAAACCTATCAGTCTTCGCTGTTAGGTAAAAATTATCCCGGCAAAGCAACCTAACAGCGATGTGTAGAAGCATATCTGAAAGCATTCCCCTTAAGATTCAGATGAAATCCAGTTGTAGAATTCTGCTGTTCTCGCAGTCGTAGTCGCATTCGCGATGACAGTCGCAGCGGCAACGGCAGTCGCAGTCACAGCCTCAGCCTCAGCCTGCCTCAGCCTCAGCCTCAGCCTGCCTCAGCCTCAGCCTGCCTCAGCCTCAGCCTCAGCCTGCTTCAGCCTCAGCCTCAGTCTGCCTTCAGCCTCGGCCTCAGCCTCAGCCTGCCTCAGCCTCAGCCTGCATCAGCCTCAGCCTCAGCCTCAGCCTGCCTCAGCATCAGCCTGCCTCAGCCTCAGCCTCAGCCTGCCTCAGCCTCGGCCTCAGTCTGCTTCAGCCTCAGCCTCAGTCTGCCTTCAGCCTCGGCCTCAGCCTCAGCCTGCCTCAGCCCCAGCCTGCCTCGACCGCAGCATCAGCCTGCCTCAGCATTCAAAATGTGGCCCAGGAAAGGGAGTTCTGGGAAGTCGAAGAGCACGAAGTTGCCTACAGTTGGCTACGGGCATTCAAAATGTGGCCCGGGAATGGAGTTCTGGGAACTCGAAGAGCACGAAGTGGCCTAGAGTTGGCTCCGGGCATTCAAAATGTGGCCCGGGAATGGAGTTCTGGGAACTCGAAGAGCACGAAGTGGCCTACAGTTGGCTCCGGGCATTCAAAATGTGGCCCGGGAATGGAGTTCTGGGGACTCGAAGAGCACGAAGTGGCCTACAGTTGGCTCCGGGCATTCAAAATGTGGCCCGGGAATGGAGTTCTGGGAAGTCGAAGAGCACGAAGTGGCCTACAGTTGGCTCCGGGCATTCAGAATGTGGCCCGGGAATGGAGTTCTGGGAGGTCGAAGAGCACGAAGTGTGTGACTGTTGGCTTAAAACGACTTCTGCGGCACCCTGTCCGGCACCCGCCCAGACCCCCCTGTGGAGTCATCTGCTGCTCTCTTTTTAGCCCATTAAAAACCTATCAGTCTTCGCTGTTAGGTAATCAGCTCACGTAGCTGATTTTCCCGGCGCCTCCCGGCGCCGGAAGCGGCCATGTATCGAGGAATGGGCCCCTCGGTGAGGCCGAAACCAGCTGCATGCAGCAAATTTCGTAACCCCCCCTTTCGCAATCCCCCCCTTTCGCCCGGCCCGAGAGAAACCCAGCCCTGAGACCCCAGGGCGTCCCTCGATGTTGGGTGTGGGAACGTCACGCTGTCCACAGCAAGAAGCCCACAGGCACCCTGGAGGCAAGCAGGGTGTTTCTGGGCAGGGGTCGCCACTGCAGCCAAGGGTTCTCCGCTGGAGGGGGGGGGGGAGGAGCAGACCCGTCGAGTCCCGAAAAAAGTGCGGCGAGGATTGTTGTCCCCATCTTCGGCCTCTGGGAAGCCACCGCTGGGCCCCCGGACCGGCAGAAAACGAGTCAGGATGAGAAACAGGTCCTGGGAGATGTGCCGAGACCTCCGGGGGTCGACGTTGGGAAAAACTCGTGACGTTGGGGGTCTGGGTCCGCTGGGGGGGGAGCCGGCCGAGGACCCAGTCGTTTCTTTCTGGGCAGCCCCACGTGTGCCCGCGGCCACCAGGACTGCCATGCAGTCGGGGCTGCTTGGAGAGGACACGCGAGGGGACACAAGACCCTTCCGAGGGCCACACTGCAAGAGGAGTGCAGAAGGCAGGGTCGCGAACACACGGGACACGACACGCAGAGGACACGAAGGCGCTCTTGATTCGGAAAGGTCGACCTGTGAATCGGCCTCGACTGTGCCCCATTTCGGGCCTGCGCAGGCCGCAGGGTCCGGTTGTCCTGGGGAGGGGGAAGCGAGGGGGGGGGCAGGTCGGCCCGCTGACACAGGCCATCGCCGCGTCGTTCAAAAATCAGGACGGGACTTGTTTGGCAACTTTCGGCCTCCAGGGGCCCTCGCCGAGCCTCGGGACCGTCAAAAAACAGCTCGGGATAAAAAAAACGACCCCCGGGAGAGGGTCTGGACTTCCGGGCACGCCGTCCTGAGTAAATCAGGACGTCGCATGTCTGGGAGGGCGGCAGAGTCCCAAGGGCCCCCCTTCCAATCACTCCGTGAAGAGGTCGGGGCGGAGATTTTCCGCTGTTTTGGGGCTTGTGGGAGCCCTCTCCAGGTTTTGGCTTACAGTGGAGGCCAGTCCACAAGAAACCTTCCACAAAAACCGAACCCTGATACACCAGGACGTATATGGATTTTTGGTGTGGGAACGGCACGCTCTTTCCATCGCAAAAAACATCGAAACCCAAGAAACCCATGGCACCCTGGAGGCAAGCAGGGTGTTTCTTGACATGGGTTTCCCCTGTATGGGAGCCCTCTCCGGGCCCTGGGGCCGTCAAACAATGACTCGGAATGAACAAAGGGAGCCCTGGGCAGGGGGTCCACACCTCTGGGGGCCCACGTTATGAAAAACATGATGTCGGGGGTATGGGCGAGGAGGACGAAGGAGGGTCAGGAGGTCATCGGGGATCGAGGGGGAGATCGGGGATCGAGGAGGAGATCGGGGATCGACGAGGATCGAGGAGGGGACCGGGGATCGGAGAAGGGGATCTGAGATCGAGCAGAGGGACCGGGGATCGAGAATCCGCCAGCCCTCTTGTGGGGCCACCAGGCTGTAGGACGAAGTGTGCTGCTCCCTCCACCAGTTGCAGTTCAAGTCTCTCTCCATTGTTACAATCCTGCTTTTCGCTTCCTACTGTAAACTGTTTAAGTCCGCGCGAGGGGGGAGCCCCCAAGGGCCCAATTCATCACGCCCAGATCGCGTGCTCTGGTTTCCGGGGGGGGGCGTGGGACACTTAAACATACTTGAGATTCGCGCCCCCGAAGCCATACTCTCTCCTAAATTACGCAATGTTCGCGTCCCCGAGGCCACGAATTTTCGTAAAGTGCACACATGTTGCGCCCCCAGTAACCAATCATGTAAATTACACAACAGTCGCGTCCCCGAAGCCACAACACCTTGCAGACTACACCAGGTTCGCATTGCAGAGTGCTACAAGGCGCCCGAAGATGGTTCCAAGACGGCCCAAGAAGGCCCGAAGAGGCCCCAAGAGTGCTCCAAGAGGCCTCCCGAGAGAGACCCACGAGGCTAAAAGCATAGATGTTACGAAAGTTGTTGAAGGATGTTGGCCTTCTCGCATGTTCAGCTTTCCGACGCTCCGAGACGGCTCAAGAAGCTCCCAAGACCGCCCCAAGACAGCCTGAGACGCCCCCAACAGGGCCCCAAGACGGCACAAGAGGGCTCCAAGATGGCCACGAAACGGTCAAGACGGCCCAAGCGGGCCCCAAGACGACCCTAAGAGGGGCCCACGCAGGGGACCACGAACCGAACATTCGATAGTTGTGCCACGAGACGCCCCCAGGAGGCCCCAAAAGGCCGTCAAGAGGCCCCAAGAGGTCCCAAGAGGCGCCCAAGACGCGCCCCAGAGCCCTCAGAGAGGCCCAAAAAATACCCCACGAGGCCCCAAGAGGCCCCCAAGAGGCGCCCAAACCGCCTCCAAGAGACCCCCGAGAGGTTCCCCACGACACCCCAACACATATACAAGAGGCCTCGATCCGCCGCCCCCTGTGGATTCATCGCAGGGGTGCCTGGCGTGGCATATTATTTCGGTGTTGGTTTTGGCTCGTTTTCCAAAGAACTCCCCCTGGGGCCTCGGCCCGTCCCGCCGGCCACCCGGAAAATCCCCAATCCCGGAAACAATCCGCCAAGACGGCTCAAGATGGCCTCCAAGATGGCCACGTTGGCCCAAGATGGCCTCCAAGATGGTCCAAGATGGCCTCAAAGTCCGCCCAAGATGGTCCAAGACGGCCTCCCATACGGCCCAAGAGAGTCCAAGACGGCCGAAGACGGCCCAAGAGGCCCCCCAGAGGCCTCCAAGACGGCCCAAGAGGCCTCCAAGAGGCCCTCCAGGAGGGCCCGAAGAGGCCAAAATCATTGATTGTCCTTAGGTGTTTGAAGGATTTTCGCATTCGCTTCTTCTCGGCTTTCCGACTACCCAAGACGGCCCACGAGGCCCCCAAGATCGCCCCCACAGCGCCCAAGAGGCCTCCAAGATGGCCTCAGAACTGCCCAAGAGGCCCCCAAGACGGCCCCAAGACGGCACAAGACAGCTCCTGGAGGGCCCTTAAAGGGCTCCAAGAAAGCCCAGGAGGGGAACACGAATTGACATTTCGAGCCTTTCCCACCGAGATGGCCCCTCGAGCCCCCCAGAGGCCCCCGAGTGCCCTCCAAGAGGTCCCAAGAGACCTCCAAGGCACCCACAAGAAGCCCCCCATAGGCCCCCACGAGGCCTCAAAAAGCTTCCCACATGCCCCCAAGAGTTCTCCATGAGGCCCCAGGGAGGCATCCCAAGAGACCCTCAGATTCATCCAGGAGGCTCCCGACCCAAGATGTGACTGTCACGACCGTCTCAAAGACTCCCTTCTTGTGGGCGTCGGCGGAATGGCGTAAGCCATGTGAACAAAGAAAGGAGAGCAGGAGAAGGAGAAAGATGGTGGCCTCCGCGGCGCCAATGACAACCTCCCACTCCTTCATCTCCGCCTCGTCGGCCTGGCTGCAAGCTCGAAACGAAAAGCGGGCAGGGCTTCAGCACCCGGGCATTCTGCCAGCAACCCAGCGAACCCGACCCTCTCCGACGCGAGCAGCGCTGCAGTGCCCGACAGAGGCCTCGAAGCCGCAACTGTCGGCAGACCTCCGAAGTGCCCCTCGGTGGGGGAACACTACACTTAGGGGGAGGGACACAGCTCAGGGAGGGAAGCCTCGAGCTGAGATCGGCAATGCATCGCCGATAGATCGGCGATAAGCCCCCGACAGCGAATCCGCACGTTCGTGGGCGGTGTAGACGATGGGGCCCTATCGGCGATAAAATGGGCGCTTGGGGGTCGGGTCTTCGGGAGATAAGCTCGGGTCTCTGGCGGCCGTTCGGGACGATCAGGGCCGCCCCGGAACGCCCTCGGCGGGGCGCAGGTGCTGGAAGGCATCCCAAGGCCGGGGAACCGCCGCGAACCGACGAAAACTTCCGAAAAGCTCAAGCCTCGAACCTCGGACCTGGGTGTAGATGCATCCACCCCTGGAGCCTACCCCCCTTTATGTTATACCAGAACGCATTTATATATACAGATACATAAACACAGATATATATATATAGAGAGAGAGAGAGAGAGAGAGAGAGACACACTCAAACGTTGCCCCTGAGAACGGGGGGGCGCCGAGCGCCCCCGGCGAGTGCCCCCTGGAGGAGGCGCTCAACGCTGAGACCGCCCTGGGCTGCGGCAGGGCCGCGTCGCGATGACGTCGGTGCCGTCCTGACTTTTGCCGCGGGGGGAGGCGAGGCCCCCAATCTCGGCGGCGAGCGAAGGGGGGAGGTGAGAAGGAGAAGGCCTTCTCAGAAGGCTCGGAAGTCCCCTGGCCTTCTGAAAAGTGGTCTAAGTCTTCCCCGAAGACAAATAAAAAAACCTATCAGAAGGAGCGAGGGCTTCTGAGAAGTCCCGCCGCCTTCTGAGAAGGCCTTCTCCTTCTCATTTCCCCCCCTCGCTCGCCGCCGACAATCGCGCCTCCTTGCACCGCCAGGGATCTGGCGGAATCCCGTTGACAATTATGGGCAGGTCCTCGCGAGCTTCCTCCAAGGTGGGCCCCAACTCTCCGAGACAACTGCGGTCTGGGGCAAGTCCGGCTTGGGCCCCCGAGGCGTGAATCTGCAGTTGCCCCTGACCGCCCCAAGCTCGGATGATTCAGAAGTTCCAACTCGTCCCAAGGAGGCACTGGAGAGGTCCAAAAGAGCAGTCGAGGGCTTCTGACGCCGCGTGGGTCTTGCTGAGGAAACCGAAAGGAACCGATACCGCTACTCCGCGGACCTCCCCCTGGGAGCGTTCGGACCAGCATTTCGAGGCGGATCCAGCGGTGGCGACGAGGACCTCAGGGTGGAAAAAAGGAACACGGGCGAAGGGTAGGGGTCGGGGTGCCTTTTCCTCCTCTGGGTCAAGCCACCGCGGCGTTCCGACCCCGCAGTCACGATGCTTCCACAACGTCCACCCCAGGAGGTCTGGACCCCCTTCCCCGGGACCGCTCCTTCGTCCCCGAGTCGTTCCGTGGACGGCCCCGAGGCCCACTGAGGCTCCCCGGAGAGGCCGAGAAGGACGAGGAAACGGCTTCCCGTCGTGGCTCTGGCTCACGGCGCGAGGGGGGCCCTGCGCACCGCAGACCCGCTCGAGCTCGGCGGGAGGCGGGCCACCCGCGGGCGCTCCGCGCGGAGCGCCCCGCGTGGGGGGGCCGCCGCCGCGACGGCGGCGCGCGGCGGGCCTGCCCTGTGCCTCGGGCGCGGCCTGGCACCGCCCCCCCCCCCCCCCCTATAGCCTGCCGTCGCGCGGGCGTCCAGTCCCCGTGCATTGTGTCGGTATCGTGCCGTGTGTTCTGTGGCTCGAGGGTCCAGGATGGTCCTCGATGGTGCTCGCCGAGGAAGAAAGGCACACGTCCGAGCGATGCCAGGCCGGCATCAGGTCGGACACGTCCTCCTGCGGTCCTGTTGTTCCCATCGTACTTCAGGCCCACATCCCAGACATGAGCTCGGGCGCCCAGACAGGTGTCGAGACAGACAGTGTCGAGCGAGTATCGCCTCCCAAAGCCCGACGCGTGAAAGCCCTCCGGATTCGGTACTTTGACGGTGCTCGAAATTTGTTTTGGTGATCAAGGCTAAAGTAGGTTGAAACATCCGAATCCTACAGGCAGATTTTGGAAGAAAACTGGAAAGTAGTCAAAAAGATTGAGAGATTGTTAAAAAAAATAAAAACGTTCCCCGACTTGTTTAAAACTATGTTTGAAGATTCCTCCCGTAGAGGGGCATGCCCGACCTGACCCTAGCAGACCACCCCCTTTCGTGTCATCCCCGTCGCCGTGCAAACATCCCTCTGGCCGCACACATACGCCTTGGGGCGAGGCTAGAGGGACGACACGGAAGGGGATGGTTTAGAGCCGGTCCCTATATCATAAGGATGCGCGATAAGGATGAAAGGGGCCTTGAAGCCCAGCTCGAAGCTTCCCGAGCGAGCCGCAGCCAACGAAAGTGGCCAAGGACGGACCGAGGAGGCAAGGATGTAAGGGTACCCTTAGGAAGTTTGTCCATCCTTACTATGCGGGTTGAATGTACTAGCGGCGGTTAGGCCGCCCCTGAATACCCTGTGCACAACTCTGGGCACTGCCGAGCCCCCAGACCCCCGACGTCCTGATCGGTTCCCAACGTCGGCACCCGTAGATCTCTCGACCCATTCCCCGGGACCGGCTTTTCATCCCGAGTCGGTGTTGGATGGCCCCGAAACCTGGTAAGGGCCCCCAGAGCCATAATATATGGAAGCACCTCCTGTCGTGATTTTCTCATGACTCGAGGGAGTCTGGGTCCGACGTCCACCCCGCCCCGAAGTCGGATCGGCCATCGAAATGAATCGGATCGGCGGAAAATCGGCATCCAAGTCGGATGAGCCGAATTGGCGGCAACCGGCACACTAGTGAGGCCTCCATGAGAGCATCGGAACCCAAATCTGAGTCCCAAATCGAACCGACTCGGAGTCGGAAGCCATCGAAGCCGAATCGACTCGCATCGGAGGAGTCGAAAGGGGCCCTGGCCCCACGTCTCGCACAGGCGCAACCTCCCCTCCCTCGTCCTCCCCCCCCCCTCCCTCCCTCCCTCCCCGCTTCGTCGAAGCCTCGTCCCCCTCCCTCCCTCCCTCCCTCCCCTCCCTCGTCCCCCCCCCTCCCTCCCTCCCCGCTTCGTCGAGGCCTCGCCACGTCCTCCCCCCGCCTCCTATGCGTCTCTCCGTCCCTCCCTTCCGCCACCCCCCCTTTTCTCGGCGGCGAGCCCGCACGGGAAGCGAGCAGGGGCGGGTGTTCTCCGAGCCGTCCCCGAAGACACCGAACACTTCCTACCGAAAGGCCGGAGGGCTTCTGAGAGGTCCCGCCGCCTTCTGAGGAGGCCTGCTCCTTCCCGTTTCCCCCGCCCCTCGCTCGCCGCCCATTTCCGTCTTCGGCTCCTCATAGCTCGGGTCTCCGGTGGCCGCTCGGGACGATCCAGGCATCCCCGGAATGCGCTTGCGAGGCGCAGCCGCTGGAACGCATCCCGGGGGCGGCGTGCGGGCCGAGACACTACGAAGACACGCCCGACGACCTCGAACCTCGAACCTCGACCTCCTCCTGCTCCTCCTCCTGCTCCTCCTGCTCCTCCTCCTCCTCCTCCTCCTCCTCCTCCTCCTCCTCCTCCTTCTCCTCCTCCCCCTCCTCCTGTCCTGTTCTTTATGAATAAATTCTCCCTGTCGCACCCCGAGGCCAGTTTTTAGGGCGGGCCAGGCGTTTCGCCTGAGATTTCCTCACCATGCATGACTCTGAAGCTTAAAAAGAGACAACGGCTTCACAAATGGAGGGCGGGTCGTCTCCAAAATGTGGCTCTCGCCTTAGCGCGGAGCACTTTCGTTTGAAAAACTTGCAAGAGTTTCGCGGATTGAGGGCGGGTGGTTTTCAAAATGTGGCTCTCGCCTTATCGCGGCGCATACTTGTTTTATAGATTTGCAACAACTTCACGGGTGGAGGACGGTTCCTTTTCAAAATGTGACTCTCGCCTTAGCGCGGCGTACATTCGTTCTGAAAATTGGAAAAGTTTCACGGGCTGAGGGCGGCTGCTTTTCAAAATGTGGCTCTCGCCTGAGCGCGGTGCACATTCGCCTGAACAATTTGCAACAAGAGTTTCACGGATTCCCATCATCAACGTGCCAGAAAGGCTATTTTGAAAGGGTTCAGGATTATGCGGGTGCAACAGTTATGTTGTTTCGCTGCATTGAAGTTCGAGGAATGGCGTTCTGACGCGGTTCAAAATTGTCACGACGCAACAGTCAGGTTGATCCATGGCGTTGGAATCCCGAGAACGATCTCTTCGCATGCTTCTTCAGGGTCTTCAAACGGTTGTCTTCCCCAAAAGGCAGGTCCTTCAATAGAAATGAACCGTTGTAGGGGCCCATGAAAGTGAACTTGGAAAGAAGGTTTACTCCAACATCGTTGACGGCTCTTGTGTTTACACTGGTCCTCCTCCTCCTCCTCCTCCTCCTCCTCCTCCTCCTCCCTCCTCCTCCTCCTCCTCATCTTCCTCCTCCTGCTCCTCCTCCTCCTCCTCCTCCTCCTCCTCCTCCCTCGCGCCTCCTCCTCGCACTGCCCCCGCGGCGGCCGCTGCGGCTCCGTGCCCGCAGGGCCCGTTGCCTCAACTTCCTCGCGCGCGGGGGGGGGCGAGGACGGCTGCCCCCGGGGGCGGCAAAGGAGAGGCGGGGAGGGGAGCGGAGAGTGCAGGAAAAAAAAGGAAGGACGAGGGAAAGAGGAGAGGGGAGGAGAGGGGAGGAGAGGAGAGCAGAGGAGAGGGGAGGGGAGGAGAGGAGAAGAGAGCAGAGAGGAGAGAGCAGAGAGCAGAGGGCAGAGAGGAAAAGGAGTACAGTCAGAACGTGTGCTGAGAACGGGTGGCAAGGACGCAAGACCCTTGGAGGCCGAAGTTGGGATTGTTTGGGCGGCGGGCGACCACTGAAAACGGCAAAAGACGGGCCGCAGAGGCGAGAACACAAGGGCACCCTATACCGTAAGACCACCCTACGGGTAATAAGGAGTTTTGAGGGGAGGGGGAGTCAGACGATTTGCGATGGCTTTGGTTTCTTTGATGGTTTATTCAACTGTCCTAATGTCGCGCATATCGACCAGTTTACCTATGTGTATATATACGTGTGTGTGCGTATGTCCGTGTGTGTATATACCTACATGACTATATTCAAAGCTATATGTAAGACATACATCGATATGCACATATATGTATATATACGCATATGTATGTCTACGTACAAATCAATCAATACATTTGTATATGTATGTATGTATGTATATATGTGCGTGGTGCGATCGATATATCGACCAATACATAGATATATATATACACACATATAACGATCGATCCATCAATCAAGATATGTAGCGGACAACCGATATTTGAGCATTTTAAATTATCAAACAATAGATCTACCACCATATCCATTATATATAGCTATATGTGTATGAATACCGAATTACACATATACCATCTATATATGCACATCAACCAACCGCTCTACATCGATACATCCATACATCAGTGTATCAATGTATATATTTATCTTTATATATATATATGTGTGTGAACCTATATATATATATATATACATGTGTATATATGAATATCGGAGGTTGGGGGGTGAGATCGCAGTGAAACGAAGTCCCCCCACCGGGAAATCGAGTTTCGAGTTCGTGTTCGTGCCGTGCGTGCGGGCGAGGCGAAGCTGCGTGGGCCAGCGAGAGGAATTCACCCTGCTGTCGCTAGGGGTCCGCCAACACAAATGTTCCCCCCCCCCCCCGGTGTTGTCAAGCGGTGGCGCGCATTGTCCCGTCGGTTGCCCGCCGTTGTCCCGTCGGTATCCCGTCGGTGTCCTGGCGTGAGATCGATAGTGAGATCGACTGTGAGACCGATCGTGAGATCGATACTGGGATCGAGAGTGAGATCGATAGTGAGATCGATAGTGGAAACGAATGTGAGATCGATTGTGAGATCGATTGTGATATCGATTGAGGTCGATAGTGAGACCGAATGTGAGATCGATCGTGAGATCGATAGTAAGATACCTATACGACCACCCTTCGGGTGATAAGGAGGTGAGGGGGGAGGAAGAACCAACGCGCATCTCAAGCCAGGATAGGAGAAGTCCGGACGCACGCACCGGGCACTGCCAGTGCACCCATCATCGACTGTGACGTCGTCGGCTGAGTGCCGCGCCGCGCAGCGGCAAACCGAACGACACAAGTCGCCCAAGCGAATGCACAAACAAAAATCCGCCACGTCATCCACACCATCATCGCCCATCATCACCACTTTCAACACAGTTGTCGTCATGAGCCACCCCCCTCCCCCCACCCCCCCACAACCTCCTTATCACCCGCAGGGTGGTCGTATAAGTATGTATATCGACCTACCTGTCCATCTTTCTATCAAGAACAATCAGAACAACCATGAGGACAACCATCTGGACAACCATCGGGGCAACAATCGGGACAACCATCCGGACAACCACCAGGACAGCCATCGGGACAACCATCGGGACAACCATCGTGACAACCACCAGGACAACCATCGGGACAACCATCGGGACAACGATCGGGACAACCATCGGGGCAACCATCGGGACGACCATCGGGACAACCATCGGGGCAACAATCAGGACAACCATCCGGACAACCATCTGGACAACCATCGGGACGCTGGACACCCATCGGGACAACCATCGGGGCAACAACCATCGGGACAACCATCGAGACAAACGCTGGGACAACCATTGGGACAACCATCGGGGCAACCATTGGGACAACCATCGGAACAACCATCGGGGCAAACATCGGGACAACCCGGGAGCCACGGCCGGCCGACGGGGGGGACCAGTGCAGGAACTCGCGCAGCTTCGCCTCGCCCGCACGCACGGCACGAACCGAAACCGAAAACGATTTCCCGGTTGGGGTCACTTCCGTTCACACCCCCCAGCCTCCGATGAAGGCGCGCGTCCTGATTAGACGCGTTGACTGTAGAACCACAAAGGCTGAGGCAGAACATCCATGATCTCGGCCGCTCACTGCGCGCCTGCCTCCTTGGCCCGGAAACACTCGGCCAGGGCACGCAGTTGATCGTTGTCGACTACGCATGCCGAGCCTGCCGAGGTGGGGCCAGGAGGCTTGAGGAGCACCGCCTTGGAAGGCGCCCTAGGCGGTGCAACAGTAACATCACCCTGGGGGTAGAGAGGAGGAGAGAAGACAGGAGACAGGTGACAGCGGCAGCACATGAGACAAGAAAAGCGAGGACGAGGGGAGAGAACATAGCGCAGTCTAAATAAGGTAAGAGATGGATGGGAGGGGAGGAGAAGAAAAGACAACATCATACGGCGAACATGTGGCTACTTGATGAGAACAGTAAGCGGGATAGTAGGGGCGATGGAAGAGAAGACGAGCAAACAACTCACAACCTAGTAGGCGAGAGGGCAGAACAGAGAAAGGAGAGAAGGTATGATAGTACATAACATTCGTATATATATGTAAATATTATACACATAGATCAAACAAACCAAACACATGACAAGATAAAGTCGATGGTACTCAGAAAGTGTGCTGGCGCCGACATATGCTTGTCCACAGGAAGCCCTCAGACACGACACGAGCGACGCAACGAGGGCCGACCCAGGCTGCGCGATCTCGGCAGAGCTGAACATGGCAATACACACACACACACACCCGGCCAACACTCGTCCTCAGGACCATCAGGACTCGCGACGCTTCGGGCAGCGCACAGACACCACCCCCAAGCAGCCCCAGCTGGCCTCCACAGGCCCCCCGGTCGGCCTCAAGGCCTCAACCCATGGGGCGCGGAGCGCCCCAGGGGCGCCGCCAGAATCGGCGCGGGGGTGCTGAGATCGCCCCGGAAGGGGCCTGCGGAGGCAAGCCGGGACCGGGAGAGTGCGTTTCCTTTCCTCACAGTTCTGGCACGGTGGAGGCCCGACCACAAGAAACCTTCCACAAGAGACCCCACCCTGAGACCCCAGGACGTACGACCGTTGACTTGCGGTGTGGGAGCGTCACGCTTTCCACAGCAACACCATCGAAGCCCGAGAAACCCGGGGCACCCTGGAGGCACGCAGGGTTTTCCTTGGCACGGGCCCCCACCCCACTGCACAGCGACGAGGAGCCTCCCCAGGGAGCCCCGACCGAGCACGGCGGCGACGAGACGCCGCCGAGGGGGCCCAAGCAGCACAGCGGCGACGAGCGCCGGGAGGAGCCCCCCCAAAAGAATTAAACGGCATGGGTGCTTCTTGGCATGGGCCTCCACTGCAACGGTCCTTGCCCCGGCCCGGGGTGGTTCGTAGGCCCCGTGTAGTGATCGTGTTTGGGCGGGGTGCGCGGCACGTCGGGGCGGGAGAGGTGCGCTGCGATCGCCGTCGTGCGCACGGCCCCCCTGCGCGCGATCGTCACGCGGGGGGAGGGAGCATGGCCTGGGTAGCCTTAGGTCGGGCATGTCCCCCTGTACAGACGGATTTTCGGCGAAAAATGCAAAGTAGTCAAAAAGTGCTCAAACATATGCTAGAAATAATCCACGAAATCGTGCCCAGACGAAGCTTTTACTATTATGGCATACTCCTCCTGTAGAGACAAGCGCCCGACTTCAGGGTTGCCACCGTGACGCGCGAGTGTATCAAAAGCCACCTCTGTGGAGGCACTGCCCCGCGCGCCGCCCGAAGCCTTACCAGCCAAGCGTGTGAAGCCTGACCAACCTGAGGACGTCCCAGAGGGAAGATGAGGATGAGGATGAGGATGAGGATGAGGATGAGGATGAGGATGATGAGGAGGAGGAGGAGGAGGAGGAGGAGGAGGAGGAGG
>CAUYUJ010007184.1:30000-48464 GCA_963575745.1 Prorocentrum cordatum | reverse complement strand
GAGGAGGAGGAGGAGGAGGGGGACGGGGAGGAGGAGAGGGGGAGGGGGAAGAGGAGGAGGCGGAGGCGGAGGAGGAGAGGAGGGTGGACGGGGAGGAGGGGAGGAGGGGAGGAGGAGGAGGAAGGGGAGGAGGAGGAGGAGGAGGAGGAGGAGGGGGACGGGGACGAGGACGAGGAGGAGGAGGAGGAGGATGAGGAGGAGGAAAAGGAAACAGGTGGACGGGGGATGACGAGGCATCTCGCCGTGGCCTCACTCCGCTCCGCTCGGTGCGCCCCGCCCCGCTCACGGGGAGCCCGCCCCGGCCTCCCTCCGCTCCGCTCCGCCGCGGCAGCTCGCGCTGCCCGTGCCGTTCTGCGGGCGGGGGATAGCGGAGCTGCCGCGCAGCTTCGTCCTCCTCCCCCGACGAGGGCGACGACGACGACGACGACGACGACGACGACGACGACGACGACGACGACGTTGACACTGGCGCTGGCGATGCTGGCGAGCACGACGGCGACGGCGGCGAGGATGACGACCAGGGGGAGGACGAGGACGGCGTCGAGGACTTTGACGACGACGACGACGACGACGACGACGACGACGACGACGACGACGACGGCATTGGCGCTGACGATGAAGTTGGCGACGGCGTCGGTTCGGAGTTGTTTGAGGTGCCTCTGTAGGTTCGTGTCGCCGCATGCCGCTACAGCTGCACACGGCTCGGAAGACCAGGCAGGACGGACCCCAGGAGGGGGTCCAGAACGCAGTGTTTAGCAATTTTTGCCGCCGAAGAGAAGAAGCCGAACGCAACCGCTTCGAAAGTCAGCCGACAGGTAACGGGGGTCAACGCAAACGGAGCTCCGTCAGAGCACTGGGTCTCCCAGGATCCTGCAGCGCTGGACCTTGGCCGCGCCAGGCTTGAGAGAGAGCCGCCGGAGGCCCTGGACGTGGCCTTGCATACTGACCGAGCCGGACTTGGGATGCCCCAGACTTGCGCTGAGCAAGAAGTGCGGCCACGAGTCTGGGCTCAGCGTGTCGCGCCGCTGGTTCCGACCCACCGCGCCCCGGCGCGTCCCGGAGCCGTTCTCTGCCTCCCGCCCCGCGGGGCGGGGCGCCACGCTAATCATCCGCTTGCAGGGCGTGGCGTGTCGCCGGGGCCGCCGCTGCGGCACGCCAGGCGAAAAGTGCTTGGCCGCAGCCAGGCGCTCGAGAGGCGCCACCAGGGCGTCAACTCAGAGCGGCGGCCTCTCAGCAGCGCGCCCTTTCGGCGGAGAGGCCCGTGGAGGCCCCCGTGGGGGCGGGGGCGGGCGCGAGACGGGGGCGGCTCCGCTGGCGGAGTCCCAGCGGAGGGCGGCGAGAGCGAGGGTCTCGCCACGAGGGGCACGGGTCCCGAGGGGAACGAGTTCTGAGGTGGGGGGCCACAGGCGAGCCCCACCCCCTGGCCCCCACGATTTCTGAGGGGGGAGGGCGGGGTCTGCTTCGTGCGGGGGCTCCCGGGCGCAGCGAGCCCCGCCCTCCCCCTCAGAGGCCGCGGGGGGGCCAGGGGGTAGGGCTCGCGTGTGGGCCCCTCTGAGTGTCGCCGCCGTTTTCGGCTTCGAGGTCGCCGTTGGCCAATTCTCCACGCAGGCAGCGGCCAGCGTGGGCTTTCGCCCCGGCCCACCGCGCCCTCGTTTCCAGGACCAGCCAACAGACCATAATATATATTATATATATATATATACATATATATATACATATATATACATATATAATTTATACATATGTATGGATATGTGTATACATATATATATATATATATATATATATATATATGTATATGTATATATGCGCGCCATGCGCCATGCCAGCTGAACTGCCCCAGGAGGGCCAGGGGAAGAAGGAGCAGGCGTAGGAGGAGGAGAATGGATCCGCACACCGTGGCGCTTGGCCCCCTCTGGCGTGCAACAGACGTGTCGTCGGTATGATTTTTTTTTTGTCATGTGTTTTGCTATCCACGCGTTGGCTGAGCATGGCCGTGCGGCCGCTTGCACTGATGTTGTAACCTTCGCACTGCCATCATGAATAATGCAACGAATGTGATATATTGTTTTCGGTCTTGTGAAGCAGTTTGCAAACGGCTTGAGTCTAGGGGACTTGCTGTCATTGGTCCAGATGTTGCGATGAGCTGGAGCGTAATGTGAAATAAGCAAGATTGTCCGCCCCACTCAGGAAAGGTGGCGCGAGTCTGAAGGCAGCTTTCAGCCTGCGCGCTATGATTCAATAGCCGACCACCCACGTAAGGCCGCCATCTGCATTAGAGCGTGTTTCTTTATTGCTTGGGGCATCATGGGCATTATGGCCCCCGGCGCCCCCCCCCATAACGTAACGCCCCCCCCTAGTGCGCCCCAGGCACTGCCGCCGTGCGCATCGGGATCCGCATAGGCGTCCGCATAGGAATCCGCCGAGGGGTCTGGTCCGCAGTCGTCGTCGTCGTCGTCGTCGTCGTCGTCGTCGTCGTCGTCGTCGTCGTAGTCGTCGTCGTCGTCGTCGTCGTCGTCGTCGTCGTCGTCGTCGTCGTCGTCGTCGTCGTCATTGTCACTCGTCGATCGTCGCTCGTCGCTCGTCGCTCATCGTCGCCGTGCGCGCGAACGCGGCTGGAGTTTGCTTTTGTTTTTGAAGTCCGGGTCGATGATGGCCGTCACCTGGGCGGGGCGGCGCGGGCGGCGTCTGGGAATGCTTAGGAATGACCGAGGACGGGTAGCAGTAGCATGTAGGTGGTGATCTGCACCACAGCGCCTCTGTGCACCACACTGCCTGCGTGCACCACGGCGCGTGCGTGCACCACACCGCCTATGTGTACAGGAGCAGCCGCGTGTAACACAGCGCCCGTGAGTGTCACAGTGCTTGCGAGCGCCACAGCTCTCGTGTACACCACAGCGCCCGCGTACACCACATCAGCCGTGTGCAACACAACACCGCACCAGTGTACACCACAATGCCTGCGTGCAGTATAGCGCTTGTGTGCACCACGGCGCCAGCGTGCTCCGCAGCAGCCGTGTGCAACAGAGCACCACTGTTGCATAGAGAATGTTGGAAGGAATCCTTACGACAGAACGGAGCGCCCGTCGATTCCACAGAGAACAATGTTTTTACATTGGATTCGGAAAGGAGTCCTTATGGAAAATGGAGCGCCGCTGGAAGCTACACGTCCTCCCGGGGCCTCCCGCATCATCCTCACTCCTCTCATGTGCGTCCAGGGGGCTCCAGCTGAATTGGCCGTCCGAGAACCAAGTGGACCGATTCAACCGACCTTTCTGCGGTTCACGCTGAAATGCGCACGTGCGCTGTAGTGCCGACCCGCACGACAGGGTGGAAAGGTGAGCGAGGAGGAGGAGGAGAAACAGAAAATGGAAAAGGACGTAGAGGTGGAGGAGGGCGGAGGAGGGTATAATGTCGCATTGTATTATCAACATTCTCTTGGCGTGGCGTTGAGCTGTCCGCCGCAGATCCTCACCGGCATGCTTCTTCTACTTGTCCTGTGCACGCAGGCGGTGTGATGTACACCAGCGCTGCGTTGCACGCGGATGCTGTGGTGTAGACAGGCGCTGTGGTGTGCACGGGCGCTGCGGCGCACGCAAACAGTGTGGTGTACACAAGCGCTGTGTTGCACATGGTTGCTGCGGTGTACACATTCGAGGTGGTGTACACCAGCGCTGTGGTGCACGCGCGCATTGTGGTGTACACAGGCGCTGCGTTGCACACAGCTGTCGCGGTGTACGCAAACGCTGTGGTGTACACGCGCGTTGTGGTGCACGCGACCATTGTGGTGTACACAAGCGCTGTAGGGCAGATCGTCAGTGACATGCTGCTCCTAGCTGGCCCCGGTCATCCTTGAGGCATTCCTTGACGCCGCCTGCGCGGAACGTCATCGGGGGGGTGTGGGGGGGCCGATGACGGCCGCTATCCCGGAAAGCGAAAACGGGGTTTTATGGTGCCAGAGCGACACGGCGGGGGGGGGGCGTTACGTTATACCCCCCCGCCCCCCCCTATAACGCCCACGATCGCCGGAAATAAAAAAAGCGTTCTTACAATATCGTCCATTGTTCGCTGGTTGTAGTCAAGGGGCACCTGGGCAAATCACAACGCTGCCTTGAACGGCCCTAACCGTCTCATTCAAAGGGCCTCACATCGCCGGCTCTGGCTATACCAGTTGCGCTGCCACGCGCGCCGCCGCGCTGGGGCGGGCGCCGGGGGGTGGGGGGGCGCCTGGAAGCTTCTCGGGGACCTTTTGGAGGGCCTCTCGGGGCCTCCTGGGGTGCTCTTGGGTCGGCCAGGAGCGCTCGTTGCCTGCTTGGCGCCTTCGGAGGCCGCCTCGGGGGTCTACCTTGGCCACCTTGGAGACCTCTTGGGGTGCTTCGCTTCGCAAGATAAGGCATGATGCGGTACTGGCCGGTTGCACGACCCGTCTCCCGTCTTTCGCTGCCATTTGAGAGGAGTTCGAATGCGCCCACTCCGACGACGATGTCCTGAGCGGGCCGAAGAAGCAGCAATTGGTGTTCATCGACAGGGATGCCATACAAGGGAGCAGCCGGAGCAGCCAAGACGGCATGAGCGCCAAGACAGGATCGACCAGGCTGGCCAGCCTTTATCCTCCTCCTCCTCCTCCTCCTCCTCCTCCTCCTCCTCCTCCTCCTCCTCACCTCCACTAGTTCGTCCTCTTCCTCGTCACCGGCCTCCTCTTACTCCTCTTGATAAAGCACGTGCCCTCCTCCCTCTTCCCTGCGCCCGTTAATTGAGACAAAAAACGTTTCAGCAGGAAGCGTTGAAGGTTGGCGCATTTTGCGACAGCAGTCGCGAGATTATCAGAACATGCATGTAGAACTGCACAACCTGTCGCACAAGTGGAGGGAAGGTTTGGGGGAGAGGGGTGCGGGGGATTGTCGCGTGGAGGGTGTCTTCCCCGCCCGGTTCCGCCGCCTCCCCGGTCCCTCCTCCGCGCCTGTCCCCCGCCGCTCTCGCGCCTCTCTGCCGTTGCCCGCTCGTCCCTCCTGCCTTCGTGTCCCCCCTCGCCCTCCCCGCGTTTCTCTTGCGCTCGCCCGTCCTCTCCCCTCCTGCTCAGGCATGCCCCGGGAGCGGGCGCTCGCAGCGTCGGCACGGGCCCGCGCGCCGCAGGCTCCCGACACCGCTCCCAACGCACAGGCACGCAAACGGGAGAGGCCACGACGGCCAAGGACGCGACGTGCAACAGGACAGGTGCGCCTCCAAACCACGGGCGGGAGCTGCCCTCTCCCCTCTGCCCGGCTCCCCTTCGCCCTCCTCCCACCGCCCTCCCTCCTTCCCCTTTGCGACATGGCTCCTCCTCTTCGCCCTGTGCCTTGCTCACTTCTGTCCTCCCCCCGTCAGTCTTCCCCTCGCTCGGAGTCCGCCCAGCGTAATGGAGGAGGAGGAGGAGGAGGCCGAGCGCCCCCAAGAAATGGTAAGAAATGCTCCCCCCCACAATCGCCGACGAGCCCCCGCAGTTTGCGGGAGGCCTGCCGCGAGACGCGCAGCACGAGCCACACCCACCGCTTCGGGTTCGTGGGCTTCGTGGGGCCACTCCGACCGATCTGTGAAGCACTTTCCTGGCGGGGGGGGGGCGGGCATTGGGGGGGGGGGGTCGCAGGTCTGCGGGGTCGAGGGCCGCGGAGTCCGAGGGCCCTGATGGAAGGTGCACGAGCAGGGTCGGCTGGGGAGGGTAGAGGAGGAGGAGGAGGAGGAGGAGGAGGAGGAGGACGAGGAGGTGGCGAGGACGGAGGGGACGAGGAGGAGGTGGAGGAGGAGGAGGAGGAGGAGCGGCAAGCCAGTGGAGGAGGAGGAGGAGGGGAGGAGGGAGGAGGAGGCGGAGGAGCTGGAGGAGGGAGGAGGATGTGAAGGAGGAGAGGGAAAGAGGGAAAGAGGAAGGAGACAGAGGCGGAGAAGGGGATGAGGTGGATGGAGGAGGAGTGAAGGAAGAGAAGAGATGAGAAGGAGAAGAGGCGGAGAAGGGTGGGAAGGGAGGGACGGAGGAGGAGGAGAAGCGTGCGAGGAGGAGGAGGAAGAGCAAGAGGAGGAGGAGCATGAAGGAGGAGGAGGAGAAGGAGGAGGTGGAGGAGGTGCAGGAGCAGGAGCAGGAGCAGGCGCAGGAGGAGGAGCAGGAGGAGGAGGAGGAGCGGGCAAGCCAGATGAGGAGGAGGAGCAGGAGGAGGAGGAGGATGAGAAGGAGGAAGAGGAAGAGGAAGAGAAGGAGGAAGAGGAAGAGAAGGAGGTGAGGAGGAGGAGAAGGAGGAGGAGGAAGAGGAAGAGGATGAGAAGGAGGAAGAGGCGGAGAAGGGGAGGAGGAGAGGAGGAGGAGAGGGGTGGAAGAGGGAGGAGGAGGAGGTAGGGAGGGAGGGAGGTGGAAGAGGAGGGGGAGGAGGGAGGATTATGAGTAGAGGAGGAGGAGGAGGAGGAGGAGGAGGAGGAGGAGGAGGAGGAGGAGGAGGAGGAAAAGGGGCAGAAAGCCAGGCCGCGCGGCAGGAGGAGGGGCAGGAGTTGGCTGAGGATGGGCGGGCGTGTGGTGTGGGGTGCAGGGCGCGGTGGGGACCCACCGTGTTGGAGCCGGCGGGGGGTTTGAGGTGGCCCAGCACTGGTTCTGGCGAGCATTGGTGTTTTTGAATTTATCGGCCTCTGGGAGCTGTTTTCGGGCCCCAGGACCGTCGGATCCAGGGTACAAAATTCCACCAGATGCAGTCGGGGGATTGATTTTGAGCGGACTTGGCCTCATCCCGCTATTCCTCAGACCCGGTGGTCGCCTCCAACCAGGGGGCATGGGTTCAGGAGGGATTTGTTGGGGGCGCCAGGGGTCCCAGCGACTCGAGCACCAAGACCAGCGGCAAGGGCATGTTTGTGAGGCACACCAGCACGAATTTTAGCGTGCCGCCGTCCAAGCTAGACGCGGAGAAGGCGCCCGGTGTTCTTGCCTTCCCTTCCCTCCTCGCCGCCATCCCATTTCTCTAAATTCAGATCTGGCTGGTGCTATTGTGGCCTCTCATACGCTGCCGCACAATCGTGCCAAGCACAACCGTCGGTGTTATCAATGCGCTGCCGATGACATTTCGCCGTGCCTGGAAGCACAAACACGTGAATCTTGTGATGCCTTTCTTGTGTGACCACATATCCAGCCTGGTTGCGGACATGCGAATTTACACCAAGAGCCAACGTCGAATTATCATCATAAGGGTGATCAGTTCTGATAATTCTGTTTGTAGTTCAAGTGTCGCCCGAACGCGAGGAAGCCATGATCAGGCGCATGGCCGATGCGAAGGATATGTTGCATCGCGGGGCACCGCGCAATGTCAAACGGATGAAACACAATGGAGCCCGCGCTAATATCGAAATCAACCAGGGTGGCCATACTAGATAACGCAGCGGGCTGCCGCAATGTTGACAACGTCGACGCTAATGGCAGTGAAATGAATTGGACGGATCGTATCAGCATCAGTTTGGCAGAGAGTGGGCTCTCCTCGAAGCAAAATGGTTTTGTTGTTTTCCTGGCCATGCAGACCACAGTACACTTGCGCAGGGGAGAGTTCAGTATAACCAGTGATTCCAAACGTCATCTCGAGCAATCTAGCATGACGGTCGTGCATGGCACGCAACAGTGTTTTCTGTTAATTTGGACTCGCAGCTGGCCGATTCAATCAATGCCAGCTGAAAGCGTACGGTTCAATCATTTCGTCAGGAGGGTTGCGTCGTTCAAGCTTTCACATTTTATCGCGAGCACGTCCAAACTCAAGCTCCTGTTTTCGAGCAGCAAGCCGCACAGGTTCAGCTCACAAAAGACAGCTGGGTAAGGGCAAAGTTAGGAGTACTCCAGCCCAGCTGCTTTAAGTTGGTCGGAGCGAAGCCTCAGACTCGAGAGCGCGTGCCACGCCCTGACGGCGAATCGCACGAATCGAGCAAGCGAAATGGTCACGTGCTTGTTAGCATGGTGTCGAATAGGGGATCAATCCGCTAAGGGTACTGAACAATAGTCCGTGGAAGGGGGGAAGGCGAGAATTAGAGGTGGGAGCATGGTAGTGGGACGGAGAGGGGGAGGGATTCTTTCCGTTGGCCCGAGGTGAAGAGATTCCGGGCTTTCTTGGAGAGCCAGGACTTTCATCCGCTTCTTCAGTGTTTCCGACCATTTGACTTTATGGCCTAGCTGACCAGTCGCATCAGAACTTCAGAGTTTATTTGAGTTCATCGGTGTGTGTAAACTTGTTCAGGAGTTGGTTGATTATTGCACATGTTGTGGCGATAGAGCTGTTCATCCGAACGTGGTGGTTCTTATCCCTCACCGTGTGGCTGACGCACGGGTATCATATACGGGCGCGTCCGCTTGGGAACATTATGGGCAATGTTCTTGAGTTAGCGACATCGTCTGTGTAGGCTCGAGCCGTTGGTAAAGCGAGACAATGTTTGGCCCATGGCGGCACCATTACACATTCATCATATACGAACGCATGTCTCTTCATTCAGGCATCTCAGAGGCATCTTGCTCCCTCACTCTCTCCTTCCTCCTCCTCCTTCTACCAGGCTCCTCCTCGCTCCTCCTCGCTTCTCGATTCCACCTCGCTTCTCGCTCCTCGCTCCTCCTCCTCCTCCTCCTCCTTCTCTTCCTCCTCCTCGTCATCTTCATCATCATCATCATCATCATCATCATCATCATCATCATCATCAGCATCACCATCACCATTACCATTATCATCATCATCACCACGATCCTCCTCCTCCTCCTCCTCCTCGTCATCATCATCATCATTGTCATCATCAGCATCATCATCAGCATCATCATCGTCGCTCCTCGCCAGGGTGGAGTGTCCGTCCAACGATAACAACGAAAACAACGTTATCGTTGTTATCGTTGTTCCCCATATCCAAAGGATGTGGTTCTTGTTATTCTCTGACCGCGCCGGACCCCTCCCCTCCCATCCTCCTCTCTGCACTAGACAATGATGATGAGTGTCATGATGATGACCATGGTATGGTGAGAATATGATGTGAGTATGACGGTGATGGTGAATGATGGATGAATATGATGATGATGATGATGATGATGACGATGATGATGATAATGATGATGATGATAATGATGATGATGATGATGATGATGATGATGATGATGTCGATGCTGCTGATGATGATGATGATGATGATGATGATGATGATGATGATGATGATGATGATGATGATGATGATGATGATGATGAGCAGATGAGCAGATGAGCAGATGAGCAGATGAGCAGATGAGCAGATGAGCAGATGAGCAGATGAGCAGATGAGCAGATGATGAGGATGTCTCGAGCGGTTTGCTGGTTTAAACGCCCTTAAGGGGGGGGCGCCAGGGGGTATCGCACGGCCTCCGTTCGCGCCAAAATGGCGGGGATGTCTCGAGCGGTTTATCTGTTTTGTTTGCATGCTCAGCATCCTCCGTTTTCGGATCAGATGTTGAGGATGTCTCGTGCGAGGCGCCTCCTAACGGGGGGCCGCCAGGGGTATTGCACGGCCTCCGTTCGCGCCCATGTTGCGGGGATGTCTCAGGCGGTTTGCTTGTTTGCATGCTCAACATCCTTCGTTTTCGGAGCAGATTTCGAGGATGTCTCGTGCGAGGCGCTGGTTGTCGCACTCCAAAGGGGCCCAGATTGCGAGGATGTCTTGAGCGGTTTGCTTGTTTTGGTGGCCAGACTTGTGTGCGCTCAGAGCAGATTCTGAGGATGTCTCGAGCGGCTTGCTTGTTTTAGCACTCCTAGGGGGGGTGGGGTCGCCAGGGGTGTTGCACGGTCTCCGTTCGCGCCCAGATTGCGGGGATGTCTCGAGCAGTTTGCGTGTGTCCTGGAAGCGCTTTGAAGGCCTTTTGGCGCCTTTTTGGGATCTCTCTAGATTCTGTTGAATGCCTCTTGGGGCAAGCTTCGGCCATCTTGGCAGCCTTGGTGGCCTTCCTGGGCCTTGCGGGAAGCCTTCGAGAGTTTTGGAAGAGCCTTACGGAGACGTCGGACCGTCCCGGAATCTCGAGAATGGGAATGCACGCAGGTGGGCGTGATGAAGAGGGAGGAGCACAAAAGACTTGGCATGATACCACGCCTCAACGTGCCAGTGGACACGAGGGCGGATGGAGAGCCGCAGGCGTGAAACAGGTTGTGCGAGGGAGGAGCTGCGCAGGGTTGTGCAAGTGTCTTTCCCATGTTCCTCCTCCTCCTCCTCCTCCTCCTCCTCCTCTTCCTCCTCTTCCTCCTCCTCGCGCACCCCGCGCCCGCGCCCGCGCCCGCGCTCGCTCCGCCCAACGTCATGGGGATGGAGGGCCAACGTCTACTGAGATGGGAGCCATAGCAGCATCAACTATGATATGCACTGATGTTATTTGCATCCGAGGCGTGCGTGTTATACTGCCACGTTTCGACCATGGAGTGAGCGGGGTACACGTTGCTCCCCAGGTCCCATCCATTCCGGCATGCCCGTCACGACACGGTTTTCGGTGGCAATGTGTTGTTATTTGAAGATTGGTTTGCAATGGCGCGTGCTTCTTGCGTTGCCCGGAAGCACCGTTGGTGCGACCGCACCTTCATCATTCGTAAGGCCAGGTTAGCGTGAACGTATTCCAGGCAATATCGAGCATCAAAGATCACCAGTCACCAGTTCAGATGTCATGGCATGCACCGACATGGCATCATCGTGTTTGATCGCGCGATGCAGCCCAGTGAACGGCATCTATCCCCAGCTGAGTTTCAAGTGTCGCAGGGGTCTGTCGTTTTTCATGTACCCGGTGGCCGCTTGGTTAGGTACAGTGCTCCCAGCTCCTGGCGTGGCTTTGGCGTGTTGGCCCTCTCGCGTCTCGAACTGGGTTCCGCCGCGCTTCGGGTCCGCAGTTTTCCTGCGGTGAACTTGCGGTGCAGTGCTGATGCGACGTGGATGGTTTAGCTCAGACCCCCCTGTACAGGGGGGACCTCTTCTGCTCGGCCCGGGCCCCGGGCCCCTCTCGCTCGCTCCCTCGGCTGCAGTGCCCGTCCTCGCCCCCGGCTGCGCGCAAACGGGGCACGGCAAGAACTGCCGCCTTACCACCCCTCCCCCCCTCCCCCCACACCCACACACACACACACGCGCACGCACACGCACACGCGGAAGCCACCGCGTAAGGTCGCTATGCCATCTCGCGTACAGTCGGGCCGCTGAAGGGGGAAACCTTTTCGTTGGGGAGGGGCTGAGTGCTCCTTAGTGACTTGTTTTGCAGTTTGTCTTGGGTCTTCATCGGGCTCTCTCTGGGAGTCGAAGCTCAGCTTATGGAAAAGAGTGGCCCCGTTCCTTATGCTGTGTTCCTTCTGACAGCGGCCCGACCTCAGGACCCGCTTCTCCCCGTCGCTCAAGCGTGGACGGCGTGCGGTTTTCACGAGCCCACCGTTCCTCGCTCCTGGGACCCCCCCCCCCTCGCTTCCTCCGATGCCCCCCCCCCCTTGCCGCACCGCCCGCCCCTTGGGCTTCCCACGGCTCCCCTATGGGGCCTGCCGCGCGAGCCCTTCGGGCCCAAACAGGGGGGCCTCGAGACGGGCCGGGGCTGGACCTGAACGCTGTTTTGCTGGACTTCGGCCGTGTTTGGTGTTTCGTCTTGGCAGGGAGGTGCAGGAAGACAAGGAGAGCCGAGCGAAAAACATCACGAAGACAAAACGAAACGCAGCGTTTAGGTCCGGCCCTGAGACGGGCCAGGCGGGCTCCCAGAGGCCGCCAGGACGGCCCAAGAGGGCCCCGAGTCGCTGAGCGAACGCTCCAGGACACCTACGATGGCCCCCAGGCGGCCCCAAGAGGCCGCCAAGACAGCCCAGAGAGGCCTCCAAGAGGCCTCCCAAGAGGGCCCCAGCAGGCCAAAGTCATTGCTTTCCACACGGTTTTTGAAGGATTCTGGGCGTTGTCGCCACTTCGGCTGCCCGACGCTCGCAGACGGCCCTGGAGTGAAGCCCCCAAGACCGCCCCAAGACGTCCCAAGAGGTTTTTAGGAGGGCCCCAAAACAGCCCAAGAGGGCCCCCCCAAGACAGGCCAAGAGACGTCCAAGACGGCCCAAGAGGGCCCCAAGACGGCCTCGCTTGCTGCACCGCGTCTCGTCCGGTTCTCCCGCAGTCCCGCCGTGTGTCGTGCGTGGGTCGATCGGTGTCTGCGCGATGGTTGTGTGTTCCTGCATGCTGGCGTCAGCGGGGCTCGGCCAGCTTGATCGTGCACTACACGTGCAAATGTAGGAAGCATGTTACGTTGCATCTTCGGGGGACCTCGCCTGTCTTCAAAATTGGTGTCTTTTCTTTTGCCCTAGGCGGGCTCGATGCGGCCTCGACGCGGACTTGGTGCGGACTCGACGCGGATTCGACGCGGATTCGACACGGATCCGACGAGGCCGGCATGGATTCGATACGGACTCGACGCGGACAGGGCCGCGACGGGACAGAGAAGGCCCCCCGACGATGCAACACAAAGTATGGTCCTCCGCCTCGGGTGTCGACAGCCACGCCTTCAGCCTGCCCACATCTCCCCCCCCTCCCCCGCCGTCCGTCCCCCTCCCCAGGACCTCAACGTCTCCAGCTGGGGCGGCCACGGCTCGAAGGCCGTGGAGCAGCTCTACTGGGAGGCGCACCAGGAGAGGCGCTGCCACTTCATCAGGTGCACTGCCACTGGCCGCATCGAGCGGGTCGCGCACACTAAACTTTGCGTCACTCCCGCATGTTCATTCTATATGTGCGTCGCCCTCCCAGGGGCGACGCGCGCACCGAGAAATCTTACAGCATATGCGTCGTGGCGGGCGCTTTCTGGCCACATCGCTTGGGAAACGATCTACTACAAGATGGGTGTACTACATGTTCGGGTCGACCGCGCGCCTCCACGGAGGATACATAGTACTAGTACTAGTATGTCTCTCTGCGCTCCATGGAATCCAATCGATCGCAACCATCGTTACCGACATAGGGAATACCATTGTTACCCAACGTCATGGTGATTGCCCGAGCATCATCGGCATCGCTAGCATCACAATCCTCACCGCCAACATCACCGTTACCATCAACACGGTCATCACAACCAATATCGCCGGCAAGGTCGTGCATTTGGTGAAGATAAAGTTGGTCGCAGAGATCTTCGGTGTCGACCACACGTTGTACTCGCGCATGCAGTTCATGCACGACGGCCAGCAGATAGAGCGGAGACAGGTACCGCCAAGACATTCCACATGAAACGTCCTAATTCGGCGGCGAGCTTTGGGGGGAAGTGAGAAGGTGCGGGCCTTCTCAGAAGGCTTGGAAGGCCTCGGGCCTTCTGAGAAGTGTTGTAAGCCTTCCCCGAAGACGCAGAAGTCTTCTCGGAAGGCTGGAGGGCTTCTAAGAAGCCCCGCCGTTCTGAGAAGGCCTCCTCCTGATTGATCATTTGAATTCCTCGCTCGCCGCCGACTAATGCCTCTCCTCCTCTTGCTCTCCTCTTGCTCTCCTCCTCCTCCTCCTCCTCCGTCATCCTTTATCCTCCATATTCTTGTATCTTGTCCCATCCCCGCGCATCCCACCTCAGCGATACAAAGCAGGTACCGCTGACAAAGCTCAGATGGAACATCCCCCCAGACGACGACCAGCACAGCGCAGAGGAGCTGAAGGCTGATAGCTGCCAGCACGCAGAGGACTGGAGAGGGGCCGCCAGGAAGACCCTGGAGGAGCGCCTCGGGCTTAGCGAGAAGTGGCAGGAGAAGTTCCTGGTGGAAGACGTGCACGCCCACACCTTCCACGTCGAGGCGCCCTCTCTTCTCCTCCTCCTCCTCCTTCTCCTCCTCCTCCTCCTCCTCCTCCTCCTCTCCTACTCCCCCTTCCCCTCCCCCTCCTCCTCCTCCTCCTCCTCCCTCCTCTCTCTCTCCTCCTCCTCCTCCCCTCTCCTACTACTACCCTATTCCTTATTAGAATATACTCCTACTCCCCCCTCAGGCCGGCAGATAGGGGGCCCATCTGGGTGGTCCCATCCTAACCTGTAAAAAACAATACAAAATCAACATTTTTCTTTTTTTTTCCTCTCGACATGGACGTCCTGTCGTCCACGGCGATAATCCATTGCAGAAAATACCACAAAGAGCACACGCGCGCGTTCATGTCAGAATCCTACCGAACACCGTGTGTTTGCAAGCATTTCAACATAAAAACATCAAAAACCCAATGCTTTTTCACAAAAAATCTACACATTTCCTGCCCGGGCTCTCTTGCTGAAATCATAGGAAAACCATAGGAATCTTAAGAATTCGGTCAAATCCAGCGATTTCACGTCATCGCGCGGTGCACTCGCGATGCTCTGTCATGCACCCAGGCCGCGAATCCTGTGCAAAAAATACCACGCGGGCGACATGCGCGCGCGTCGCCGCGAGCGCATGCTCAAATCCTTCTAGAGTCGTCGCCGTCATTGGCACCGTCGCATGGACGTCCTGTCGTCCACGTCGCAAAATGCATGGCAGGAATGGGACCCGGCTTACCGGGCCGTTCTCGACACGGCCACCTCTGGCTTCCTGCGGTGTACCGGGCCATTCTCGACTCGTCTGGCAATGCGTGCGCGGCATTCAACACGCGCTCGCCAGTTCCCGTCGGCAACCGCCATCGCGGCCGCATCAGCTGTACCAAACCGGCTGGCCGGTGTGACTTCGGCCCCCAGTTGTGCCAGCTTTGCTTCTTATGTTGTGGGAGGGCGGGTGGGACTGGGCATGCCATGCTTGACTCGCTCGAGCTTGCTAGCTTGACTCCTACTCCTACTCCTACTCCTCCTCCTCCTCCTCCTCCTCCTCCTCCTCCTCCTCCTCCTCCTCCTACTCCTCCTACTACTCCTACTCCTACTCCACCTCCTCCTCCTCCTCCTCCTCCTCCTCCTCCTCTTCCTCCTCCGCCTTCCGCTGCGCAGATGTTCGTGGGATGGCCGTTGCGTCTTAGACCCCTCCTCCTCCGCCTCCTCCTCCCTGCCCTCCTCATCCTCTGCACCCTCATATTCGGATGCAATTCCTTGAAGGTTAAATTCAGCCTCCGCGCTGGTATACGTACTCGTAGTCGAAAGCGGGTTGAATACGGGATAGTCAGCTCAGCTCGGCTTAATCCCGGCTAGTCTGGCTTAATCGGGCTACATCTTGGTTTTTATCCGACCTTTTCTGGCTCAGTGGTTCCTGAATCGGTTTTCATCGTCCCTAACCGTTCTTACGAAGACCTTCCAGCAGCTGCTTCCTCACTGATCCTCCTCGTCCTCCTCCTCCTCCTTCTCCTCCTCCTCCTCCTCCTCCTCTTCCTCCCCCTTCTCCTCCTCACGACCTCTTCCTCCTCTCCTCCTCCTCTCCTCCTCTCCCTTCTCCTCCTCCTCCTACCACGATGTTCCTCCTCCTCCTCTTCTTCTCTTCCTCCTCCTTCTTCCTGTTCCTCCCCCCCCGGCCCCCTCCTCACTCCTCCTCCTCCTCCTCCTCCTCCTCCTCCTCCTCCTCCTCCTCCCCCTCCTCCTCCTCGCCATCTTCCTCCCTGGCCCCCCCCGGCCCTCCTCGCCCTCGCCCTCGCCCTCGCCGCCCTCTCTTGGCCGCCGTGGCCGCCCGCGGCCCAGGAGAACACCAAGAGCGCTGGGTACCCGGGCCCCAGCCCCAGCGCGAGAAGGAGGAGGAGATGGAGGAGGAGGAGGAGGAGGAGGAGGAGGAGGAGGAGGAGGCGGAGGAGGAGGAGATGGAGGAGGAGGAGGAGGAGGAGGAGGAGGAGGAGGAGGAGGAGTAGGAGCAGCAGCAGCAGCAGCAGCAGCAGCAGCAGCAGGAGGAGGAGGAGGAGAAGGAGGAGGAGGGGGGGCTCGTTTCGGTTCCCCCGGTTCGAGTGGATTCGATCTCTGAGAGGAGGAGAAGATAACCATATCTCTGCCCTTCCCTCCTTTTCCCCTTTTTGGGCCTCCTCGGAGGCCCTCGTCGCCACCGCTGGATTCCCCTCGAAACCACCCCGGGAGAGGTCCGGGGGGTGGCGGTATCAGTACCTTTCGGTTTCCCCAATTTCGATGTCTTCCGGTTCCGACTCGGTTCGCTATCGGATTCCGATCTGGGAGCCGGCTTCTTAGCGGAGGCCTACGAGCCTGCCGATTTCCGCCGAGTCGACCTTCCTTGACTCGGCTGCCGAGGTTCGCCGATCCGATTTGTGCCGATTGCAGATCCGACTTGTCGACTCGATGCTGGGCTCTCTTCAAGAGAGCCAAACGCTGTTATCGTGGTCCTCATCGGGGCATCAGTTTGCAGCAAGGAGCATCGCGCGGGCGCTCGCGTTCTCGCGTTCGGTCAGCCGCGATTCGTCCAACGCTGTACTGATCATTTGGCGTTTAAGCGTTAATTTTTTTGAATTACGTTTTGTCGTCAAAAGCTTCGCCAGTAGAATGACATTGCTGACTCTTGCCGCCCGCCGATCGGGACGCTCGGCCGCGCGATCGCTCCACCGCGCGCTCCCGACGCGTGGCGCCCGGCCTCTGGACGCCCGGCGCCGCGGGCGAGACGCCCAGACCTCTCTGGCGATCACGCGTTCGCTTGCCCGGCGTGTGTGTCGGCGTTTGCCTTCGGGGGCCGTCACCGTCGACTGCACGCAAGAGTGACCTTCCGCCGGAGGGGCCCTCGGTGCGGGCCCAGGGGGGCCCCCCCCCCCGATCCCCGAGCGCGGTGCGGCAGTGAGGCCTTGCGCGCCTGTGTTCGGTTCCCCCGCGGCCCCCCAAAAGCCGCGCACCAGAGGTCACTCTTACCCAGGGCCACTCTTGTGTGTATCAGAAGGAAAAAACACACACACACAGAGACACAATTAATCGTCGATTCCCTCGAAAATATAGGAAAATATGGGAAGTGGGGGGGAAGAAACAAAAACAGAAAATATGGGAACATATGGGGAATCCTTTTATTCGTGTGTGTTTATTTGTGTGTCCTGGGGCTCCTTCAGTGTAGTCGACATCAGCCAGGACCGTTCGACCCGTCTCCGCCACCAGCGGGCCCCAGCATCTCCGCCCCACCGTCCCAGCACCCCAGTTGGGGACAGGGCCGCGGGGGGGCACTTATACCAGCCTGGAACACATCCCTGTCCCTATGTTGGGCATCGGCCCATCACGATGGCGATCTCAGGGATTTCCTCCGCTTCTCAGGGTCTATCCCTAAGACTGTCATCTCCTTTTGGCGTGTCAATCTTAGGGATAGGGACAGGTTCGAGGCTGGTGAGGCACCTCTCGTTCGGACTCCTCCTCCTCCTCCTCCTCCTCCTCCTCCTCCGCCTCCTCCTCCTCCTCCTCCTCCTCCTCCTCCTCCTCCTGCCCGGCCCCCGCGCGCGGGCCTCGCCACGCCCTGCGGCCCGAGCCCCCCCGGAGCTCCGACGCCGCCCCTGTTTCCGCAGCGCCGACCCTCAGAGGCTCTCGGCACCGCTCGGACGTGTGCACTGCTCCTCCGGCGAGGACCACCGAGGAGCATCCCCCAGAGATCCAACGCATTGAAAAAATCAAGACGGAGGTTTTTCACAATTTTCGGCCTCAAGGGGCCCTAGCCGGGCCCCGGGACCGTCAAAAAACGACTCAGGATGAAAAACCAGTCCCGGGGAACGGGTCGAGACCTCCGGGGGCCCCGTATTGAAAAAATCACGACGTCGGATCTCTGGGCCTTGATCCTTCGGCGGAAAGGACCACGCACGGAATCGGAAGAAACACCGGAAATGGACGTCCGGGCGATGCCCAGGGCTTGGACCCCTCCCCCCAGAACGGCTTCTGCATCCTGCGCAGGTCGCCGGCGGTCCCCGGGCCCGGCGAGGGTCCACAGGGGCGGAGAAAGGCCCCGAAACTTCCCGCCACGGTTTCTGTTCGCGACGACGAGAGGAGGTGGGAGTCTCACCACCCACCAAACCACCCCTACCCAACCCGAAGGCTTCAATTTGCCCTGTATTTCCAGTGGGAGGGGGGGGGGGTCGGGGAACATTGAGAAAACATGTGGAACCCGTACCCCCCCCAACCCGAAATTCGGGTCAAATTCGGGTCTTCGGGTTGGGTGAGGGTGCTCTGGTAGGTAGTCAGAGTCCATTGCGAGGCCTCGAGTCATGAGCCTTTGGAGATGCAACTCCTGGGAGATGAATTTCAGCATCGGCCCTGGTAAGTTTATCCGCGGTCGGAAGACGGCCCGTTCCGGTTTCATCCCGCTTCATCCGGCTTTTAACCCCGCCAGTTTCGGCGTAATCCCCTTCTCGATCCGGCTCAATATGGCTTACACTGACACCATCATCAGGCCTCACAGCCCGTACATCAACGTTCTTACGAAGACCCCCCAGGAGTTGCTTCCTAAGATGTGGGATTCCTTTGCTTAGGTGTTCGATCATGGACCCCTTGTTGAACGCAACCAGCCAGCTTTCGCGCCGAAGACCGCTGAAAACCCCCAAAGACCGCCGGCAACCGCCGAAGATCGTTAGAATACCGCCGAAGGCAGCCGAGGGACCGATGGGTAACCAGGGGCCTGTGG
>CAUYUJ010007184.1:0-25000 GCA_963575745.1 Prorocentrum cordatum | reverse complement strand
ATTCAGAATTAGTAAAAAAATAGTCAGGGGACGTTTTTTTTTTAAAAAGTCAAAAGTTTTGAGCACTTGTTTTATTAACTGTTGGACTATTTTTGATTTATCGCCCAAAATCCCCCTGTAGGAGGACACGCCCGACCTAAGCCTGGGGTGCCGTCGCCGTCGCGTGACTCACCGTCGGCTCCAGGAGCCTCGCGCTTCTGGCACTCGCGCCGCCCGCCGCTGCTCTCGCCGCCCGCGTCCCTGGTTGCAGCTCCTTGGAGGCTGAATTCGGCATCGGCGCTGGCAGTTCGCCTGCTGGGTAAGATCCTACACCCTGTATGCGAATGTTTGTGAAAATCCCCCCGCGCCCCCAACTTGATACTGCTGGGCTGCGCCGCGGTGCGTCGATCTGCCGACTGACCGAAACCCCGCGCCCCGCTGGCGATGCCAACCAACATTGAATCGGGGGCAGAGGGGCGCGTTAAAGTTTGCACCGGCAACCCAGTCGTGCGGGTGGTGCAGGATTTTCTTCAACAACCGTAGAAAACCGTCTTAATCTGGGCCGTTTAATTCAGCTCAATCCGGCTTAATATTGGGCCTAATCTTTCTGAATGGCCGCGTAATCGGGCTCAATAGACCACAATCGGTCTTACAAAGACCTCGCGGGGTCCGTTAGTTCGATCTGTCCTGGCCCTGGCCTGTGCTGCCAGGCGCGTGGCGCCAGTGCCAGTGCTGTTGAAGCCGTCTTCCAGGCTCGCCATGGCAGAGATGATGATGATGACGATGATGACGATGATGACGATGATGATGATAATGATGATGATGATGATGATGATGATGATGATGATGATGATGATGATGATGATTATGATGGTGATGGTGATGGTGATGATGATGATGGTGATGATGGTTGTGATGATGCTGATGATGACGATGATGCTGATGATGACGATGACGATCACGATGACGGTGACGATGACGATGATGATGCTGCTGATGATGGTGCTGATGATGCTGATAATGCTGATGGTGATGGTGATGGTGAGGGTAAGGGTGATGGTGGTGGTGGTAATGACAATGCTGATGTTGATGATGATGCTGATAATGAGTGAGAATGACGATGAGGATGATGATGGTGATGGTGAGGGTGATGATGCTGATTATGATGATGATGATAATAATGATGACGATGACGATGATGATGATGCTGATGATGATGGTGATGATGATGATGATGATGGCTGGTGATGATGATGCTGATTATGATGATGATTATGATGACGACGGCGACGACGACGACGATGATGATGATGATGATGATGGCTGGTGATGATGATGCTGACTATGATGATGATGATGATGATGATGATGATGATGATGATGATGCTGATGATGATGATGATGATGATGATGATGATGATGATGATGATGATGATGACGACGGCGGCGGCGGCGGCGGCGGCGACGACGACGATGATGATGATGATGATGATGATGATGATGATGATGATGTCCTGGCAGTCGTTGCGGGACTGGGGTGACCGTCGTATCCAGGATTCCGTTGTCGATTCTTGTTGGCGGGCACCGTTCAACTCTTCAGGGTAGCCCAGCGTTGTCAAATTGCGGTTGCACGACGACGGTGGGCGCGCCGTCGACCCCTTCAGGACGGGCGTTTGTTGTGGGTCGTGGCGCCCTGAACGGGCAAGTGGACCTCCCCTGGCCTCTCTCGCGGCCCGCGGTGCCTTCTGGAGTTTTGCACGACTTGCTTGATATGAGTTTCGCTGTTGCGGAGTGTGTTTCGAGTTTCCGTGCCTTTGTGACGAGTGAAACCGCGTAAACCATTGTAAGTTTCCGAGCCAGAGTCGCATTGAGCGAAGGCATGCATTGTAATTCCTATGCGCGCGATGGCCATTAGAACGCGCAGAAGGACGTTAGAAAGGAGCGTCTGTGAAATCATATATGCGCTCGCGTTGAAACTAAATCAGAGTGGATATGAGCGCGAACTCTTACTTGCCATGTCACATATCTTGAATTTCTGTGTGACTGCATTGCCCTCGCATCGCAAATACAGGTTTGTGTTTTTCAAACAAGAAAGCGTTGTTTCGTTTACGTTGTGTCGATTAAAACCTTTCGGTTGGTTCATTGTTTTGAACATTATGTCAACATATACCGCGCGGTTCATCTATCGAGTTTCGGCGGTTGTCAACATGTCGTAGGCGGAAGGTTACCGGTTTAGCCGAGATGTCGATGTTATTCTGAAGGGGTGATTGCCTTTGAAGATTGGTTTGTGTTGTCGCTGTTTGTCCTGGAAAATGTGTCCCAAAAGTGCGTGACGGGATATGATGATGATCATGATGATTATGATGGCGATGCTGCTGATGATCCTGATTATGGTGATGGTAATGGTTACGGTGATGGTGGTAATGGTGATAGTGATGTTGATCTTCATGATGATGTTGATGTTGATGTAAGTGATGATGATAACTGTAACGATGATGGTGATGAGGATGAGGAGGAGATGGAGTAGGATGGTGGTGGTGATGGTGAGGAGGAAGAGGAGGAGGAGGAGGAGAAGGTAAAGGAGGGGATACTAGCGAGGGGGGGAGGGGTTTGGCAGCCCCCAAGGCCTCCCCATCGGCTCGCAGCTCAATATCTGGACCTGGGAGCGCGAGAAGAGAGACTCGGCGGCGGAGGCGGGATGCGAAAGTTCCAGCCCCGTCCTCCCTCTACGCATCCCCCCACCCCGCCCACGCCTTCTACTCCTCCCTCTCCTCTTGTTCTGCGCCCCCCCCCTCCGCATCCTTGTGCTCCTCCTCTTCTCGTCTTGCTCTGCCTGCGGCTGCCGCCCTTGACCCCCTCCTCTCTCTTCGTTCCCGTGCTAAGGCCTCATGGGTTCGTCTTCCTGGCCCTCCTGCTGCTCCTCCCCCTTCCTCCACATCCTTACAGTGTTGGGCTCAAGAGCCTGTCTGACTTGAGTCAAGCTGTATAACTCGCTGTGCTTACCCTGGTTACCGGACGATTCCTTCACTGGGCCAACGATGTAGGCTATCCATGCTCTTGATATGACGGACTTGCTATTTTTGGGTACTCGAAGCTGTTCTCATCTTCATGATGCGATTGTCTGGTCCTGCTGTACCCTTCAGAATGACGGGGTTGACGTGCACGCCAATCTATACCCCATCTTCATTGTCTTGACCGTCCTCATGATCGTAGTATCGGATGCCCCAGGCTCTTCATCGCTGCCCCTATGATTCCCCTCGCTCCGCGGGGTGAACGTCCGGAGCACGTAAGACTGGGCGTTTGGTGGTTTGGCCCACTCGTCTGCCGCACTGTTCTGCCGTGTCGTTTTGCCCGCCCTGGGGCGCCACCAGGGGCGCAGGCGCCCCCCCCGTCTCAGCGCCGGGACGAGCGTGCGAATGTCGTACGCGCAAGGCAACGCCAAGTTCAAACTCCGATGAGCATAGCAACATCGCGCCACTCGTGTATGCAATTCCGCGGGCCTCTTGGTGGTTTATTGGGGCTCTGGGGGGCTTCTTGGGTGCCTCTTGGAGGCTTCTTGGGGCTTCTTGCAGGTCCTCTTGAGACCGTCTTGAGCTGTTTTGAGAGCATCTTGGGCCGTCTGATGGCCCTCTGGGCCCTTCATCACCACCCCTGTGATTTGACAGGGGGATCGCCTCTGTTCGGCACCGAATTCGCTGGCTTGTTGCTCGAGGCGGTCCTGGTGGGTATCCGCCTGAGCATGCCGACTGCTGTGCAGTCGCCCTGCAGGCTCGTGCCTGCGCACCTCTGCCGGTGCGACAGTCCTGGTGGGCTCCCAGCCGTGCGCGCCGGTGCTGTGCGGATGGCGCCTCTGCAGCGTCTGCAGCCGAGCACGAGTGTGCTCGTGGAGAGCGGTATTGGGGCGCTCTCTTCTTTTTTGGGGGGGCCAGGTGTGCCGCTGCGTGCTCGGAGTATCGGAGCAGGTGCTGATGCGGTGCGGCTGCCCTCTCATGGCTGATGCGGTGGGGGCGTGCGTCGAGGGATGTGCCCAGGAGGCTTCAGACCCTGGAGGGCCCCTTATCTGATGAGGGCGGCGGTGATATCCATGGCCAATCCCGATGGGAGTTCCACTGGCTTCCAGATCCTGGATTCCTTTTCGGAGGTTTCCTTACGTTGCGAGATTGTATCCATCTTGGCTAAATGTGGTATGGCTGGGCGCTGCGGTGAGAAGTAGTGTGGGAGTGACTTATCTTTGTGATTTCGCACGGGGAGGTGTTCAGAATCGCATGGAAGTGGCTGGGAGTGACTTCCCCCTCGTGAGTGTATGGGGGAGAGATTTGATCCCGAATTAGTTATATATTATCAATTGTACACCAGGGAGGCTCCCGGAAAGCTCTCAGCTCTCTCGCCCAACCAGGCCGAAGGTTGCCGTGCTAGGAGTCTACGGGGGGAAGGGGGCCCCGCTCGGAGACGCCCTTGACGTCAGTGCTCAAGATGAATAACTTTCGTAACGGGTAAATCTGCGTTGATGACACCTTGCTCTGCTTGGGGGTATGTCCAGAAGATGCGGTGCCCATTGGGAGCACAACACCAGGCAATGGTGTAACATTTTGTCTGTGAATGCGTTCTGCCAGTTGTGATGCGTTGAACAAGCTCGCCTGTAGGACTGAATGTGGCTGGGGATACGTTAGGAAACTGCGTTGAGCACGTCTGCCGAGACCACGTGGAGAACACGTCTGCTTGCAATGGCCAGGTTCGAAGAAGTCGAACATAGCATTCTTGTAGCGCGGCCCGCAAAAATGTTAGACACGCCACTTCTTGGGCCCCCTCCCGCTCCTCCTGCTCCCCCTCCTCTCCTTCCTCTCCTTCCCTCCCGCTCCTGGTTTTCCTCTTCCCCCCCCCCGCGCCCTCCTCCGTTCCCATCCCCACCCCTCCCTTTCTCCCCTCCTCGCCCGCGTCCCTCTGACGTCCGCTGCCCTGACACTTGTCGATCCGCGGCCCCAGAAGTCCCGACCACGTCCCCAGGGGGTAATTCATCTCACGTCCCGGCTCGTTCTTTACCTCCCGGGAGGCCCGATAACGGCCCTTGATGGCCAAACCCGCCGGCTGAAATCATCATGTCGTTGGAGATCTGGACTTCCATCCCCGCCCCCGTTCCGTTCCAGAGCGGCTTGGGGCGCGCCCGTTTTTGGAGGGGGTCGTGCACAGGAAAAGAGAACAAGAAGAAAGGCGTGAGGCGATACGCAAAAACAGGCGCCACCCACTTTTGCTGGGTGGATCCCTCAAGCTCTCCGCCGCCTCTGGCGGCGTGCGCTGCGAGCAGGAGCACAGCAAAGCCGCGCAACGCACACCGCCGGAGGCGGCGGAGAGCTTGAGAGATCCACCTACCAACCAAAAAAAGGCGCCACACCACTGGATGCGCTTCGATCGCGGCTTCACTCGAAGGAGGAGGAGGCGGAGGAGTGGGGGGCCGGGGGGGGGGGGCCTGCGGCTCCGGCCGGCTTCCTAAGCCTCTCTGGTCGAAGGACCGACCAACCGACAGGCCCGGGCGCGCGCAGGATCCGCACGACCCCCGCTTCTTCTTCTCGTCGTCCTCGTCACCCACTTTTGGTAGGTGGATCTCTCGAGCTCTCCGCCGCCTCAGGCGGTGCGCGTTGCGAGCAGGAGCGCAGCAAAGCCACAGGAAAGCGCGGCGTTGGCAGTGTAGCTCCGCACACGTGACAACTGGTATCGGGCAGGAACACAGCAAAGCCCCGGGAGGCGGCGGAGAGCTTGAGAGATCCACCTTCCCCAAAAAACAAAAAAATCACCGTCCTCGTCACCCCCGTCCCGGCCCCCCTCCCCCGCCACCCTTGCGGTGCCCCCCCTCCCCCTGGCCCAGCGGCCCTCCTTCTCTTCCCCCTCTCCCGACGCCGCATCCGCCGGACCGGGAAACCGCGTCACCAGGGCGGATTTGTGTTGCCCCACCGGTCATGCTTCTTTGGTGTCGACGTCCGCCCTACCCTGCCGTCGCTGGTTCCGGAGAGAGTTGCCCCATGTTTCCCGCTGCGGACATTCGGAGTTTGATAGACCTTCTGAGCTGACACGTCGATTAGTGAATTGGCCGTTTTCGGTTCGCGAGAGGGCGTCACTGCCGTTATTTTTGCGGTTCCAGGTCCGTCGGTTTCGGTCCTGGGCCGTTTTCACTAAAGGGTGGTTTATTAAAGGGAAGTTCGTCCACCGCAGACACATGTCATGTCCGCCCTGCTTGTTCGCATGTTATGGGGTGCATGTCTGGCACGACCTCGAGTTGGAAAATGATTCAAAGTGCGGCGGATACTTCGGTAGTAATTCATGGGAGGCTTGTGTGGTTTCGTAATTCAGCTAGGGTGCATTAGCGTGCGCTAGCGTCTGTGAATCGATGGAAAACGCCGCCAAAGTAGCGTCGATCAGCGTCGAGTTAGCGTCGATTTAGCCTCGACTAGCGCCGATCAGCGTCGACTAGCATCCGCGAGCGTCCACTCGCAAGAGCCAGCAAGATGGCACAGGAGGCTCTCGTGCGTTGCCATCGAAATTTCCCACGCGATCTTGAACCGGAAAGCCACAACAGCACGGTGGTTCCGCCTTCTCCTTATCCGCCTTTCTGCTCCTGCCGGCCTCGTGCCACGATTCAAGAGGCAGCGCGACTGGATTCGCAGGGCGAGGTACCAACAAACTTTTTGCGTCGGCGGCGAGGCGGCGAAATCCGCACCAGCGTAACAGCCAGGGAGGGGCACTAACTATCGAATTGGCCGGCGTGCAGGGAGGGAGGGGGGAGGCCGAGAGGAAGGAGGGACGCTCAGACGCCGAAGAATTCGGCGATGAGCGGCGGGCAGGCAGCCAAAAAAACAAGAAGAAACAAAACGAAACGTTCCCGAAACGTCAGAATCGTTCGACATCGACCGATTCAACGCTGAACGCCGGCGGCGTTCAACGCTGAACGCTGGCGGCGGGGTCGCCGCCGATCGACACCATTCGAACCTACCGTATGGCCCATGGAGGGAGAGGAGGAGGAGGAGGAGGAGGAGGAGGATTGGATTGGATTGGATTGGATTGGCGACTCGCCCGCGGGCGAGGGAGGTGCAACGCACCAAAGCGCGGTCGCGCGCCGCCGCGGTCGGGCGCCCGCGCGCGGGCGGCCGGCCGCGGGGCGCTCACGGCGCGGGCGGCGCACGGCGCCAGCGGGCCCCCCGCAAGCGGGCAGCATGGGGATGGTTGGCCAGCTCCCCCCCCACGTTCTGTCGGCCGGAAACGGCCCAGCCGCAAACACCCGGCAGCCGACAGAACGGGGGGGGCCAGTCCAAACCAAACCCACACCACCCACCCCAGGGGCCCGCAACGACACGACAGACGACGACAGCGACGGCGACGACACGACGGGGAAGGACGGACCCCCCAGCCACGACTCCCACGGGGGACACCTGGCTGGGTAGCCAGGCTCCCGTGGGGAGGCTGCGTGGCCGGGGGCCCCCCGGGAAGGAGACCCCGCTTTGGGGGCCGTCCCGGGCGCGGGGGCTTTTCGCCCCTCGGGCCCGGCGCTCCCCGCCTGCGCCAGGAGGACCCTGGGGTCCCGACCCCTCCCCTACGGGAGGGGCCCCCCCGGGGAGGAGGAGGAGGAGGAGTCGGGGCGTGGCGCGCCCGCCAGGCGGCCGCCCGCCCCTCCCCGATGCGCAGCGAGAACAAGAAGCCCACCTTGGTGGTGGACTCGAGGCCCGCGGCCGGGTCCGGTGCTGTCGACCGCGGGGCGGCGGTGGAGAACGAGGAGGAGGAGGAGGAGGAGGAGGAGGAGGAGGAGGAGGAGGAAGGACGCAGCAAGCACCGATCTTCATGTCCGACCAACCTCGGGAAAAAAAAGGAGGAGGAGGAGGAGTGGAGGAGGAGGAGGAGGAGGAGGAGGAGGAGGAGGAGGGGAGGAGGAAGGACGCAGCAAGCACCGATCTTCATGTCAACCAACCTCGGGAAAAAAAGGAGGAGGAGAAGAGGAGCAAGCACCGTTCTTCATGTCCGACCAACGTCAAAAAAGAGGATGATTAGGAGGAGGAGGAGGAGGAGGAGGAGGAGGAGGAATGACGCAGCAAGCACCGATCTTCATGTCCGGCCAACTTATGTCCGGCAAACGTCAAAAAAGAGGATGATGATGATGATGATGAGATGATGATGATGATGATGATGATGATGATGATGATGATGATGATGATGATGATGAGGAGGAGGAGGAGGAGGAGGAGGAGGAGGAGGAGGAGGAGGAGGAGGAGGAGGAGGAGGAGGAGGAAGGACGCAGTAAGCACCGATCTTCATGTCCAGCCAACGTCCGTAAAAGGAGGAGGAGGAAGGACGCAGCAAGCACCGTTCTTCATGTCCCACCAACGTCAAAAACAGGATGATGAGGAGGAGGAGGAAGGACGCGACAATCACCGATCTTCATGTCCGACCAACGCCAAAAGAAACGAGGAGGAGGAGGAGGAGGAGGAGGAGGAGGAGGAAGGACGCAGCAAGCACCGTTCTTCATGTCCGACCAACGTCAAACAAAAAGAGGAGGAGGAACAACAAAAAGGAGGAGGAGCAAGGACGCAACAAGCACCGTGCTTCATGTCCGACCAACGTGAAGAAGAGGAGGAGGAGGAGGAGGAGGAGGAGGAGGAGGAGGACTACGTACGGATACCTTGGAGCCAGCTGGGCGTCTGAGGTGGCCCAGATTCGTTCAGGCCAGGAAGAAGGCGGGGCAGGTTCGAGGTTCTGGGTTCGGGAAGGTTTCTTTGTTTCTTCTGCCTTTGGAAGCCGTTTTCGGGCCCAGGGACAATCGAAAACGGATCCGGGGTGCAAATTGCGCTATCCATACATTGGAGTCTGATTTTTCATATCTCGCGCAAATAAAAGCCAATCCGAACACATAGGGATATGAACACAACTAAAAGTGTCACAATATGCAACGAGCCAGAGAAACGCCAAAGAGACATCGGCGAGTGCACCATACATATATATGTGTACATATACAAATGTTGCATCGATGTTTGCATGCGCGTGTCCATGCGTTGGTTTGTTACAGTTAGGCGTTTCTGTATGCGCGTGTCGTAGAATTTAAAGCTTACCGCAGTACATAGTCGGACAGTTTTGCACTGTCCGTGAGCGCGCGCCTGATTTGAAGCTCCGTAGCTTTCACTGCCATTGTAACTGTTCTTATGTTGTCGTCGTCGTCGTCGTTCTGTGACCCGCCCGCGACCCACAAGCGACCCGATCTCGACCAGGAGAGGGTAGCTCTTTTTTCGAAGCCGAGGGCCAAGAAGCAAGCCTCATCTAGGCGCTTGCGCGCCATCCCTTGTCCACCACTTCCATACTTTCATCATCCTCCTCCTGCTGCTCCTCCTCCTCCTCCTCCTCCTCCTCCTCCTCCTCCTCCCCCTCCTCCCCCTCCTCCCCCTCTTCTTCCTCCTCCTCCTTCCTCCTCCTCCTCCTCCTCCTCCTCCTCATCCCCCTCCTCCTCCTCCCCTTCCTCTCCTCCTCCTCTTCCTCCTCCTCCTCCTCTTTCCTCCCCCCTCCCCTCCTCCCCCTCCTCCCCCTCCTCCTCCCTCCTCCCTCTCCTTCCTCCTCCGCCTCCTCCTCCTCCTCCTCCCCCTCCCCCTGCTCCCCCTCCTCACCCTCCTCCTCCTCCTCCTCCTCCTCCTCCTCCTCCGCCTCCTCCTCCTCCTTCTTGGCCAGCGGCCAGGTTAGGCCTCGGCCGTTTGCGGACTTCGTCCTCGACAGCCTGGTCGATGACCTGGTAGTCGTGGACGAGGCTGCGGACGGGTTGTAGGCCCCTGGCTGCGCCTGCTGGCACTCACCTTTGGGGAGGTGTTCGGGCCCTTTATCTCACGGTCGGGCTTGCGCCCGAGCCGCCTAGCTGTGCTTGCACGCTTGGCGCCGCGCCTGATGAAAAACTCCTCCTCCTCCTCCTCCTCCTCTCCTCCTCCTCCTCCTCCTCCTCCTCCTCCTCCTCCTCCTCCTCCTCCTCTTTCTCCTCCGCCTCCTCCTCCTCCTCCGCCTCCTCCTCCTCCTCTCGCTTCGCCGAATCACGCCTACGATTGCATGCCTGCCTGTGCCGCAGGTCTCCGCGCCGCCACACCCCGGGAGCCGTGGGAGCGGCCGCTCCCCTCGCAGGCCTCCGCGGGCTCCAGCTGGGGGTCGCCGTCGCCGTAAGGGCGCTTCGCTGTGGGGTCACCTCGCCGTGGAGTCGGACCGAGGTGTCAGGTCGAGGTCGGCTCGGGGAGTCTTCGTGTGGTGTTGGGCGTGCTCGTGCATCCTGGGGAGGGTACCCTTGGATGTTCAGTGTGTGTGTGTGTGTGTGTATGCTTGGCCGACGGAGGGTCTCATGTTCTTTGGGAATGCTCTTCTGGCCTAGGTCCGACTGTAGGGCCACCTGCGTCACTCAGCCGCGCGCAGAGGGGAGTATAAAGGGGGAGGGGGGGAAGGCTTCGTAGAAGCACCCCTGCCTCTTGGAAGGCGCGGGCCTTCTCGGCAGATGTGAGCAAGGCCCGTGCCTTCTAAGAAGCAGCCTCCTTCTAAGAGGGCCCCCCCTCCCCCTCCCCCTACGCGCGCACCGCCATCACCCTCGCCGTAAGGTCCCTCCGCCGCAGGCCGTAGGGCCACTTCGCCGTGCAGCCAAGACGTCGACACGAGCACCGCCTCGGGCTCAGGAGAGAGCCCCTTCGTGGCCGAGGCGCTCGCCGTGCCCGGCAGGGCCCTCGTCTGCTCCTTGGCTGTGCGCTCCCTGTGGCAGCGTCGCTGACTTCGTGGGAGGGAAACATATCCATGTCCACGGCCTTGCGGGCTGGGCCCCTGGGCCGCGATCCCATGGATACGGGAAGCTGTTCGCCGGATGCTCCGCGCGGAACGTATCCATGCGACCGCGTATCCACGGGATCGCGCCCTGGAATCCAGACCGCGAGGGTGTGGATATGGATATGTTCGCCGCTCATGATGACTGCAGGGCCAGCTGCACCACGGCCTCGCACGCGTCCGTGCTCTCGTGCCCCTCGTCGCTGACGCCCTCGGCCAGCGCGGGCACCTCGCGGGCCTCGACCGCTCTCGCCGTGAGGGCACTTCGCCGTAGGGTCGCTCCGCCGCCGTGGCCGGCGCGCCGATCCAGCGCCCATCAGTCGGTCCTCCCATGTCCTCCCGATGGCGCGCGCCTCGAGTGATGAGGATGAGGATCCAGGACCCCTCCCCTTGGAACCCTTGAGCCAACATGGCTACGGAGGAGGAGGAGGAGGAGGGGGAGGAGGAGGAGGGGGAGGAGCAGGGAAGAAGGAGCACAACCACGAGGAGGGCCTTTTCCATCCGATCGTTCGCCCATGTACGCAGGAGTCTCCCAGTGAGGAGGGCGAGGAAGAAAAGCAGGAGGAGGCGGCGACAATGACGGAGGGGAGAGAGGGGAGGATGAGGAGACGAGAAGAAGGGTGGCAACGCGAGGGCCATCAAGAGGGTCCCCCTGCTGGCCGTGTCCGCGCATGCGCTGGCAGACTTGCACCGAAGGCTCCCGGGCCAGGGGAAGGGCAGAGGGGAAGGGCGAGGGAAGGGACGGCTGGGAGGCAGAGGGGGCAACGGGGGGCGGGGTGGAGGGATGGACTCGGAAGGGGGGGGGAGGTTGCTGGACTGGGTGGGTGAGATGGGGTGGGGAACGAGGCGGGGGTGATCTGCGTTCGAGCAACTCTTGACGCTTCGCGTATCCCCACCAGGACTGCGCCTTTGCTTGCTTGTCGCTGTATAATTAGGCTCGCGCGTAGCCCGCCCGACCTTCGGATGCCGCCTGCGCTTTCGCTTGCGGCCGCGACAAAAAAAGAAGTATCCCCACCAGGACATCCACAAACGATGCTCAGGCGAGCTGCCGACAGAAGGGAACTATCAGAGGATGCAGTGATGGAGTCCTCTTGGAGCCTCTTGGAGGCCTCTTGTGATGTTGAGCCATGTAATGTAGGAGCTCTCCCCTGGATCCGTCTTGGATCTTTCATGAACCCCTCTTGTGGCCCTCTTGGGCGAGGTTGAGGCCATCTTGATGCCTCAGAGGCGCTTTGCAGCCGCTGAGTCAGCGGCAGTTGGCGGACGAGAAGCCAACAAATATGGCATGGCACCCATGCGGCAGAAGTCCCTACATAATCACAAGACGCGATTATCGATTCACCTGTTATCCGTAGCACTCAAAATACTCGTTCTCGAGGGGGGAACTAATCAAATACGTCCGGGTGGGGGGGGGCGCCCGGTGGGGAACCGCCGAGCGAGATCGTTAGCACCACGACAACGACTGGGATCCGATCCTTCTGGGATCGTGTTCGAGCCCTATCAGAAACCGATGGGATGCGATTGTGATCTGACTGGTTTCATGTTGCAGCCATCTTGGGCTCTCATTGGAATCAGATTCGGGGTTTTGCTCCTTGTTGGAACCCTACCCGGATCTTGGAGGGATCCTGCACTGAGGGGTCCGGAGGCAGGACATCACTCCCAGGGTCGAGAAGCGACACAGTTTCGCCGCAGAGTGGCGGGGAGAGGGAGGGTCATCATCGCGTCTTGCGGTGAGATTCGCACAGGTACGATCGGGGGGGGACCACCGAGGGGTGGCAACGATGGGGGGCAACGAAGGGGGGGGCAATGATGTGCCACCGATCTCGGGGGGGCCCGGCGGACCTCACCGGGATCAGGGGCAGAGTTGCGGAGTGGTTTTGAACCTCCTGGGAGTCGCCCTAAGGACGTTTGCTGGGCACATTTTCCACCACCGCTGCCATAAGGTAGGACAGAGGAGAAGGGAGGATGGGAAGGTCCTCCTCCTCATCCGCCTTCTCCTCCTCTTCCTCCTCCTCCTCTTCCTCCTCCTCCTACTCCTCCTCCTCCTCCCTCTCCTGCCTATGGTAGTGGTGAGGGAAAATCGGCCCATCAACGTTCTGTGGCCACTTGGAGCCATCTTTGAGTAGTCTTAGGGCCTCTTGCAGGCATGTTGGAGGTCATGGTCAACCATTTCGAAATATCTTACATATTGGTGCCATCTTGGAGGCAGTCTTGGGCTATCTGAGGCCCTCTTGGAGCTATCGCGAACGATCTTGGACGCTCTGACCGCTCGCGGGGCACTGTCTGGCGTGAAAGATGGAAGCTCGAGGAAACGTCGGGGCATCAGTTGACCAGGGCAGGAGTGGCCTGGGTGTATAGCCACAACAACAGTGGCCCAGGGAAGTTTTCGATTCTGGGCTAGCTTCGCCAAGGCAAATGTCCAGGGTCCCAGTCTACCATCGATTGGAGTCTCAGGGAGAGTCCGTGATATTGCCCTCGGTTGAAGATCCAGGCGGAAGGGGTCCACGCCTTACATAATGCAGCCATTATTTTCAGGCGATCGCAAACATGGATTAAGGGGGCCGTGGATTAGCGACGGGTCCCGTTTCCATGGGAAATCTCGGATTTCCGCTGCCGAACGAGGCAGCACCGGCCGCATTTTGGGGAGGGCACCTTCCCCGATCCATGGATTTGGCGACCGCGCGCCAAATCTATGGATCGCTAGTCCATGTCTGCGCGCCCCCGAATAATGTAGCCATTATTTATGGCCAAGGTTTCTGCTGGAAGTGTGGTTTCCTGGGGTCAAAGACACCCACTGGCGGAACGCTGGGGGTGGGCTTGATCGGGGGGGGTAGAGGACAACCCACCCCAGCGAGCAAAGAAGCCTCAGGTGAAACTCAGCGCTGGGAGGCCCCGTTCAAGAATGGAAAGGTCAGTTGGCCTGAAGGAACTCCCAGTGCCCCTCGACAGAAACGGCACTCAAAGCGCCACACGGGCCAGCTTCTGTCAGTTTGTACCACTTGCCTATCGGTGGGATTTGCAGTCTGCTCGGCAATTGCCTCCTTTTAATCATCTCCTCCTGCTCTTCTCCATTGCCCTTTTTCCTCCATACCTTGCATGTAGAAGGCGTGGGAGGTGATGAAGCGTACGGCTCTCGAGATGAATTCTTACAGGTTCTTGCGGGTCTTGCCGAGATACCTTAACTTGATCAAATTGTGAGGCCGGTGATCCCGTCTATCCCCCACCCCCGCTCCTCTCCTGCCCCATTTGAGCCGCGAAGAACACCTCACAGGAGCACAAACTTCCGGAGCTCCGCGCGGATGCCTCGGACCTGCGCTGGGCCCCCCCCCTTTCCCCGGCGCGCCGAGAGCGCGCCACGGAGGGCGGCGCCGCCACGGGCCCGGCGCGCCGAGAGCGCGCCACGGAGGGCGGCGCCGCCACGGGGGCCAGCGCAGCTCGAAAAATCGCCGCCGCGGGGCCGGGCGAGTCGAAGTAATGCCGTATTTTTCGTGGTCCTCCTGATAGACTCTCATCCTACCCGTCACTCCTATCCTCCTCCTCATCCTCCCTCCGACTCCTCCTGCCTCCTCCTCCTCCATCCTCCTCCTCCTCCTCCTCCTCCCCTCCTCCTCTCCTCTTCTCTCTCTTTCTCAGTACTGTTTGGGGCTAGGGTTAGGGTTTGGGGTTAGGGTTACGGGTGGTCGGGGTGGTAGTATTAAGGGGTGTGAGGGGTCGGGGGGGGGGGGGGGCCGTGGCGAAAGGAAAGGAGGGAGGGGGGGGGGGAATTTGACGGCCAAAGGGTGGGAGGGGGGGGGGTTCGGACCCCCCCCCATTTTGAAAGGGGGGGTTGGTCCCCGACGACGGACCAGGAAAGGTGGGGAGGGGGGGGGGGGGGGTCCCCGACGACGGACCGGGAAAGGGGGGGGGGGGGGGGGTCCCCGACGACGGATCGGGGAAAGGGGGGGGAGCGGGAGGGCACCCCCCCCCCCTTGGGGCTATCCAGCGCCGCGCCCTCCACAAGTTGAGCACCAACGACTGACGGAGATGCCCACTTGGGCGATGAGACGAATGGAGAGCTACGCCGAACAGACGGCCCAGCAGAAGGAGGCCAGAGAAGGATCTCACCTTGGACGGGAAGATCCCTTACCTCACCACGGAAGGCAAAGGGGCCTTGGGTCGGGTAGACGGGGCAGCGCCCGCTCTCCTGGGGGGGTTCGGACGGTGGACCTGCGTGGCGACCGCCGCGAAGTTATTCCTTGCTGATCCTGGTCAAGTGGGAGGTCCTCCACTCCAGGCGGCGAAGTGCCTCGCGACTCTCGAGCTGCACTCGCAGCAGGTGGTTGCAGAGAACGCCTTCAGATACGGCAAGCTGGAGACCACCTCCGACAGTGCCGGCGGCGGCTGCGCCCCTGAGGCGTCAGCATTGCGCGGGCAGGACACGATCACCCACTTCAGAGTGAGCCCCGAAGAGCGGTGAGCCCAGGGCTAGGTTGGAGCAGATGCAGGCCACGTTGCCGCGCGCCCCGAAAGAGCGGAACAGGCGCGACTGCGTCGCGCGTAGCCACCGAAGGGGTGAAAAAGAAGGAGCAACTGCGCTGCCACCCGCCCCGCCAGGGCCGGGAGGAGGGCGCGTAGGGGACGCCGTGGAGCGACTCGGGGGGGGGCCCCGGCAGCTGGTGGAGCTGGCGGGGCTGGGGCAACCGCGGAGGCTCGGACGACCGCTGGCGCGGCGCACGGCGCTGAGGGGGCGACCCGTCAGTGCGTCACGAGCGCCCTGGCACTGAGGGAGGACGTCTCGTCACTGTGCGACGTGCGCTCTGGAGGGCTGGCGCGGCGCGAAGGCGTGCCACAGCTGGGGGGGGGGGATGTGAACAACCGGCTCTGGCTGGTCCCAATGTCGGGAGTAAGTCCACCCCTTCCACGGTCGGCGCAAAACGCTTGCTTGCGGTCGGCGCCGCGCGGTCCGATGTGCCTGGGGACGGGGTGAAGTCCGTCATCCACGGAACCTCCCGAAACAGGTGAATTCGCCCAGCCTGCCCAGGGCGCTGAGCGTTAGCCAATGTGCTGACGTTCGTCTGTGCGCGGAGTCCCCGCGCTTGTGCGGCCGCGGGGGGGGGCATGACTAACGCTCTCCTCGCCCTCCTTGGCTGCGCCGCTTATCCCCTCCAACGGACGGTTGGCGGCGCCTGTTGCGTTATAGACATGCATGGTGTTTTATTTGCAGTTGTTTCTGCGAGTGACCAAAACAGCGCACGCGCGCCCTCCCCTCTCCTCGGGTCGGGCGCTCAAACACGTATACAGTACCCTTGTAGATTCGCCTACCAGAAAACATTCGCTATATCGAACTCCCCTCTTCCGATGTACAACTTGGGACCTGTCACGAGGAACATCATGAACACCGTAAGCCTTTGCCAATTAATAAGAATATTTTTGATTTGAGAGGTACCAGGCCAAATGCTGCTACTCTTCGCCCGTTTCCTCCTCGTTGGGTCTCCTGGGGAACCCACGTCGCCATCGCTGGATTCGCTTCGAAATCTTAGTCAGAACGCACCCCGGGAAAGGTCCCGGGAGTAGCGGTATCGGTACCGTCGTGTTGTTCGTGTTTGTTGGATGTTCTTGTGCATGTTTGGGGAGGGTGCCCTCGACTTTTCTCTCTCTGTGTGTGTTTTGGCCGGCGGAGAGCATCATGTTCTTGAAGGATGTTCTTGTGTGTGGTTGTCACGGCTGTAGAACATCTTCCTGGTTAATTCTGATTTCGGTGGGTCTACTGCTAAGAAATATTCCTGGCCTCCCTGCCTGGGCAGCCCCCGGCCCAGAGGCTCGAGTCCAGTTCTGGGAACACGAAGCCGAGCGGCGCGCTGTACTCCGCCATGGAGGGCCAGCAGACGGACTGGGCGAAGGCCAAGAAGATCGCCCAAAGCTTGTTGGACCGCGAGGGAAGAAGAAGGGAAACAAAACATATAAAATAGTTGTATCAGGAAGAATAATATTACGAATAAGAAGAAAACAATTATGAACAAGACAGGTAAGACGAATAATAAGAATACGAATCAGAAAATTAATAATGATAAGAAGGGGACGTCGCGTCGATCGTAGTCACCGTCGTGCTGTCGTCGTCATCGTCACCATCATCATCATCATCATCATCATCATCATCATCATCATCATCATCATCATCATGATCATCATCATCATCATCATCATCATCATCATCATCATCATCATCATCATCATCATCATCATCATTATCATCCTCATCATCATCATCACCATCAGAGGAAGAGGAGGTGGAGGAGGAGGAAGAACCATGGAGAGGAGGAGGAGGAGGAGGAGGAGAAGGAGGAGTAGGACGAGGAATTCGGACAGCGGGGGGAAAGAGAAGGTGTAGATGGGAATGGGTCGAGGAGGCGGAACAGCAAGAGGAGGAGGAGGAGGAGGAGGAGGAGGAGGAGGAGGAGGAGGAGGAGGCGAAGGAGGAGGCGAAGGAGGAGGAGGACGACGACCACGAGGTGGAGGAGCAGGAGGAGGAGGAGGAGGAGGAGGAGGAGGAGGCGAAAGAGGTAGAAACATGGTGGCAGGTGGCAACGCGCGGGCAGGACTTTCCGCCGCCACAGATATGGACGGAGGACGGGTGGAACGGGGGGGGTAGATGGATGTAAAGAAATGGTATTTGTAAGTATGTGGACATACACATACATACAAGACTGCATTGAACATTTTCGCGCCATGTGCCTGTTTCCACACTCATCCCAGACATGATTGACCCACGAACCCAAAAGGGATTGCGAACTGCGAGGCCTGGGCATGCTTCCAAGCACCTCAGTTGGGCGATGGGCAGTGGCAGTGCTGAAGAAACCGATGGTGATGCTGCTGTGCCAGGGGCTGTGTTGTGCTTCTCTGTGCTGCGCCGCGCCGCACGGTGACATGCCAGTGGCCGCGCCAGTGGACGTGCCAGAGGGGGGGCCAGGGGACTCGCCGCGCCACTTGCCAGGGGGACGCGCCGCGGGACGCGCCACAGCACGTGCCAGGGGCACCGCGCCACGGAACGTGCCAGCGGACGTGCGATCCCCAGTGAGTTGCGCTGGCTTCGCGCTCTCGGGGCCACGATCCCTGGGAAATTATGCTGCGTCCGCGCACCCAAGGCCGCAACCCGTCGTGAATATTCAAGCCCCCATAGATGGGGTCCGAGCAGATGGGGTCGGAGGATCGCGCCTCATCGCCGATGCATCGTCGATGCGGCTCGATGCGGAGCCCGATTTTCTTCGCGCTGGCCTCGCCGATGAATCGCCAGCATCGCCGGTGTATCGGCGATGCGGCGCGATCCTCCGACCCCGTCTACTCGGACCCCATCTACGTAGGAGGCCTCTAAAATGCCGGTCCGATTGCACTCCCCGAACTACTTGAGCATCCTGGGGCGCCCAGGCCTTTCAAGCGCTGCAAAACAAGCGTTTCGCTTAAGACATCCTCGAAGATTCGGCACGCAGGGCGCGCCATCCTCGAGCGGGCACACACACAAAGCCAACATTCCTTCTGCAAAGCATGCGCAGGGCTCGAGACATCCTCGAAATTCCTGCGCGCAGGACGCGCCATCTACGAGCGGGTAAGCAAACATTTCACTTTCCCATATTTCTTTCCCGGCGGAGTCAGGTGAAATTCCGTGCCTGCCGGTGTGACTGACTGATTGAATGACTGACTGACCGATTGGACATCAGGAGAGCACTCATGACAACACTTTCAACCCGCACAGGAACGCCCAACCGCAACCAGGCGACATTTGAACCGGCCAGCACGCGCCACCGCAACCGCAACCGGGCGACACATTTCAACCCGCCCGCGCGCGCAACCGCAACCGCAACCGGGCGATACATTTCAACCTGCCCGCGCAACCGCAACCGCAACCGGGCGACACAATTCAACCCGCCCGATCGCGCAACCGCAACCGCAACCGGGCGACACATTTCAATCCGTCTGCGCAGCCGAAACCGCAACCTTTGGGCGACACATTTTTACCTGCCCGCGCGCGCAACCGCAAACGCAACTGGGCGACACATGTCAACCCGCCCGAGCGCGCAACCGCAACCGCAACCGGGCGACACATGTCAACCCGCCCGCGCAACCGCATTCGCAACCGTAACCGGGCGACAAATATCACCCCCCGCGTGCAACCGCAACCGCAACTGGGCGACACATTTCAACCTGCCCGCGCGCGCAATCGCAACGGCAACCCGGCGATTCATTTCAACCCGATCGCGCAAACGCAACCGCAACCGCAATATGGGCGACACATTTCAACCCGCCCGCGCGCGCAACCGCAACCGCAACTGGGCGACACATGTCAACCCGCCCGCGCGCGCAACCGCAACCGCAACTGGGCGACACATTTCAACCCGCCCGCGCGACCGCAGCCGCAACCGCAACTGGGCGACACATCCCGCCCGCGCAACCGCAACCGCAACCGGGCGACACATTTCAACCCGCGCGCGCGCGACCACAACCGCAACCGGGCGACACATTTCAACCCGCCGCGCGCGCAACCGCAACCGGGCGACACATTCAAACCGCCCGCGGCGCGGCAACCGCACAACGCAACTGCACGACCACATTTAAACCCACCGCGCGCGCAACCGCCACCGCAACTGGGCGACACATTTCAACCCGCGCGCGCAACCGCAACCGCAACCGCAACCGGGCGACACATTTCAACCCGCCCGCGCGTGCAACCGCAACCCCAACCGGGCGACACATGTCACTCCGCCCGCGCAACCGCAACCGCAACGGGGCGACACATGACAACCCGCCCGCGCGCGCAACCGCAACCGCAACCAGGCGACATAATTCAACCCGCCCGCGCGCGCAACCACAACCGCAACCGCAACTGGGCGACACATTTTTGCCTGCCCGCGCGCGCACCCGCAACCGCAACCAGGCGGCATATAATTCAACCCGCCCGCGCACGGCTACCGCAACTTCAACCAGGCGACACAGTTCAACTTCCCGCTCAACCGCAACCGCAACCAGGCGACACATTTCAACCCGGCCGCGCAGCCGCATCCGGGCGGCACAATTCAACCCGCCCGCGCAACCGCAACCGCAACCGGGCGACATATTTTAACCCGCCCTCGCGCGCAACCGTAATTGCAACCGGGCGACACACTTCACCTGGGGTACACACACACACACACATCCTGGGTCACCTCGCACTCGTGTGCACATTCTGTTTTCGGTGTCCGCTCACCTGCGGCCCTCCTGCAGAGGATCTGAGGAGGAAGGAGGGTGGGATGGAGATGGGAGGGAGGAGGGAGGGAGGAGGGAGGGAGGGAGAGGGGAAGCAGGGAGGGGTGGAGGGAGGGAGGAGGAGGAGGGGAGGGAGGGAGGAGGCAGGGAGGGGAGGAGGGAGGAAGAAGGGAGGAGGGAGGATCACGAGGATGAGGAGGAGGAGGAGGAGGAGGAGGAGGGAGAGGAAGAGGGAGAGGAAGAGGAGGAGGAGAGAGAGCGGGAAGAGGAGGATGGGCAGGATGGCCAGGAGGAGGACGACGACGATGAGGAGGGGGATGCGGCGTGTTCCAGGGGGTTGTAGGAGCAGGCGCCGATGGAGGAGGGGGCCCGATGGCTGGATAGGAATATGGAGGGCCAGGAAGTTGCGAAGGAGGAGGGGGAGGCCGATGAGGAGGACGAGGGGGAGGAGGAGGAGGAGGGGGAGGAGGAGGAGGGGGAGGAGGAGGAGGAGGAGGAGGAGGAGGAGGAGGAGGAGGAGACTCGGAGGACGAGAAGGAGGAGGAGGAGGAGGAGGAGGAGGAGGGCGAGGATGAGGAGGAGGAAGAGGAGGACGAGGACGCGGCTCTCCGCCGGGACATTGCAGCGGGGAATCCCCATTGTCTAATTTTTAGGGTCTCCGAACCTCGTTATTCAGTTGGGATTCTGCGCAAAACGCTCCGCACCCTGTTTTTGACTAGGGAAAGCGGGGGTCTGCGGACCCCGTCAGGCAACGAGGATCCGAGATGGGGGGCACATGTTCCTGGAGCGGGCAAGCGCGACACGTATTTTTCCCACGCCGAATGGGACTTGATCTCGCTCGTTTTCGAACGAAAATTCGCCGGTGCTCTTCGAACGTGGTACTGGGGCACAGTGTACAAACTCAGGAGAACCCTGGGCCTCCGCCCGTTCCGGGAACACATGATCGACCCACGAACCCGGACAGGAAGATAGAAATGTGAGGCGTGGCAGCGTTTTCAAGGCACTTGACTGCGCGACGGGCAATGGCAATGCTGAGCGTATCGATCGTGATGAGCCGTGCCAAGGGCTGTGCTGTGCTGCGCCGTGCTGGACTGCGATGTGCCATGCCGCGATAGTGTGCTCTGTAGCACTCTCTGGATCGAGTCCTCCTTTGCATCCGAGTCCTTGCCGAACTGATCTGGATCCTAAGCTCGAGCCGCCCGAGCACATCGTGGCACACTGGCAGGTGGCTTCCGCGGCGCCTCGAGGAAGAGGAGGAGGAGGAAGAGGAGGAGGAGGAGGAAGGAGGAGGAGGAGGAGGAGGCGGAGGAGGAGGCGGAGGAGGAGGAGGAAGCGGAGGATGAGGAGGAGGAGGAGGAGGAGGAGGAGCGGAGGAGGCGGGAGGGGGGGGGGAGGCGGAGGAGGAGGAGGAGGAGGAGGAGGAGGAGGAGGTAGGAGGAGGAGGAGGAGGAGGAGGAGGAGGAGGAGGAGGAGGAGGAGGAGGAGGATGGAGGAGGAGGGAGGAGGAGGAGGAGGAGGAGGAGGAGGAGGAGGAGGACGCGGAGGAGGAGGAGGAGGAGGAGGAGGAGGAGGAGGAGGAGGAGGAGGAGGAGGAGGAGGAGGCGGAGGATGGAGGAGGAGGAGGCGTAGGAGGAGGAGGAGACTCGGAGGAGGAGGGGTCGGCGGCGCGCGCCCCGACGGGGGGGGGGGGGGGAGCCCCGCGGGGCGGTCGGCCGGGGGGCGGGGCGGCAGCCCCGCCCGGGCGGGGCGGCGCCGCCCGGAGCCCAGGGCGCTCTGGGCGGGGGCGGCGCCGCGGGCCCAGCGGGCGGCGGCGGCGGCGAGCGCCCGCGCCGCGCGCGGCGCGCGCGGCGCTCGTGCGTGGGGCATCGCGTGGACGCGTGCGGTTCTTAGTCGGTCGGGGGCCATCGATTGAGGGGCGCCCACCACAGCCACAACCATGGAGGGGGGGAAGGAGGTGGAGGAGGAAGAGGAGGAGGAGGAGGAGGAGGAGGAGGAGGAGGAGGGAGGAGAGGAGGAGGAGGATGGAGGAGGAGGAGGGTGCCATCGATGAGGGGCCTCTTGCCCACCACCACAGGCACCACCAGAAGTTGGATGGGGGGAAGGAGGTGGAGGAAGAAGAGGAAGGAGAGGAGGAGGAGGAGGAGGAGGAGGAGGAGGAGGAGGAGGAGGAGGAGGACCACCTCCCCCTCCTGCTACTGGTGGTGGCGGTGGGAAACAGGCCCACCAAACGAGGGACATCCTGGGTCATCCTGCGAGACATGCACCCGCGGCATCCAGCATGATGATCGACCCTCGAGCCAGGAAAGCATGGCATCGTTTCCAAGCCGTCAACCTTGGGCGGCGGTCAATTGCAGTGCTCAAGGTAACGATCGTGATGTATCGTGCCACGGGCTGTGCTGTACTGCGCCGTGCTGTGCCATGCTGTGCTAAGTTCAACGTGTCACGCCGCGTTGACTCGTGCCGCCCTATTGCAGTGGATCAAGCCGTCATTGGCGTCAGAACCGTGGCCGAACTGATTTGGATCTTGGGGTCGAATTGCCCGAATGCATAGCTCAGGCTAGTTGTAGTCGAGACGTGCGGGGCGCTCGACCAGCCCGAGCTCAAGATTTGATTACGTTCCGAAGCCGTCGCCCGAAACATTCAGTTCCGCGACGGAGCGAACCGAACGCGACCACGACAGGCGGGGGAGAACCATGCGAGGAGTTCAACCAGCTCAAATTCAAGATCCGATTCAGTTCTGGAGCGGGACGAACCGATCAAGGGGCGAATCCGAACCGAAACGAAAAGCACCGAGACGACGACAAGGACCCCGCTCGACAACTCCTCAAACAATGGAAGAACCAGCGTTTCGCGAGAGACATCCTCAACACATGCTGCAGAAGGAGCCTTTCGCTGCAGGCGATGACCTCGCTCCAGAAATCCTCAACAGATCCTGCAGAGCGAGCGTTCCGTCTTAGACATTCTCAACATATATTCATGTTAGTGATTTGCCTGGGCGGCCTGGGCTCATGAAGACCCGCGTTTCGTTCGAAGCACCCTCAAATCCTCATGTTCAAGATCCGCTGCGACAACGTGGAACAATCGTGAAAGCACATGGGTCCCTTGCGCGCCAGAGCGGAACAAACGTGAGAACACGTGGGTCTCTTTCCGGGCCGGAAAGGAGCAAAAGTGAAAACACGTGTGTCAGTTTCGTCCCAGAGCGCAGCAAGCGTGAAAACACATGGATACCTTTTGCACTAGAGCGCAGCAAACGTAAAATCACATGGGTCCCTTGCGCCCCAGAGCGGCGCAAGCGTAAAAACACGTTTGCCCTTTTCGCTTTCGCCCCAGAGCGGAACAAGCGTGAAAACACGTGGGTGCCTTTCGCCCCAGAGCGCAGCAAGCGTGAAACTACATGGGTCGTTCTCGCCCCGGAGCGGAGCACGCGTGCAAACGCGTGGGTCCCTCTCGCCCCGGAATGCAATGAGCGTGAAGACACGCGGGCCCCGTCCAGGAAGCCCCGGGAGGCCTCCCCGGCGCCCCAGGACGGAGCCTGCGAAGCGGTCATGCATCTCGTGCCGATTCGTTGAGTCTGTTATGATTCTACTAAGGAGGGGGAGAAACACACAGACACAATTAATCGTCGATCCCCAGGAAAATATGGGAAAATATGGGAAGGGGGGGGGGGGGAAGACAAAAACCCAGAAACTATTGGAAAATATGGGGAATCTTTTTATTTGTGTGTATTTATTGTGTGTTTGTGGGCCCGTTCATCTGCGCCCCCCCCTCACACTCGGGAAGGGGGGGACCGACCCCGGCCCCATGGGGTGGCCAGGACGCGTGCCAACACGTGGGGTCCCCCCCGGCCCAGAGCGCCGCAGGCGTGAGATCACGTGGGGTCCCTTGGGCTCCAGAGCGCAGGAAGCGTGAGAGCACGTGGGTCCCTCTCGCCCCAGAGCGGAGCAGGCGGGACAGCACGTGGGCCCCTCTCGACCCAGAGCGCAGCGGGCGTGAAGTCACGTGTGGCCTGTCGCCCCAGGGCGCAGCAAGCGTGACGACAGCCCCAGGAAGCAGTAAGCGTGAAAACACGTTGTTCCGCTCTGGGGCGAAAGGGGCTCACGTATTTTCACGCAAAGGGATCCACGTGTTTTCATTATTGCTCTGCCCTGAGGCGAATGGGGCCCACGTGATTGCATGCTCGCCGCGCTCTGGGACGAAAGGGACCAGTAGTAGTACTACAACCCGCTGGATTAAAAAGTTGGGACGGCGGGGTTCGAGAGAGAGAGAGAGACGCTGTTGGCCACCCGTTAGGCCATGGGGCCCAGGACAATGTTGGATTTGATGCCGAATTGGGAGTTTCAGACGCATACCTCACCCCCTTTAATATTACAAAGGCCAAATGGGGCCGGCGTCTGAAAGTGGCATTCCGCCTAGGACTTCCTCAAAAAAGTTTCAGATCGCCTTCCAGGGCGATCTGGAATTCTCCCATGCCGTCTGAAAGTGGCGATTTCGCCTAGGACTTCCTCACAAAAAGTTTCAGATCGATGTTCTTGCCGCCTGAGAGTGGTCGTTTCGCTTAAGACGTCCTCAAACAGCACTTTCAGGTTGCCTTCCATGCCGCCAGAAGTCAAAGATTTCGTGTGCGATGATTTCCATAACTTTGTGCTGCAGAGCTCCACGCCCTGCGGAGCCGTTCCGTCATTCGGTTCACGGGCCTGCCTTGGAGTCAACTCGGGGTTCATCGATGGTGGAGGCTCCAGGGCCAGTCGACCGGCGAAACCCGCGGGGATCGCTCTCTCGCACAGTGCCGGTCACAATTTTTTAATCCAGAGGGTGGTAGTAGTCGTCCTCGTCGTTGTAGTAGTAGTAGTAGTAGTAGTAGTACTAGTACTAGTACTAGTACTAGTAGTAGTAGTAGTAGTAGTAGTAGTAGTAGTAGTAGTAGTAGTAGTAGTAGTAGTAGTAGTAGTAGTAGTAGTAGTAGTAGTCGTAGTCGTAGTCGTAGTCGTAGTAGTAGTAG
>CAUYUJ010007183.1:5000-48464 GCA_963575745.1 Prorocentrum cordatum | reverse complement strand
TTGCAACCAGCCTCGACGCCAGCGCAGACGTCTGCATCGAGGCCAGTACCGACGACAGCTCCTACGCCAACACCACCAGCGTCAACGCCCACGCCTGCGCCTGCGCCGGTACCCGCGCCAGAGCTGCAGCCAGCTCCGACGCCAGCTCCGACGTCTGCATTCATCTTCGACGGTGATGGGGACGGTTACGACGACGATGGTGACGTTCACTGGTTGCCGGTGGCTGCGTCGTCGTCGACATCGAGGCCAGCACCGCCTGCGCCTACGCCGGTACCCACGTCAGAGTTGCAGCCAGCATCGACGCCAGGTTCGACGTCTGCATCGAGGCCAGCACCGACGACAGCTCCTACGCCAGCACCGCCAGCGTCTGCACCCACACCTGCGCCGGTACCCATACCAGAGCTGCAGCCAGCTCCGACGCCAGCTCCGACGTCCGCATCGAGGCCAGCACCGACGACAGCTACTACACCAGCACCGCCAGCGGCAGCACCCACGCATGCGCCCACGCCGGTACCCACGCCAGAGTTGCAGACAGCATCGACGCCAGCTCCGACGTCTGCATCGAGGCCAGCACCGACAACAGTTCCTACGCCAGCACCGCCAGCGTCAGCACCCACGCCTGCGCCTACGCCGGTAACCACGCCAGAGTTGCAGCCAGCATCGACGCCAGCTCCGACGTCTGCATCGAGGCCAGCACTGACGACAGCTCCTACGCCAGCACCGTCAGCGTCAGCACCCTCGCCTACGCCGCTACCTACGCCAGAGTTGCAGCCAGCATCGACGCCAGCTCCGACGTCTGCATCGAGGCCAGCACCGACGACACCTACTACGCCAGCACCGCCAGAGTCAGCACCCACGCCTGTGCCTGCGCCGGTACCCACGTCAGAGTTGCAGCCAGCATCGACGCCAGCTCCGGCGTCTGCATCGAGACCAGCACCGACGACAGCTCATACGACAACACCGCCAGCGTCAGCCCCTACGCCTGCGTCCACGCCGGTACCCACGCCAGAGATGCAGCCAGTGTCGACGTCAGCTCCGACGTCAACATCGAGGCCAGCACCGACGACAGCTCCTACGCCAGCACCGTCAGCGTCAACACCCACGCCTGCGCCCACGCCGCTACCCACGCCAGAGTTGCAGCCAGCATTGACGCCACCCCCGACGTCTCCATCGAGGCCAGTCCTGACGACAGTCCCTACGACACCACTGCCAGCGTCAGCACACACGCCTGCGCCTACGTCGATACCCACGCCAGAGTTGCAACCAGCCTCGACGCCAGCGCCGACGTTTGCATCGAGGCCAGTACCGACGACAGCTCCTACGCCAGCACCACCAGCGTCAGCACCCGCGACTGTGCCTACGCTGGTACCCTCACCAGAGTTGCAGCCAGCATCGACGCCAGCTCCGAATCCTCCATCGACGCTCACAGCGACGGCAACAGCGACCACAGGGGGCTCAGTTGTACCAAAACACCTGGGGGCCCAGTTGTACCAAAACACTTGGGGGCAGGCAGCATCGACAGTTACGGCGATCGCACCGACACCATCACGGCCTATGGCTCCTTCACCGGCATCGTCAGCATCAGCACCTACGCCTGTCCCGAGAGTAAGGAACACTGTTGGCATTCGGACGCGCGCTCAAGCGGTGCCCTTGGCCTCTGGACGAGAGTACAAGCGGCAGAGCCCGTTCGCCCTGACCATGCCTGCAGTCACGTCCTGCGTCTCCTGCTGCGCCATCTGTCTTGCAGCCGTGCTTCGGCGGCCGCGACGCCCTAACTGGAAAACCGTTCAGAACGCAGAGCAGACTGGCGACCAGTCCCACAGCCTGTGCCCTAACGTTGCGTTTCAGACTCGGGCAGAGCAAGAGGATCCTGGACATCTCACCTTTCCTCCCTCCGCCCCCCACGGTACAGGAGTGAGGAGGTTTTTTCGAGGCAGTTTTGCCGATGTTTATGAACCCCCCCCGGCGCAGCGTCGACCATGCCTTGCCTCCACTTTTGGCCCGACGGCGGCTTCAGCCCCGTCCAAGCCAATCTGCTGCGACGCCATGAGCTCCTCCTGTGGCCAAGCCTCCTACCTGGGTGACGGCCAGGCCGCCCTCCACCGTGCGGGGCGTGCTAACCCCAGCTCCACCGACGGAGATGGGCCAGGTCGCTCCATCCACCTCGTCAGCCTCAACATCACGAGTCTTCCAGCGAACTGGCCAACCATTACCGCCCTAGGTGTCGACCACAACGCCGCAGTCATAGCGCTGCAGGAGACCCGTCATGCCAAGCCTACCAGGCAAGCCATCGCCACCAACGCCGCCAATCCACACCACGGAGGATACCAGGCCAGTCTGGGACCTGACCTGGACCTGGCGCGTGCCCAGCGCAAAGCTGCTCACGGTGGCACGGACCACACGGTCGAGGGCAACACCGGCGCCTCGGGCGGGGTTGCCATCCTCTCTAAGGACGCCATCGTCGACTCCACCGTCGACGACATTGCGACCTGTATCGCCACCCTCAAGGCCAAGAAACGATGGCACGAGGCCTTCCTCCCGCTCTGCACCCAGCACCGCCGCAGGCGGCGACGAAACAACCACGGTCCCGCTGGGATCTACATTGCGAGCCTCTACGGGGTCGCTGGAGGGGACAGCACCGATATATTTCGGCTTGCTGATTGCGCCGCCGCGAGGGTCGGCTCAGCCCCGTATTTCATTTGTATGGACGCCAACACGAACATCGACGACAATCCACACCTGCTGCACATGATGCAGCACGGATGGTCCAACGTCGCTGAAGGCACACCAGACCACACCATGCACACATATGGCAATATCCCTGACTGGGACCGCGTCACCAAGTGCCCCCGCACTTCGCGCATCGACTATGTCATCGCCAACCAAGCTGCGCGATCCCTTGTCACCGACTTCTGCTATCTGCGTGACTTGCCAGCGAAGTCCCATGTTGGCCTGCAGGTCACACTCGACCTAAGCCGCCTCGATCACACGGCCCCACGCCTTTTGGCCCCCACGCCATACCCTCCAAACGACGGAGCTCATGAGGACCACGAACTCCAGGCACTAGGGACCCACATCGCCGGACGATACCACGACCGCATGGAGCAGGCTGACGCACGCGACGATGTGGAACGCATGTTCGCCCTGGCAAACGAGGCCAGCCATGAGTACCATCTCACCCGGCTGCGGGACCTGCCGCCCCCACCGCCAGACCACCCAAAAAAGAAGGCCCCTACCATGCACGGGCTCACACCCACGTTCGAGGAGCGGCCCGCCGTCCCCCGCGCCTTTCCCACCTACGGAGCTTCCACGATTCACATGAACCGCCTTCGCAAGCTCCATCGGCAACTTTGCGAGCTTCGCTTCATCGGACTGCACCATCATATAGACTGCCGTGCTATCCCGCCGCACCTGGCGCAACGCATCGACTGCACGTGGGCCGCGGCCCGCCTTCTCTGCCACAAGCTGCGCCCCACGGCCCTCCTGGCTTTTCCTGGCGCCTGGACCCCCGACGTGCCAGCGCCACGCGGAGAGCAGCTCGATCGTCTGATCCAAAATCTAGACTCGGAGCTGGCGCGACGTGCAAACCGAGCCAAAGCTGAACGCATCAAGATCTGGTCTGAGGGCGTCCGCGAGCCAAGCGGGCGAAAGGCGGCCATATACGCACGGGCTGCCGACTGCTCGCCCACGGCGTATCTCCGCACGCCTACCACTCCCGACGATGCACAGCTCCACTGCGACACCACCGCCTTCAGCCCTGACCAAGCTAGCACGGACGACAGTGACGCCGACACCGACGCCGGCGGCTTCAGCCCCGGCGACGGTAGCTCGCCCGACACGGACAACGACGACGGCCCCATTCGTGGCCCACCACCAGCCCAGGTTCCCGACGCCCTCCCCGCCAACGCTATCGTTGCCAACACCAAAGACATGCTCAAGCTCATGGTCGACACCTGGGAGCCCATCCTGGGCACGTACCGCGCTCGCGCGGGCCATGACGCCGAAGCTATGCCGACGTGGGCGGACTTCTACGACGAATACCGCCAAGAGCTGCCTACGCCATCACCAGCAGCCCCCTTCCACCTTACCGACGACCAACTCATCCACTTCATTCGCACCCGTTCACCGCGCCGCGCGGGGGGACTCGACGGCTGGACGACCAAGGAGGCAAAGGAGTTACCCGACGACATCCTTCGCCTCTTCGCCAGCGTCTTACGTGCTATGCAACGCACTGGCACCATCCCCGAGCCCCTCCTGCACGTGCCAAACCCGTGCCTCCGAAAAAGCCGAGGGGAACTCCCGACGGACCAACGGCTTCTCTCGGTTCTTTCCGTGTGGATGTATGCGTGGGAGGCGCCGGCCTACCGTAGCCTCACGACCTGGCGGCAAGGATGGACCCATGCCACGAGCTTCGGCGCCGTTCCCAAAGCCACCATTGGGGATGTCAGCACTTCTCTCGCCCTGCGCATCGAACACGCCAGGACTTTACTCCTCCCCTTAGCTGGAGCAGCCCTTGACCGACAGAAGTGCTTCGACTACCTCATCACGGACATCTGTCTAAACCTTGCGCTGCACGCGGGGTGCCCACAAGACATCGTTACTGTCCGCCGAAACTTCTACAGACACCACAAACGCTACATCCGCATGAACGGAGCGTACTCCAGGGACCTGGCCAGGACAAACGGTCACCTCCAGGGCAGCTCGTGGTCCCTGGATGACATCAAGCTGCTCATGTGCGTGTGGACAAAGAGACAGCACCGATACGTTCCTCGATCACTCAGCACTACCTTCGTTGACGACAGCAACTCCACTACCCACACCGCTCCTGAGCTGCAGAAATCTCTCGACGAAACCGCCAAGTTTGACCGATTCTCCGGTCAACGCATTCACCCTGGTAAAGTGGCAGGGTGGGCGCTCACCGATGAGCTGCACGCCGCCGTCACCCAGCTCACACTGGCGGATCGCCCCCTCCGAGTGGTCGATTCCTTCAAGCTCGTCGGGAGTTACATCAACGCCGAGGCAGCGCCGGCTCCAGCCGCGCTTAACCTCACGGCCACCGCAGACGCCCGTGTGCGGAGGGCGACTATCCGCCTGCCGCGCATTGGCAAGCTCCCGTCGCCGATGCTTATCAAGGCGCGGCACGCCCGATCCCTGGCCGCCAGCGTCTGCACCACGGGCACCGACATCCAAGCACCATCAGGCCCAGCCAAGACTGCCTACAACCACGCCCTCAAGGCGGCTATCCGCCCCAAGGGGAACAAGTGGGTCGAGTTCTGGACTCTCATGGCCGTGTGCGTGCCGGGACACGCCCTTGAGATCGACGCCATCACGCAGCGTGAAGCATTCCTGTGCCTGCGGCGACAGGTTAACCGCGACGTTACACTCTGCGGGCTCGCCAGAGACCTCCAACACCACGTCCAGACCATGTTTGGTGGAGGACCCGTCGGGCGACTCGTCCAGTCGCTCCAGCAGCTCCGATGGACCTGGCCCACATTTGGCATCATGTACGATGACTGGGGCTGCCCGATCAGCTGGCTGAATCTACCCCAAAACGCCTTCCTGCACATGCTGCGGGCCTCACAACGCAGGGCATTTCTGCGGAAGATCAAGCCACGGCGACACGACCTTGGCTACCTCGCCTCGGTCAGACAGGGCCTTGACCTCTTCGCCAGCACGTGGCTCGCGCGAACCAAAGGAGCAGCCAAATGCACTGCCTGGCAGCTGGCGCTCCTCCTGAACTACCTGTCGGGCGGGGACCACACCCAACAGCGACGATCCCGATCCAACACGTCGGCAGACCCCAGCCCCATGTGCCGCTACTGCGACGAGGAAGAGGAAACTCAGGAGCACACTGTCCGCGACTGTAAGTGCTGGGCCCGAGAAAGAATTCCTCTCACCACCCTCATCAGTGACGACCAGTGGGCCCGTCTTCCGCCGCACACAAGACACTGCGGGCTCTTCGACGAAGACCCAGCCCTCCTCGACCTGCAGGCCGACCTCGCGAGGGACCCGCTGCCACAGCCCATCCCGCGGCCCCCCCCTGAGGGTGATCCTGCGGCTTCAGCCCAGGACACCTACACCACCTACCTTGACAACGACACTGGATGGACATGGGTCTATGCTGCCACGGACGGTGCGTGCACCAACCAAGCCATCCCACTCCTAGCACGAGCGGGCTACGGCGTCTACTACGGCATCGACCACCGCATGAACTACAGTGCACGCGTTCACGGCCTAACGCAGAACGCCCAGATTGCGGAGACCCTTGCCATCGTCCACCTTACGGCGCGTGCCGAACGGCCCGTGCACGTCTTCGTGGAAAACCAGGCGGTGGTCGATGGGTTCCAAAGCATCATCGACGGACAACCAGCGCCGCAGGGCACGCACGCTGAGCTCTGGGCAATGATTCACCGATGTGTCATGGCCAAGCCCGACATGTTTCGCGTCGAAAAAGTCGCCAGCCACCTGGGAGACCTGGGCATCGACCTTGGGCTCATCGGGCCCATCGCGGAGGAGTTCAACCGTCAGGCCGACGCCCTTGCCACAGCGGCGGCACGCACGCACAACCTCCCCGACGACATCGTTGAAGCTGCCAAAACACGACATCGCCAAGCGACCGTGCTTCACGGGGTCGCTGTCGCCATCTACGAGCGCAGACACCGTACTCTGCCGCTCCCACACCGCAGGGCTGGGTTTACAGCGGCTGAACTCAGCAAAATGGAACCGAACCCCCTGCTGTCGGACCAGGCACCACCCGCGGCTGGACCAGACATCCCGCAGAACCCGGACGAGCTCTGGGCCGAGGCCCAACGGGCGATGTACGACGAACAGGAGGACGACCCGTTCGGCTTCGGCGGGGGACTAGACTTCCTGGACGACGGGCCAGCCAGCGCCAACCTTGCCCCGTCGGGCATCCGCACGACGCCCACCTCGACTCCGCCACCGAGAGCGGCACCGCACCCACATGATGACGTCGCTCACCTCCAAGACGCCGACGAGGACTTTTATGATCCCCTCGGATTGGGTGGCAGCATAGACGACGTCCCGCCGACACCCCACGCTGCCGACGATGCCGCTTCATCGAGTCGCCACCCGGTCACGCGGCCGACCTCTGAGCCCTCGCACGGCATCATGATTGGTCCCTCCGTGCCACCAACCCCGTCCCCCCACCAGCGCCAGCCCGCGGGGGCGGCTTCAGCCCCCCCGCAGGGCACTGAGCCAGTCAGGCCGTCGCGCCCCGTCCACGCTCCTACTGTTGCAGGCTGCGAGGCTGCGGCTCCTCCGTCCTCATGGGGCGTGGCCCCAGCGGCTTCAGCCCTGGGACCGCGCGACACCCTCCAGTCGCCTCGCCACGGCGACGGCCGCCAGCGCACGGACCGCCGCACCGCGCTTGTCCACCACCTGGCCAGGCGCACCGATGACCTCGTCCCCGCCGCGAGGCCCGCGGCCGCGGGCACAGAGCAGCCGCCCCGCACCGACCGCGAAGCCGAGCTGTCCCAGTCTACGGCCGCTCTCCAGCAGAGGTGCGCAGCTCTCGCCGCCGACCTTGCCGCTGCCCAAGCCCGTCAAGGCCCTTTGCTCCAGCGCCTCCACCGCGCCGGTCGTGCCTTCGCCGAGCTGCTTACACCCCCGCCCGATGGTGCTGCGCCGCCACTCACCCTCCATGCTATGCTGTCATCGCTCCGCGGCGCTCCGCCTGGAGCCCCGCGCTAATCTCCGCCATTCTGCCTGCCCGTGTGCACGCGTGGCCCCGCGTCCACGGTGTCAGGGCGTGGGGGCGGGGGGTGCCCCGTCCCTGCGCGCCGCGCTGCGGCCAAGCGCCCAACTGGCGGTCTGCCAAGCCGCCTAGCCACGTGTCCGCACGTCGCCTTTCTTGTTGGGGCCTTCTTCGTCACGCGGTCTGACACGTGAGATCTTCACAGTCTGTCCGCCGTCCGTAGCTTCAGACGCAATGCGCCGGGGGAGGGGGTCTGTTGCCCGCCCTCGTATCTTAAGGCTGCACCGCCGCTAATAGTGTTTGCGGGTTGTCGCACCGCAGTGCGCCTCGCGGACGGACCCTGGTCCGCCTACTTGTCCGGTCTCTCTCTCTTCTCTCTCTCTCTCTCTCTCTCTCTCTCTCTCTCTCTTCTCTCTCTCTCTCTCTCTCTATCTCTCTCTCCTCTCTTTCTATCTCTCTCTCCCTCTCTCTCTCTCTCATCCTCTATCACTCTCTTCCTCCCCCCCCCCCCCCCCCCCCCCCGCAAAACACTGTCGGAGCCAATGCTCTTGGCGATGGTCCTCGCTCTAGCGCGGACAAGGGCCGATGTCGCATTCCCACTGATCTGCGCGCGGAATGGGATGGCACGCAGCGGCCCAATTCTTGGCGGCTCCTCTGCCAGCCCATGCATCTGCCACAATATTACCGCATGCGTAAAAATAGTTGGCCATGGCCCCTGGCGTCTCATCCCGGTGGGGCGGGGCCCACGCCAAGGGCGCGTCGCGCCCAGGTTCTTGCTCCAAGGCCCTGCGAAGCCTGGCCCAGAGGTCCCCGTTCTTGAAGCGCCGAGTCCAAGCTCCAGGAGGCATCCGAGCCCAACCTTGACCCCATCCATCGAGGAGAGGTTTATGGTCGGTCACAAACGTTAGAGGCCCCGTGCTTTTTCTTCAACCGCAGTGCAAAACGCAAGCAATTCAGCACGTGGCACCGTCTGCCGTCTACCTTCGAGCGGGCCGAAGAAGCCAAAGTGGCCTCGCCACAAACCGGCCTCGTCTGGGGTGAGCACCGCAACCGACCAATCACATCGGCGCCTCCGAGGATCATCTGAAAAGGCTCCTCCAGAGCCGGCCCCGAACAGAGTGAGGCGCCCATGGGGCCTCTGCAGGCTTCCCACTGAGGCCGACCCTCATCGTCAGGACCCACCAACTCCACCCCACCCCCGCCCCACGAGGCAAAAGACGGAGTAGCGGAGGCAAGGCGAGGCACACCTCTAAGCCAATGAGCTGGGTCCTGCCCCAGACCCGCGAGCGCTTGGGGCACAAGGTGATCAATGGCAGAAGCCTCAGGGCACTCATTAGCCAAGCGCTTCCAGAGTCTGTGGGGAGGTCCTCGATGGCAGACGATTGACCTGATACCCAGCCTGATGGATGGGGCTCTCGAGTCCACTGACCCCCTGAGACAACACAGCTATTCAAAGCCCAAGATGATATTTTCCCCCTCGGCAAGAACCTCCGCTGCTCGATCTTGATCGTGACCAGGTCAGCTCCCGAGGCGAGGGAGGCACCGTGCTCGTGCGCCTTCGCCGTCGCCCAGGGCCTGCTCTGGAGGTCGTCGCTGAAATCGTCGAGGACGGACTCGTAGTCGAGGTCGACTAGTTCAACTCCATCATCTGGGAGTCTCCATGACTCCAAGTATTCATCATGCACGCGTTGCCAGCAGTCAGCCGCTCTGGAATCCCAGCCAGCTTCCAACAATGTCGCAATCGTTGCACCCGTAGGTCATGTAACATGTGACTAGATCTTCGGGCCCGCCATGGTGCGCTAGGTCTTGAGCAACGACCAAGTCGGTCGAATCTGCTGGTGTAGGTGCGGCTGACCCTGCCAGAACCGAACCCACTGTCGAAACAACTGCACGCGAAGCTGGACTCCAGGGCCGGCTCCGGCAAAAGTGACCCCCAAGAGAGTCGCGATGCAGCGACCCGTTGCCTGACCAGTGGCCGCAGCTGCCGCCTGTCGACGCCATCGAAGTAGAGCGCGTCGAGCGAGCCCTCGAACCTGATGGCCATGCACTCCCTGGGGGAGTGAACCAGTGGCCCACAGACCCTTGGCGATGCGAGCCTACTGCGCAGTGCTCCTCATGCGCGCGATCTTCTTTGTCCTGGTGGAGGCCGCTCGTGCGCGCTCCCCCGACTTCTTCTGGGCCCTTCGCGCGCGCGCCGCCCTGTCGGCGCCGAGGTCCGTGACCGTAGTCGTCGCAGAGACAGGGGCTCCTCGACGACGTAGGTTGGGCCCCGATCGCTCTCGCACTTGCCTGTTGTTCGAGAGCACCGCAGTCTTGTCGGAGACGGAATGCTCAGCATGATCAAGTGCCGACTTCAACTCGCCACCGGCCTTGGTCAACTGCTGCAAGACCGATCGTGCTGTGCCTTCAAACCCCGCCACGGTATCATCCGCGAAGGTCCACATTGTCGCCCCCTCCGCACGCCGCTGAGCATGCGCCAATATCGGGAGCAAGAAGAGGCGAGCTCTAATGACTCCTCTCGGGGACCCTGCCACAATCCCCCAGAGTGCATATATAGGCTCAGCAATGCATTCACGTGCTCGCAAGTTCCGCGGGCTGAGGAAGAGCTGGACCTCTAAGAGTAAGCAGATGGCAGGGAAGTCCTCGTCGAACCCCACCTCTTTCAGGCGAGCCAACTTCAAGTGGTCGTAGAACTTGGCCAAGTCCATCAGCAGCGCGCCCACGGTCAAGCCCATAGCCACCGCGGACTCGCCCAAGAATGCGCGATGGAGCGCCGCAGACAAAGCCGAGGAGCCCTTCATCGCTGTGCACCAGAAGTCATGCAATCCGTCACTCCAAGCGTCCGAGGCGGCACCTCGGCCACGGCTCCAAGTGCGAGCGATATGAGGAAGGGCCCCCAGCACTCGATCACCACCTGCCATCTTCGGCGCCATCACAGCAAGACTGGCCATCACTTGGGCGGCCAGGCTCCTCCGGTCTCAATCAGGTTGAGTAGGCCCGTGTACTGCTGCAGCGCTTCCTCAGGTCGTCGTAGCACGTCACGAGGTCCGATCATATCAACTCCGTTGGCTTTCGCACCTGGCATGATGCGTAGTGTGCGCTGGAGGTCACCCAGAGAGATCGCCTCAGGAGGGTCCTCTCGAATCCGAAAGTCGAGCCTTATCCAGAGCGTCCAGGATCTGCTGCTTAGTCTCACGTGGCTGCCAAACGCGCCCCCATTCCTGTCTCTTACTCTCCATGATGACCGTGGGGTTCGCGATGGCGTTGCCACTCGCGTAGATCTCCAGGCGCCGCTGCTCCTGAGGCTTCACCTGGCGATGCAAGACTCCAGGTTTAGCCTTCCACGTATCAGCCAGCCAGCCAGCGTACTTCTTCTTCGACTGATAGGAGGCGCGTGCAGCGGCACGCCCTGCCCAAGCCACCGCACGACCGATGAGCTCAGACCGCTCGTCGTCCTCCAGCACCGCGATAGCGCGCAACAGCTCAGCCCACCTGAAGACATCATCCTCTTCCACCTTCGGCAACAACTTATCTCGCTTAGCCTCCATGTCTGCGATCCGTCGCTGCAGAATCGTCAAGTTGAGATTCAAAGACCCAATGCTTCTGATGATTGCACAGCGCCGAGATCTTACGAGCGTCGACGCGATAGCCCACCACTCGGCAGGTTCATGCTTCATGTGTGCGCGACCAAGGGTAGCCGACGTCTGCTTCCAAGTAATGCGCGCGCCTCCATCTCGCCCCCTGTGGCCGGCCTGCTTCGAGTCCGGAATGTCATGATGTTGCAAGACCACCTTCTCAGATGAGCTCATCCACTTAGCATGATGATTAGATGCGCGCGCAGTCGCCTCAGTGTCCCTCCCGTGCAAGAAATGAAGAGGTAGCCCCCAAGACTGCTGATCACGCGGCCTCTGGTGGGCCGAATTCGCCCTGGCAGCTCCAGGGCCCGCGGGGCCCGGAGCATATTTTTCGCCCCCGCGTCGAGCACGAGGTCTGGGCAAGGGGCATTCCACATCCTCGGAGCTGTCGCGATCAGAGCCAGCATTCATCGAGCCGACCTCGCCGAACAGCTCCAAGGGGGGAGGGGGAGATCCCCCGATTGAAAACCTTTGCCCACCCGCATGGGCTCAGGCCCCCCCCCCTACTGCACCAGTTGCGCGTCCTTCACCACCTGTGCCAGCTGGGTGCCCTGCACCGCCGTCGTCATTCCCAAGAGAAAGTTCCGGGGCCCCCTCCAGCGCGCGAGACCTCCCTGGCGGGCGAGCGCGCCTTCTCAGGGGGCCCAGCCGTCTCGTAGCAGTCCAAAGGGTCGCTCATGTCATCCTGGCGCTGCCTCCACAGGTCGAGGGGGATGGAGAAGTCGACCCCGCTCACGTAGTCGACGTCCGCCGCGGCCAGCACCGCCGGGGCCTCAATATCCTCCGCGTCCTGCGACACCTCCAGGAATGCGTCGTGCAGTTCGTCGGGTAGCTGGCTTCGTCGTTTCTCCAGCGCCGCCATCTTCCTCAAAGAAATCTCACTGGCAGGGCCCGCCCAGCGCCGTGGTCGCTGTGGGCGTGGAAGCTCTGCGGGAATAACCAGGGCCTGATACCGCCAAGGCTGAGACTCACCTGCACCCACTTCAAGTCCGCATTGAGCCGCCCAAGGTACCTCAGGGTATACACTGTGCGCTAACTGACGAGGTGACATGTTCCAGTCAGCGAGCACCATCCAGGGATCCGCCAACATGTCTAAGAAGGCAGTGAGCGCTACATTGCGCCCGTGCGCTGGCCCCGCGATCGAGTCGCGCGGCTCGATGTAGAACGCGACGGCCACGAGGTCCCCCGTCTTGCGATACCACGTCATGGGGGCGAAGCCGTGACAGGGGCCCACTGCGTACAGCTGTCGGCTCTGATGGCGCATGGCGTCGACGGTGGCGGCAGCAACAGACATGCGGGCTAGCACCATCTCGCCCCCCCGTCGTGCCGTCAGCCGGGCGGCCTGTCGGGGCCGCATAGCACTTCGAGGATCGCCAGTCATCCTTATCCAGCCTGAGAAACTCCTGTTGCTGCTTGGCCTGAGATATGCGCGTCCCGACCATAGCCAAGACCTGGCAGCTCTTCCCAGGCGACGCCCACCCTGCGGGCCCCATTCAGTGATGTTCGCGAAGAACACCTGGGCCTCCAATTCAGGCTCGGCTGCAGCAGGATGAGCACCGCTACCCCTGAGGAGCGACGCGAGCAGGAGCGCCAGAGCCAGAAGCCGCGCCAGGTGCCTTGGGAGGCGGCGGCTTAGGCTGGGCCGGCTTGGCCTGCTCAGCGGCCTGGCGGAGCGACTCAGCAGCCAAGGTCTTGAGTCGCTCGCCGTCGGCTGGAGGGGGGGCCGCCGCCTTGGAAGGCTGGGGGGGGGGGGGGGCGGCCGCAGGCGCGGCCGCGCCGACGGCTGCAGGCTCGGGGGCCCCCGAACCCGCACCGCCCGCGAGCGCATCAATGGCGCCGCCTCCTCCCTCCTGGCCCCGCCTCCTCTTGGCGGCGCGCTCCTGGTCGAAGCGCTGGATGGACTCCATGAGGTCCTGCAGCTTCTGCACCGCGGACCCCAGCTGGGGCCGAGCCGCGTCGAACTGCGTCTTGTACTCCGTGAAGGTATTCCTCTCACCCTCGTCCATGTCCGCAAGGTCCGCGGTCTCGAAGATGTCGTAATCGATGACGATGATATTGTTCCGCTGGGGCGCATCGCGGGCTTGCTCTTTCTGCAGAGTCGAAAAAGCCTGCTGGTAGGCCGTCTCAGCTGCAGCCTGCTCCTCAATGTTCGCCGCGTGCGCTTCCGAGGCCGTCTCGAGGTCGGTGCGGGCCCGTAGCACTTCCGCCGCCGCCCTCTGAGCAGCCTGCTCACTGCGTCACTCCTGTTTGGCCTTCTGCGCCGCCTCCCAAGCATCTGTAGGAGGTGGCTTCTTCTCCTGCGACTGCAGCGAAGTCTTGATCGCTTCCGCCACTGCAATGGGAAGATCGGTGGCCTTGAGGAGGTCGCGCATATGCTTGTCACTAGTCGTGTCTGAGCCTGGGCGGCCCTTGGGCGCGTCGTTCCATGGCGACCACAGCTGGACCTTGTGTCCACACTGGCAGTAGCAATCCTGGGCGATGAGCTTGTAGTGCTAGATCCAATTCTTACAGCCCTCACATCTGCTCCAAGCACGGCCATACTTCTTTCCTCCCATGAAGACTGCGACTCACTGAGAGTGCAGGCGAGCGGGTGGGGCGGACCGGCCCTCGCAAAAACGGTCGTTGGGCTGAACAGCCCTGGCACTGCTGCGGGATAGCAGCTTCCAGTCAGGCACGGAGGCGCGGAGCCCCCAAGTGCACGCATCTTGAGCCAAACTGGCTACGGAGGAAGAGGCGGAGGAGGAGGAGGAGGAGGAGGAGAACGTTGGAGGAGGAGGAGGAGGAGGAGGAGGAGGAGGAGGAGGTGGAGGAGGAGGAGGAGGAGGAGGAGCGAGGAGGAGAAGGAGGAGGAGGAGGAGGAGGAGGAGGAGGAGGAGGAGGAGGAGGGAGGAGGCGGAGGAGGAGGAGCAGCAGATGCAGCACGAGGAGCAAGAGGAGGGAAAAGAGAAGAGGGAGGCAGGTAGGGAGAAAGGAAGGGGCGAGCAAATGGCTGCAACGACGGGCTCCGCGAGGCCGAACCGAGCGCAGGCCTGCAGCCCAGGCACGAGAGAAGAGGCGATGAGGAGCGCCACGAGAGGCCAGAAGTCGGCCGAGCTGCGCTACCATGGCGGGTCCCAGAACAGTACGGTGACTGACCGCGCGGTGGCGTCGGAATCCCCCACGATCTCATCGCACGGTCCGTCACCGCACGGCTCTAGGGCCGTGGAGGCCCCAGTGGCCTGAGACATGCCCGGAGAGCGACCCAAGCCCCAAACCTGCGCGGTCACCCCGCATCCCGACGGACTCACCACACGGTGTGGGCGTGGCCACCGCACTGCTTGGGGGCCTTTGGTACCAGCTCCCCTGTTGCCCCAGAGGGGGTGGCCCTGCGGGTAGCCGCAACCACGAGCGAAAACGAACCCGCCCGTATGCCGAGTTCAGGACCAGCCTCGGCAATGAGCCCCCAGGCAACCCCCACACCAGCGCCGAGCCGAATTCAGCAAGGCGCCGAAGAGAAGGCCAGAGGGCAGCGCGGACCCCTCGGTGAGAGCGCGCCCGGCTCGGCAGCTTCGGCCCGACGAGCACCTCGGGGGCCGCCCTGGGCAACTCAGACGCCGCACGCGTCGTGATCCTGGCTGGGGGCCTCATCTGGGCCCAAGCCTTCGTCGGCATCAGAGCGGCCTGGAACCTCGGCAGCGAGGAGGAGGAGGAGGAGGAGGAGGAGGAGGAGGAGGAGGAGGAGGAGGAGGAGGAGCGAGGAGGAGGAGGAGGAGGAGGAGGAGGAGGAGGGAGGAGCGAGGAGCGAGGAGGAGGAGGAGAAGGAGGAGGAGGGAGGAGGAGGAGGAGGAGGAGGAGCGAGGGAGGAGGAGGAGGAGGAGGAGGAGGAGGAGGAGGAGGAGGAGGAGGAGCGAGGAGGAGAGGAGGAGGAGGAGGAGGAGGAGGAGGAGGAGGAGCGAGGAGGAGGAGGAGGAGGAGCGAGGAGGAGGAGCGAGGAGGAGCGAGGAGGAGCGAGGAGGAGCGAGGAGGAGGAGGAGGAGGAGGAGGAGGAGGAGGAGGACCAGGCCCCTCCTCCGAGAGGCCGTCCTCGTCGTGCACCAGTGGCTCACGCGCAGCAGGCCGGCGTCAAACGGCGAAGGGCCCCCGCGCCGGACACCGCAGGAGCCTCGGCGTCATCTAAGACGCACCCACCGACAGGGAACACTGGCGTCTCCACGCGTGGAAGCGACGAGCGCTCCGCGCGCGGGAGCTCCACGCAAGGGCGGGCTCCCATCCGAAGACGCACGCTTCGGGATATCATCCACAAGTCTTAGGTCGGGCCTGTCCCCCTACAGGGGGATTTTAGGCGAAAAAATGAACAATAGTCAAACAATACCCTAAAATATTCAAAACTTTTTTTTTACATTAAAAAAAAAAAAAACAAACGCCCCCACACTAGTTTTGTATTACTATTTTTGAATATTCCTCCTGCAGAGGGACAGGCCCGATTTAACACAAGTCGCACCCTCACCCAACTTCAAGGCGCGCCAGCGCATTATGGCCCCCCTCCTTCTTGATGAGCTCATGCTTCTGCGGGATGGCCGTCACCACTTCTCCAAAATATAAGTTGACGGAATATCTGTTGAACGCGCATCATCATGACCGACGGCGCGGGAGGAAGTGAGACTCAAGACGGTGCCTCCTGCAACGTCTCCAGCGTATCCAGCGGCTCCGCCGGAAGGTAAACCGGCACCCTCGCTCGGGACATCCCCACGACATCGGCCCCGGGAGAGGGCCTGGAGCGCCTCCTGACAATATTCCTGGCGACAGCACAACCCACCCCCACCCCAAACTCCCGACCCAATGATCCAGGGGGTCCTGGCTGGAGGTGAGGGTGGCTTCCCAGACATCCGGCTGCTCCAATTTTTTCGATGCGTGGGCCCCATCAGAGGTCCAGACCACTTCTCCGGGACCGGTTTTTCCTCCTGAGTCGTTTTTTGACGCTCCCGAAGCCCGGCGAGGGCCCCCGGAGGCCGAAAACTGACAAAATCCCATCGCTCTTTTTTTTGGAGCGTCGGATCTCAGGCAAGGGTGTCTTTCTGGCCCTGCAGAACACGTGATCACTCCCCGGCCCTCCCCGGGACGCCGGGACCCCCTGGATCACCAGGGTCGGGAGAGGGGGTCATGGCCAGGGATGTGGGGTTGGGCTGTGCTGCCTTCAGTCTGTATACAGGAACTCTGGCTACCCAGAGATCCGACGCCAAAAATTGGTGCAGGCGGTTTTAGAACAGTTTTCGGCCTCTGGGGGCCCTCGCCGGGCCTCGGGAGCGTCAAAAAACCACTCAGGACGAAAAGCCCGCCCCAGGGAAGCGGTCCGGACCTCTGATGGGGCCCACGCGCCGAAAAAATTGAGTAGTAGGCGGATGTCTGGGTACCCAGACCTCCGACGTCGTGATTTTTCGTGAAGTCGACCCCCAAAGAGGAAGGGGGAGGGTGGACCCCATGGCTGACGCCATCCAGGCCCGGGAGGAGGGAGTCGGGGGGGAGGGGGCTGACGCCATTCAGACCCGGGAGGGGGGAGATCACGCCCCGGGGGGGCGGGGAACTCGCTCAAGCTTCGCTCTGTCGGGGGGGGGGGGGCCGACGCCATGGCTGACGCCATTCAGGCCCAGGAAGGAGAGGGGACGCCATGGCTGACGCCATGCAGGCCCGGGAGGAGGGAGTCGGGGGGCGGGGAGGGCTGACTCCATGGCTGACGCCATTCAGGCCCGGGTGACGCCACGCAGGCCCGTGAGGGAAAAGGGGGGAGTCGGGGGGGAGGGGGGGCTGACGCCGTAGTTGACGCCATTCAGGCCCGGGAGGGGAGGAGGGGGGGGGTCCGCCGATCCAACGTGTGAGTTTTTGAGAGCGCGGGCTTGAGCTCGCTTAAGCTTCGCTTTGTGGGGGCGGGGGGGGCGGACACGCCATAGTTGACGCCATTCTGGCCCGGATAGGAAATGAGAGGGGGGGGGACGCCATGGCTGACGCCATCCAGGCCCAGGAGAAGGGAGTCGGGGGGGGGGGGGGGCTGTCGCCATAGCTGACGGGAGCTCGCTCAAGCTTCTCTCTGTCGGGGGGGGGTGAGGGGGCTGACGCCATGGCTTATGCCATTCAGGCCTAGGAAGGGGAAGGGGGGGGGAGATGCAAGCCTGGGAGGGGAGTCGGGGGGGGGGTGACGCCGTGGCTGACGCCATTCGGACCCAGGAGGGGAAGAGGGGGAGGGGGAGCTCGCTCAAGCTTCGCTCTGTCGGGGGGGATGGGGGCTGACGCCATAGCTGACGCCATTCAGGCCCGAGATCGAGGGGGGAGGGAAAGGGGTGACGCAATGGCTGACGCCATGCAGGCCCGGGAGGGAAGAGTCGGGGGGGGAGGGGGGGAAGGCCTGACGCCCTGGCTGACGCAATTCAGGCCTGGGAGGAGGGGTCTGTCGGGGGGGGGATTGACGCCATGGCTGACGCCATTCAGGCTCGGGCGAGGAGACGGGGGGGGCCGACGCCATGGCTGACGTCATTCACGCCCGAGGAGGGCTCCAGGCTCCAAGACGGCCCAAAAAGGGCCCAAGACAGCCCAAGAAACCCCAAGAGGCCCCCCAAAGGCCCCCAAGTGATTAAACGACTTCCTCCAGCGCGCCCCCAAGAAGCCTCCAGGATGCCTCCAAAAAGCCCCCCCCAAAAGCTCAGGAGCGCCCCCCAAAGGTGTCAGACATCAGCTACGTCAACATCCCATGAATTTGGCTGTTCACGCGAGATCGTCACATTCGAATATCCGAAGGTTGCCCAAGCGAGTTCCACATTTCTATATTATGAGGATGTCTCGAGCGAGTGCTCTACTTTCAAACATAAGAGGTCGTCCGTTGCAAGCAGAATCGGTAGCACCCCGGATCGGCGGCACTGGCTGGGGGCCACTACCATAACGAAAAAACTCCCGTCGTGATTTCTTCACAACGCCAGGGGGTCCCTGACATCTGGCTGCTCCAATTTTTGTTGGTGCGTGGGCCCCGGAGGTCCGGACCACTTCCTTGGGACAAGTTTTTCGTCCTGAGTCGTTTCTGACCCCCGGAAACCGAAAACGGCCAAAAACGGCCTGCTCATTTTTTTTGGAACGTCGGATCTCAAGGGATGTCTGGGCAATCGCTGCTCCTCCCCCCCGGGCGGCATTCGGTGGAACTCCCCATGGGGCCGCGAACGCTGTGAAAGGTGCGCCGAAATGACGGCGGAACTGCACGCGAACGCCACATTGGGCCTTCGGTGGAGCTCCCTGTGGGGCCACGAACCCTGTGAGGGGTGCGCCGAAATGAGGGTGGAACTGCATGCGAACGCTGCCACTGGGGCCTTCGGTGGAGTTCCCTATGGGGCCACGAACCCTGTGAAAGGTGCGCCGAAATGCAGGTGGAACTGCATGCGAACGCTGCCACTGGGGCCTTCGGTGGAGTTCCCTATGGGGCCAGAAACCCTGTGATGGGGTGCGCCGCAATGAGGGCGGAACTGCATGCGAACGCTGCCGCTGGGGCCTTCGATGGAGCTCCCTATGGGGCGACGAACCCTGTGAGGGGTGCGCCGAAATGAGGGTAGAACTGCATGCGAACGCTGCCACAAGGGCCTTCGGTGGAGCTCCCTATGGGGCCACGAACCCTGTGAGGGATGCGCTCAAATGATGGTGGAACTGCATGCGAACGCTGCCACTCAGGCCTTCGGTGGGGCTCCCCATGGGGCCACGAATCCTGTGAAGGGTGCGCCGACATGACGGCGGAACTGCATGCGAACGCTGCCGCTGGGGTCTCTGGTGGAGCTCCCCATGGGGCCGCGAACCCTGCGAAGGGCGCGCCGAAATGACGGCGGAACTGCATGCGAACGCTGCCGCTCGGGCCTTCGGTGGAGCTCCCTGCGGGGCCACGAACCCTGAGGGGTGCGCCGACATGCGGGTGGAAATGCACGCGAACGCTGCCACTGGGGCCTTCTTTATAGCTGTGTCCAGGCTCGCGCGGCACGAGCTCAGGTTCTAGCAGCCGCGCAGCAGGCGGCCGCGGCAGACGGCAGGCGAAAGCCCATGGGGGGCCGAGCGGCAAAGTGTCGGGCGAGCCAAAAGGGCCGACACGCCGCCGCCAGGACACAGACCCCATCACCACCGAGCCTTCGCCATTGGCTGCACCTCCTTCGGCGGCAACCCGAGCCTTATCCTTCGGACCTTCTCGAGGCGATGCTGCGAACCACGAGCGCTCTCTGGTAGCTGCTGTAGCTCACACGCAGCGGACAAGCCTCTTGTGCTTGCCTCCAACCACTCTCGCATAGCAATGACAGCGCGTGCAAATGCGATATCCAAAAAGATCGTGAGGACATGCTCGCCACTCGCCCTCCCGGAACCCCTGCGCCATCACCTGCGGGCGACGACGCAGCGAGGGGGCCAGAGGAGCAAACGAGGGCCCCCGACCGAGACCGATCGGGCGATCCCGAGCGGCGAGACGAAACATCACGACCTTGCGAGGCGGCCAGGCTGCTGGCCGCACTGCTGAAACTGGACAAATCGGCCGGCGCACTCATTCCGCCGCGAGCTCCCACCAGGGCTTCTGCAGCGGGGCTAGGAGGAGACCCGGGGAGCCCCGAGGCGAGAAGCGAGGCGAGCCCATCCACGACGCTCGCGCCTCCAGCCGAAACCAAGCCACGCGGGGCTCCAGCAACGGGGCCCTCGGGAGCGCGCGTGCAAAGTCCAGCGGGGGCTTCAGCAGCGGGGCCCACAGGAGCCCCACTCACGCTGGCGACAACGTTTCCAGCTGATGCTGAGCGCACAGACCCGCTCGAGCTTGCTCCAGAGGCTGCTGACAACAGGTGGTCGATATGCTGCAGGGTTGTCTTGAGATCCTTGGCCTTCGGCATCTCAAAGCCTCAAGGCCGCAGTCGCCAGTGGTCTAAGCATCTGTCGCCCCCACCTCGGCCTGAGCTCGCGCGGCGAAGGCCGCCACAGCCGCGACCGCCGTCGTCGAGGCCGCTCGCGCACGGCTCGGGCACGCACGGCTTGGCCCAGAAATGCGCCTTGATGTTGCTGCTGTACGCGGTCTTGAGGCGGCGCAAACAGTGAAGGCCACCATTCGGAACCTCGATGACCTCGTCAGCCGTGAGATTCAGCTGAATATTGCTGGCCTGCTTTGTGACCTTCTCGCCCGAGATGTCAGCTCTGCCGTCGGCAGCCATGTCCTCAGCAATCGAAACCCAGAAGAACGCGGCGTAAAGCATAGCCTGCCTCGCCTGGGTGATCTGCCCAGCGGCAGCGGGGGCGCCGGCTTGAGCAGCAATTAATTTGGAACACCGATCTGCTTCGACGTTCCTTCTGCGCGCTCTAGCCGTGACGAGGCCTTCTTGCGCGCGCTGAACAGAAGCGCGCGCCTTGACCTTGACAACTGTGAGGCCGTCATCGCCGAGCCCCCCGAAGTCCTGCGCAGCGTGCCAGGCGCGCGCGCGCGCAGCTCCGCCCAGGCCGCCCCGCTGCTCGCAGTGGCCTCGGGCCCGCGAATATTGCCACCATTTGCCGCAAACTCAGCGTCAAAATGAGCTGTCACTGGTGGAATGGTGTCCTTGAGAAGCAGGAGGAGCGACGACAGCCCTCCGCCGTCTATGGGCTGCAAGGCGCCAGCCAAAGGGGAGGCCAGCGCACGCGTGGCAGACCTTGGCCCGGGGTCGATGTGATCGCCGCCCCTAGGCACGGCAATGGCGGCGCAATCTGCGCAGGCGATCTCGGTGCCTCCGTCGAGGCAGGCTCCATTTGCGTACAGGTCGGGCTCTGCAGGCGGCGAGCCCTCGTCGCGGCCCTCGATCCGCTTCGCGCGCGCCAGGAAGTCGCCGCCTGGCGGCCTCCACTCCGTGAGCGGTTCTGGCGGCCACAACCTCTCGAGCGGAGTCCCGATCGCGATGGAGTCGCCCATGTCCTTGAAACGCCGCAGCTCCCCCGGCAGGGTCAAAGACGGCCGGGCGTCTTGACGCCCCATGTGCCAATGCCCAGGCGCCCCCGTGTTGCTGGGGCACAGCGAGCAGACCGAGTAATAACGTAGGCCTGCCGCACAGCGCCGATCATTAAGCCAGCGCCTCCTGGAGCCCCCCCCCCTCGCCCTCGTCCGCCGCGCTGCCGAGAAGCCCCCCGAATCAATGGGCGCCTCGATGCCTAGGTCATCCAACAGATTGAATTCGCTCGGGCGGACGCTGTCAACATTGGGCCCAGACTGAGGCTTGAAGGGCGACATCAATTTCCGCAGCTCAGCCACAGAAGGCCTATCGGGGCGCTCTCCGAGGTCCTCTGGCCACGGCAGACGGTGCCTCTCGGGCTCGGGCTCCCTCGGGGAGTTCGCAACTGCCTCAACTTTTGGCTCTGTCTCTTGCACGCCACCACCTGCAGTCTGGACTGGCGGAGCCTGGGGGGCAACGACGTTCCAGTAAGGGAGGCGCTCGTCGACCAGCGACTGCAGGCTCTGCTGAATGGTGAGCGGCGCCAGACCAACCGCGTAGGCTGGCTGCGCATTCCAAGACTGAGCCGCCCTCGTGACAGAACGGGTGCCGCCTGAACCCGTGGCGACGGAGTGCAGCACCCAGTCGTTGTAGTTCTTGGAGGCTTGATCGAGATCCGTCTTGACCCTGGCCTCAGACCAGCTGAAACACGCCGCACTGAGCGCATCGAGCTGATCGACGGAGAAAAAATGCGCGCCGCTGGCGATGATGTTGACCACGCCCTGCAGCTCTGTGAGATCGGACGGCGGCCTGATAACCAGCCTGCCCAAGGCGCGCAGGGCTCCGAACCTGGTGAGCGGCCGCTCGATCTGCGCTGCGTCTCGGAGACAGGTAGCAATCGTCATGCACCAAGTCGAAGCTCGAGTGGCACGCGGCAGCCTGGGCGGCGACAGCGCCGTGGCTGAGGTGGCTGAAAGCCTGGGCTGTTCCGCGCGACCAGAATACCTGTCGAGCTCATGGATGAGCCCGCGCGCGTCAATCATGTTGACCTCCGCCTGCTTGAAGAAGGCCTTCCACATGCTGTCCAGGTCGGTCATGCGCTCGAGCTGGTCGCGGACTGCACGCCAAACTGAGCCATGATCCTGTGCGCAGCAGGCCAGCGGCCTGGGCAGCGGCAGCCACCTAACCGCACGCACGACGGTGACCTTATGATGCTTGCTCGGGCCGAGCAACTCGAGCGCACGATCGCTGGCGTGACGGCCCCGAACCGCGCGACCATCTCGTCGAGCGGCTGCAACAACATGAGCTTCATAAAGCCCGTGGCGAACGCGTCTCCAGTGAGCAGAGGGAGCTTCCGCGCCTCCGAGCCCAAGACACCAGCGGCTGCCTTACGACGTGCCAGCTCAACCTTGTCTCGGCTGCTGCGTGGAAGTCCGTCCTTGACGATCTCATACGACTCCATGGCCATGGCTGCGTAGGCTGCAATCTTCTCAGGGGAGAGCGTGAGGGGAGCAGCAGGCCCTCCGCCGTTAGGACCGAGCCCGTTGCCTCCACGTCCTTTGCCGCCGCCGCCCTTGGGTCCCTGCTTGGCCCAGGGAACTCCGAGAATGCCGCCGCCGACAGCCGGGTTACCCCAAGGCTTGTGGTTGTCGTTTGCTGCTGGTACGTTGTGGTCCGTGAGCTTGTCCTTACAGCCTGCCTTGGTACAGAGTGAGAGATGTTGAACCACCGCGCCGCACGCACTGCCACCACTTCGCCATGGGAGCCAGATGGTCCAAGCGACCAGACAGAGTCGGAACAAGACTGCGCACCCTCGGGCTGAGGGAGGCAGGTGATGACCAGGGGCGGACCTGGCACCACAAGAGGATGAATCGCAAGGTCGGGAAACAGAGCTATCCCGCTTTCGCCTGGAGGCTTGCAGCCTCCCAAGCATGGAATCTTGAGCCAACATGGCTACGGAGTGCCACTGGGGCCTTCGGTGGAGCTCCCTATGGGGCCACGAACCCTGTGAGGGGTGCGCCGAAATGAGGGTAGAACTGCATGCGAACGCAGCCACTGGGGCCTTCGGTGGAGCTCCCTATGGGGCCACGAACCCTGTGAGGGGTGTGCTGAAATGAGGGTGGAACTGCATGCGAACGCTGCCACAAGGGCCTTCGGTGGAGCTCCCTATGGGGCCACGAACCCTGCGAGGGGTGCGCCGACATGGGATGGGCATGCGGAAAGCAGAGGCAAGGATGGGAAGCAGGAGGGAGGAGGAGGGAGGAGGAGGAGGAGGAGGAGGAAGGAGGAAGGAGGAGAACGCGGGGACCGTCTCTTCAAAACGAGGACCCAACACCACAGGATGGGTTGGGATAAACAATCAGAGAATATTCCAAAATGGGCGAAAATAGTCCCCAGACTATTTTTTACTATTTTGGAGTATGCCTCCTGTAGAGGGACGCGCCCGACTTCAGGCCAGGGCAGAGAAAGAAGCGGCTCACGCAGTCGGTTTCCCTGGCGCCTCCTGGCGCCGGGAAGCGCCCACGCATCGAGGGAAGGGCCCAGCGGCGGGGCGGAGACAAGCTGCATGCAGCAGCTTTCGTCCCCCCTCTTTCCGACCCAGACATGCGGCTGCTCCAATATCTTTTCGGTGCCATGCGTAAACTCCGGAGGTCCGGGCTGCTCCCCGGGGCCGGCTTTTCGTCCCGCTGACGCTCCCGAGAGCCGGCGAGGGCCCCCGGAGGCCGGGAACTGCTAAAATCCTGGCGCTCCAATTTTTGTTGGAGCGTCGGATCTCTGGGAAATTCGTACCTCCCCTGTCCGAGCCCTTTCGACCAGGCCGAGCCTGGGCGGAGTCCTCGGCGCCCGCGCGGCCGCCAGAGGCGGCAGGCGGGAGCCGTCGGCGGCGCAGGCGGCCGCCGGCACCGCCGAGCTAGTCCTCGCAGGTGACACTCGCACTTGTGCAGGCGCGCTAATGTCGGACGGCGCGCAGGAGGGAGGAGGAGGAGGAGGAGGAGGAGGAGGAGGAGGAGGAGGAGGAGGAGGGCGGGGAGGAGGAGGAGGAGAGGAGGGGAGGAGGAGGAGGAGGAGGAGGCGGAGGAGGAAGAGGAGGAGAGGAGGAGGCGGAGGAGGAGGAGGAGAGAGGAGAGGTGGAGGAGGGAGGAGGAGGAGGAGGAGGAGGAGGAGGAGGAGGAGGAGGAGGAGGAGCCGCCTACGTCCTCGTCACGATGTCCAGCGAATCGGAGTTCGTAGGCCACGGCGGGAAGACCCCTCCCCCCTGGGAGTGGCCGCCGTCTTGGACGGCTGGACACCCGCGGGACAGCCGCCCTCCTCGAGGGAGGGACGGCGGAAGTGAGTCCGCCGGCTCCCGATCCACGTGCGCTGGCCGCGGGAAGGCCCCGCGCGCGCCGCCGGAGGAGGAGGAGGAGGAGGAGGAGGAGGAGAAAGAGGAGGAGAAGGAGGAGGAGGGAGGAGAGGGGAGGAGGCGGAGGAGGAGGAGGAGGAGAACCAGTGGAAACCTAAGAGTCGTCAGCCATGTTGGAATTAACCCTCCCGCAGAATTCCCGTTTCATAGGCCCCATACAACGGTTCATTTCCATTGAGGGAACTGCCTCATTGGAAGACGACAGTTTGATGATCCTGAAGCGTGACAAAACATTGTTCTCGGGATTTCAACGCCACGTATCAACCTGACTGCTGCGTCTTGACGATCCAAAACCGTACCAGACAGCCATTGTTGGGACTCCAGCACAGCGAATCAACATAACTCTTGCGCCCGCATAATCCTGAATCCTTCCAAAACGCAATTTCTGGTACATTGATCATGGGAATCCGTGAAACGCTTGCAAATTTTAAGCAAACGGCCCGCCCTCAATCCGTGAAGTTCTTGCACTTGTTTTTAAATGTGCGCGGCGCTAAGGCGAAAACAACATTTTGAAAACAACCCGCCCTCAATCCGTGAAACTCTTGCAAATGTTTAAAAACGAATGTGCGCGGCGCTAAGGCGAGAACCAGATTTTGAAAACGACCCGCCATCAATCTCTGAAGCTCTGGCAAATGTTTAAACGAATGTGCGCGGCGCTACGGCGAAAACCACACTTTGAAAACGACCCGCCCTCGATCCGTGCAACGTTTGCAATTTATAGGAACGAACGTGCACGGCGCTAATGCGAGAGCCACATTTTGAAAACCACCCGCCCTCCATCTGTGAAATTGTTGTCGCTGTTTGAGCTTCATAATCATAAGTGGTGAGTAAGTCTCAAGCGAAACGCCCAGCCCGCCCTAAAAAACTGGCCTCGGTGTGCGACAGGGAGAAGTTATCTATAAGGAGGAGGAATGGAGGAGGAGGAGGAGGAGGAGGAGGAGGAGGAGGAGGAGGAGGAGGAGGAGGAGGAGGGAGGAGGAGGAGGAGGAGGAGGAGGAGGAGGAGGAGAGAAAGCGGGAGGCTGAGGGGGCGTGGGGCGGGGGGATTGGAGAGTATGGCGGGGGATGGAGAAGGATGGGCTGCCTGGTGAGGACGAGGCTGGCCCCAGGGGAGCGGCGGGACATCGGCGACGGCCGCTTGCATGCTGGAGCTTGTCGTCCAGGCTCTTGGAGCCCCTGTACTGGATGCCAGGGTAGGGCTTGGGCACCTGGGGTCCTCCCACAACTCACCTCCTCAGCCTTCAAGTCCGCATTCCCCCCCCCATCCGTTTTCTCTCTCTCTCTCTCTCTCTCTCTCTCTCTTATATATATATATATATATATTATATATATATATATATTATTACAGGGCCGGGGACCCCCGGAAAGCGGCACACGGTGCCCACCCACCCCCCCCCCCAAACGAATTTCGGCCTCCCCGAGCCTCTGGGGCGCTCCTGCAGAGTGCTTCCGTGGATCTCCGGTCCTCCTGGACCCCCCAGGCAGGTCTGTCCTGCGAGTCCGACGCGAAATAAGAAGCCCCCACGACGGCCAAAGAGGGCCCCGAGACACCCAAAGATCGGCCCAAGACTGCCCAAGAGGCCTCCAAGACGCCCCAAGAGACCCCAAGAGGCCTCCCAAGAGAGCCCCGAGAGGCTAAAATGGTTGATTTTCCTGTGTGTTTTTCTATGTTTTTGGCCTTTTCGCTTTTTCCGCTTCCCCGCGCTCCATCACGGCCCAAGACAAGAGGCTCCCTAGATCGCCCCAGTACTGCCCAAGAGGCCCCCAAGAAGGCCCCAACACAGTCCAGGAGGGCTCCAAGACCGCCCAAGAGGCGCCCAAGGCGGCCCAAGAGAGCGCCAAAACGGCCCCAAGAGAAGCCCAAGAGGGCGCCCAAAAATTCAAAACTTAAGTTTTCCGCCGCGAGCGGGCCCCGAGAGGCCCCAAGAGGCTCCCCAGAGGCCCCAAGAGGCTCCCCAGAGGCCCCAAGGAGCCCCCAAGAGGCCCCCAAGAGGCCCCAAAAAGATCCCAAGAGGCCCACAAACAGCCCCCAAGAGGCTTCAAAACTGCCTCCCAGAGGCCCCCGAGAGGCGTACCACGAGATCCCAACACAGCGGCCTCCCCCTCTCATTATCCCTTCTCTTTGTCGTCGCCTTCTTCGTCGTCGTCGTTGTCGTCGTCCCCATCCTCTTCCTCGTCTTGATTCCTCCTTCTCCTCCTCCTCCTCCTCCTCCTTCTCCTCATCCTCTTCAGCTCTTCCGGTTCAGCTCAATCGGCACAGGACTGAGGAGGAGAAACAGGAGGAGAAGCAGGAGGAAGGGGGGGAAAGAAACGGGCACAGAAAAATACGAGGACAAATAGAACGAGGAGCAGATAAAGGAGCGCGGAGGAGAAGTAACGATTACGATTACCACCCAGCTAGCAAACGAAGCAAGGGGAAAAGGATGAGGAAGAAGCAGTAGTCGAACCCGCTTCGCTTTGGATGTCCTCGCAACTCCGACTGCGGAAATGCATTGCTCCATAGTGTTCCCGCTTTCTTCGCCTGAGACATTCTTGCAGACCTTCCGAGATGCGCATGTGCATGCGCGCCCAGGGCTGCGCAAACGATTTGCGTATACGTGTACATACCCTTGCACGCGTACATTCATATTCACAAATACAACGTGTACGTATGGGCGCAGATGCGCGCGTATGTACGCACGCACGCACTCCGCTAGCTTGCGAAACTCAAGGACCAAGGTGCATGGCGCGCAGCGCCAGTGCAGTCTTGTATATATATATATATATGGATTTCTCTGTCTTTCCCTCTCTCTCTCACGCTCGCTCTCTTTGTTATGTGTTTTCTCTCTCGCTCTCTCGTTTTCTCTTCCTCCTCAGATGTCTTGCATATCCTCCTCATATCCTGTTTTTTGGTTTTGTCCCTACCTAGGCTCTGCCTAGAAGGGTTCTTACCCTGCATGCTTCAAGGGCCGGGCAGTGGGTCCCGCCCCGGGCGGTTCCCCCGGCATCCGCCCGGCGGTTCCCCCAGGATCCGCCCCGCGGTTCCCCGTAAGCTTCGCTTAGCTTAGCCTAGCTTATCTCATCTTAGCTTAGCTTAGTTTAGCTTTGCCTAGCCTAACTTAGCTTAGCTTAGCTTAGCCTAACTGATCTCATCTTCGCTCAGCTTAGCTTAGCTGAGCTTAGCTTAGCCTAGCCTAGCCTAGCTTAGCTTAGCTTAACATAGCTTAGCTTAGCTTACCTTAGCGCAACATTAGCACAGCATAGCATAGCATAGCATAGCCAAGCATGGCATAACATATCATATCATGGCTCAGCATATCGTAACGTATCATAGCATAGCGCAGCATAGCACAGCATAGTATCGCATAGCATTGCTTAGCATAGCACAGCGCAGCATAGCGCAGCACAGCATAGCACAGCATAGCATAGCGCAGCATACTATAGCATATCATCGCAAAGCATAGCATAGCACAACATATCATATCATAGCCTAGCATGGCATAGCGCGGAATATCATAGCATAGCATAGCACAGCAAAACTTAGCATATCATATCATAGCATAGCATAGCGCAGCATCGCATATCATAACATAGCATAGCATAGCACAGCGCAGCATATCATATCATATCATAGCATAGCATAGGCAGCATATATGTAGGTGTAGATGTAGGTGTATATGTAGGTGCAGATGTAGATGTATGTGAGTATCGCTGTTGATGCTGATGTAGATGTAGATGCAGGTGTATATGTAAATGTAGATGTCGGTGTAGATGTAGATGTTGCTTTCCTAAATGCTCCAACTCCTAGGTAGGGTCGCACTGGGATAATCTCTCTCTCTCTCTCTCTCCCAAGAGAAAGGGCGCGAGGCGGGAGGGCACCTTCACCAGGAACTGCGGCGGGTCGTGCCGCGAGGACTCGCCGACTGAGTCGAGCTGCGGGTGCTTTGGAACCTCGCACGTCACCTGGAGCCAAAATGTGGAGGGGGGGAGGAGGAGGAGGAGGAGGAGGAGGAGGAGGAGGAGGAGGAGGAGGAGGAGGAGGGAAAAGAAGAGGATGAGGAGGACGAGGAGGAGGAGGAGGGGGGGAGGAGGTGGGGAGGAGGAGGAAGAGGAAGAGGAAAAGGAGGAGAGAGGAAAGGAGGAGGAAAAGGAGGAGAGGAGGAGGAGTGGGGGAGGAGGAGGAGGAGGGGAGGAGGGAGGAGGAGGAGGCGAGGAGGAGGAGGAGGAGGAGGAGGAGCTGGAAGAGGAGGAAAAGGAGGAGGAGGAGGAGGAGAAGAGAGGAAGGGGGTGGGGGTGGGGGGGGGCTTGGCCCAAGCCAGCGACAGGAGCGCCCCAAAAAGCCTCAAACAACACGATGCGAAAATGCCTGGGTGACGGACGACTGGCGACGGCAGCGCTGCTCACCGGTCGGAAGAGGTGGGTGGAAGCATGAGGCAGGAGAGCGCTGGAAGTCGATTGGGGTTCCGCCCGCCCCCCCGAAGAGGAGGGAAGCGGGAATACCTCTCGACTCTCGAAACAGGAAGGCGCGTGCAGTAGTGATTGGGATCTGGAGTCCAGATCAACCTTTAAGTCGGGCATGTCCCCCCACAAGCGGATTTTGGACGAAAATTTGAAAATTCCCAAACAAAACAAAACATGCGCAAAAAATCGTTCCCAGGCTAATGTATACTATTTTGGAATATTCCCCCTGTTGAGGGAAGGCCCGGCTTAAACGTAGCCGTCGGAGTAAAAACTGTCGTCTTGGCCCTCTCGTCCCCGACCGCCATGGAGACCGCGAAAGAGACGTGCCCGACCGCGACGAAGACGCCACCCTATCCCGTGAGCAGTTGGCGGCGCGCACAAGGGGGCAGGGGGGGCTTCTCAGAAGGAGGTTTTTTCTTGGAAGGTGCCGGCCGCACATCTATAGACAAGGCCCGCGCCTTCTGAGAAGCGGGGGTGCTTCTGAGAAGCCTTGCCCGCTCCCCCATACCCCCCTTATGCGCGTGGCTGAAGTAGAACAGGGCGAAGTCCACCAGCAGCAAAAAAGAAACAGGAGCGGGACCATTCCCCGCGTGTTTCTTGTTCGTCGGTCTCGTTCAGGCGTCACGATGCGCAAGATAAGCCAAGATGCTCTTCGCAGGTTTTCCCGCCCGGATCGACAAGAGCGCCTAGCTTCGCGCGTCGCGCTGCGCGAAGCGCGAATAACTTCGCGCCCTCGCGCCGCCCCCCAGGGGAGGAGGAGGGGGAGGAGGAGGAGAAGGAGGAGAAGGAGGAGCAGGGGGAAGGAGGAGGAGGAGGAGGAGGAGGAGGAGGAGGAGGAGGAGGGGGAAGGAGGAGGAGGAGGAGGAGGAAACTCTGGAGACTCTGCCTGATCGCGTAGCGATAAGGAGGAGGAGGAGGAGGAGGAGGAGGAAGAGGAACGGGAACCGAACCGCGGAGCGCGAATAGCGCCGCGCTCTCGAGGGCGCCCTTGAGAAAAAAGCGCACGTCCGAGCAATGCCAACAGGGGGGGCAGGAGCAGAGGGGGCGGCGACGGCAACGATATCGGACCAAGTTCGTCTCACGAACGACCAGGCGCAAGCTGAACGGCACTTTACAATATGTGATCTATCGGGCGCAGAATGCGAAACATGTAGCCTCCCCCAAGGGAGGTGGGAGCCCCGAGTTGACTTCGCTCGACTACCGAGGTCGAGAGACACGGACCAGGGCCCAAAGAAACTCAGAATTGACTGGCGTAGGCCACTAAGGCCTTGAAGCTCGGCATGGCTCCAGGCGTCGAGCGAGAGCGACATGGGGAGGAGGAGGAGGGGAGGCTCAACCGAGGAGTGGGGGTCGAACGAGGATCTGGGGCGGCGGCAGGGGTGGCTGGGGCGCTGGCCCCAATCACCGCACGAGCGACTTCACTCGACCCCGACTTTGAAATCCTTCTCGTACACGGCTGGATACTGGAAGGCGGCTGAGAAATCAACCGCGGAGGCGTTTTTGACATCATTGGCCGTGGAGGCTTTGAAATCGTTGGTTGTGTCGCAATCGATGTCCACGGAGGCGGCACCAGAGTACTGAGCGATCGTAACTCTTACCCCTCACGAGTACAGGTCGCGGTAGTCGATCCCTGTGGCACCACGCTCTCATTCCCCAGGAGGAGGATGAGGAGGAGGAGGAGGAGGAGGAGGAGGAGGAGGAGCAGGAGGAGGAAAAGGGGCAGGAGCAGAGGGGCAGGAGCAGAGGGGCAGAGACGGGGAAAAGGAGGAGGAGGAAAAGGGGCAGGAGCAGAGGAGCAGAGGGGCAGGAGCAGAGGGGCAGGAGCAGAGGGGCAGGAGCAGAGGGGCAGGAGCAAAGGAGGAGGAAAAGGGGCAGGAGCAGAGGGGGGGGGCCCGAGCGGGGAGGGCCAGAGACGGGGGGGGCAGCAGGGGCAGGCGGCAGCCTGCTGCCAGGCGCCGGCGTCCGGGGGAGGCGCGTCGGCGCTCGCAGCGGCGTCGGCGTCGACATCCTCGTCCGCAGGGCATCATCCTCATTCTCAATTTCCTCCTCCTCCTCCTCTTCATCATCATCCTTCCCTGCCTGCAACTCCTCCTCCTCCTCCTCCTCCCTCCTCCTCCTCCTCCCTTCCTCATCATTCATCATCATCATCATCATCATCATCATCATCATCATCATCATCATCATCATCATCATCATCCTTCCCTGCCTGCAACTCCTCCTCCTCCTCCTCATCCTCCTCCTCCTCCTCCTCCTCTACCTTCCGCTCGTGCTCAACCACCACCATCACATCACCAGCACTCCATGATAATAATCATCATCACCACCATCACCTTCACCATCCTGACCATCAGCATCAGTCTTAACATCATCGTCACCACCACAACCACCATCACCACCACCATCATCGTCCTCCTCGTCGTCCTGATCGTCATCGTCATCGTCATCATCATCGTCATCGTCAGCATCATCAATCATCATCATCATCATCATCATCATCATCATCATCATCATCATCATCATCATCATCATCAGCAGCAGCAGCAGCAGCATCCCTCCTCCACCTCCTCCTCATCCTCCTCATCCCCATCCTCATCCTCATCCTCTTCTTCTTCGTCATCATCATCACCATCACCATCCTCGTCATCATCATCAGCATCATCAATCAGATCACCATCATGATCATGATCATGATCATGATCATGATCATGATCATGATCATCATCATCATCATCATCCGCATTATCTCCCTCAGCCTCATCCTCATCCTCATCCTCATCACCGCCACCACAACCATGACCATCACCATGATCATCATCATCAGCAGCAGCATCATCATCAGATTATCATCCTCATACTCATCCTCATCATCATCACCACCACCACCTTCATCACTACCACCACCACCATCACCATCACCATCACCATCACCATCACCATCACCACCATCATCATCATCATCATCATCATCATCATCATCATCATCATCATCATCATCATCATCATAAGCATCATCATCGCCTACATAATCACCACCACCATCATCATCCTCCTCATCATCACCATCACCATCATCATCATCATCAACACCCTTATCCTCATCCTCGTCCTCATCATCATCCTCATCATTATCCTCATCATCATCATCATCATCATCATCATTACCAGCATCATTAACCATCATCATCAGCATCATCATCACCATGATCATCATCACCATGATCATCGTCATGATTCTGATCATGATTATCATCATCATCATTATCATCATCACCATCATCATCATCACCATCACCATCATCATCATCACCACCATCATCATCATCATCATCACCACCACCATCATCATCATCACCATCATCATCCACATCATCATCATCATCATCATCATCATCATCACAATCATCGTCATCGTCATCATCATCATCATCATCATCATCATCATCATCATCATCATGATCATCATCATCATCATCATCATCATCATCATCATCATCATCATCATCATCATCATCATCATCATCATCATCATCATCCACGTCCTCATCACCATCATCATCATCATCCACACCCTCCACACTCTCCACCACCCCGCCCCGCCCCGCCCCTCCGGCGGCGCGGAGGCCGCGCCACCGCGCAGCTCCGCTGGCGGTTCCGCCGGCGGCTCCGCCGGCGCCCGCGGCGCGCTGCCTGCGGCCGCGTCGCCCGGGCGCTCCAGCGCGCTGAGCGGGGTGGCGCCGACCGCGATGGGACTGTGGGTCGGACGGGCGCCGCCGCCACCGCCGCCGCCGACGACGACGACGACGACGACGCCGCCGACGACGACGCCGACGGCGACGACGACGACGAGGCCAACGACGACGACGACGCCGACGACGACGAGGCCGACGACGACGACGCCGACGACGAGGCCGGCGACGACGACGCCGATGACGAGGACGAGGACGACGACGACGACGACGAGGCTGACGCCGACGCCGAAGCCGACGCTTAGGAATAGCACATATATAGACACTAGGGTATGCAGGCCTTCGCCAAAAAATTGAATGTACATTGTGTGTTGAACCTCTCACGCTTGCGACCCTATCCCGAAGAATAGCCACTGCAGTGTGCGCGATGGCGGTTGCGAAGGTAGTTTCATGGTCATGTCGCTGTCCCCGATCCGAGCCTTCCGCCTCAAGGGGCCCCTAGGAAGCCCCAAGAGGCGCCCAAGAGGCGCCCAAGAGGCCCCCAAGAGGCCCCCAATGGGCTCCAAAACTGCCTCCAAGAGGCCCCCGAGAGGCCCCAAAGCTGCCTCCAAGAGGCCCCCCACGAGATTCCAACGAACATACACTGTGCTTATAACCCACAACCCAGGCACGGTGGCGGGACTTGCTGTAGGCAGCTGGATCCGCCGCCCCCTGCTTGCAGGGGTGCACGGCGTGCTGGACGAGCTGTTAGGTTTTGGTTTTGGTTCTTTTTCCAAAAGAACTCCCCAGTGGGCTCCGGCAGAACCCGCCACCGTGCGCAAAAACGGCCGTTTCGCTCGGGACATCCTCAAAAAATCGCGAAGATGGCCCAAGATGGCCTCCAAGTCCGCCCGAGATGGTCCAAGACGGCCTCCAAAACGGCCCAAGAGAGTCCAAGACGGCCCAAGACGGCCCAAGAGGCCCCCCAGAGGCCTCCCAGACGGCCCAAGAGGCCTCCAAGAGGTCCTCCAGGAGAGTCCGAAGAGGGCAAAATCATTGATTTTCCCTTGGTTTTTGAAGGATTTTGGCATTTGCGCCTTTTCGGCTCTCCGACGGCTCAAGACGGCCCAAGAAGCCCCCAAGATCGCCCAAGAGGCCCCCAAGAGAGCCCCCTGATGGCCCAAGTGGCCTCCAAGATGGCCCCTAGAGGGCCCCAAGACGGCCCAAGAGGCCTCCAACACGCCCAAGATGGCCTCCAAGACGCCCAAGATGGCCTCCAAGACGGCCCTGGAGCGCCCCAAGAGGGTCCCCCGTTGGCCCAGAAAGGCCCCCAAAACGGCTCCCGACGGCGTCAGACGTGCCAGGAACCCACCAAGATGGCCGAAGTTGGCTCGAAGCTGGCCCAAAAGGGCCCAAGAGGCCCCCAAGAGGGCCTCCAGGAAGGCCAAAAGATGCCAAAATCACTGATTTTCCCAAGGTTTTTGATGGATTTGGGCATTTCCCTTCTTTCGGCCTTCCGACGGCCCGAGACGGCCCAAGAGCCCCCAAAGATCGCCGAAAGATCGCCCAAGAGGCCTCCAAGACGACGACGATGACCATCAAGACGCCCACGTGTTCCCCGAAGGCTTTCCAAACCGATTCGGGGAACACATGGTCCGATGGCTTGGCAGGTCTGGCCTCAACGTTCGGCCACATAGGCGCTTCCACAAAGGCAGGGGGCGGCGGTGATTCGCCGTAGGCGTCTTCGATATCCATTACAGTGTGCGCGCTGGCGGTTGCAAACGCAGGCGACGACGACGACGACGACGACGACGACGACGACGACGACGGCGACGAAGCCGACGACGACGGCGGCGAGGCCGATGACGACGCTTGGGAGCCGCACATGTACACATACATTATGGTATTCAGGCCTTCGCCCCAAACATAGTGTATACTTACCCCGAAGAACATCCAACCCGAATAATACCCGCTATTCCGAAAAATAAATCAGAGTGGGGGGGCCGACCGTTCATTCACTGTCCCTGGGCGCGTGGCCGAAGTGAGGTTCAACGGTGCGGGTTGTTGCTGCTATTGTTGTTGCTGCTGTTGCTGTTGTTGCCGTTGTTGGTGTTGTTGAATTTGCTGTTGGTGTTGTTGGTGTCATGTTGCTGGTGCTGTTGCTGGTGTTGATGTTGTTTATGTTGCTGTTATTGTTGTTGGTGTTGTGGTTGAACTCACACTACTGAAGAATAAATAATTCGTGTTGGTTCCCCCTCCGGTGATCATTGTGTCTTTCAATTGGCGTGCTTCCCATGGGATACACACCCTGATTTTTAGCAACGAAAATCACACGGGTCAAACTGCACCCTTGGCCGCCGGGCTACAACACCAACAACAACGGCTCCCGCCTGGGACTTCCTCACAATTTAGCCAGGACCCCCGCTCCCGCCTGAGACTACCTCGCCTTTTACTCTGGAATCGCGCTCTCGCTGGAGACTTGCTTGCGATTTGTTCAAGAATCGCGCTCTTGCGTTGGAGTCCCCCGCACTGCACTCAAGCGCCGCGCTCCCGACATTCAGGCACCCAGGAGTCGCGCTCACGCCCACGACTCCCTCTCAGCTTACCTATGAATCGGGATCTCGCAGCCCTTCGTGGCCCCGTCGCAGCCGTTCGTGAGCCCGTCGCTGCCCTTCGTGGCTCCGTTGCAGCCCTTCGTGGCCACTCGCTGCCCTTCCTGGACCCATCGCTGCCATTCGCGGCCCCGTTGCAGCCCCTCGTGAGCCCCTCGCTGCCAATCGTGGCCCCGTTGCAGCCCTTCGTGGCCCCCTCGCTGCCCTTCGTGGCCCCGTTGCAGCGTTTCGTGGCCACTCGCTGCCCATCGTGGCCCCGTTGCACTCCTTCATGGCCCTCTCGCTGCCCATCGTGGCTCCGTTGCACTCCTTCGTGGCCACTCGCTGCCCTTCGTGGCCCCGTTGCAGCCATTCGTGGCCCCCTTGCTGCCCTTCGTGGCCCCGTTGCAGCCCTTCGTGGCGCTTTCGCTGCCCTTCGTGGCCCCGTTGCAGCCCCGCTACCCCATCGTGGCATCGTTCCTTCGTGGCCCCCTCGCAGCCATTCGTGGCCCCGTTGCAGCTCTTCGTGGCCCCCCTCGCTGCCCTTCGTGGCCCCGTTGCAGTCCCGCTACCCTTCGTGTCCTCGTTCCTTCGTGGCCCCCTCGCTGCCCTTCGTGGACCCGTTGCAGATCGCGTTATCGCTCGAGGTTCCCCCGCGATTCATTCAGGACGCGCGTCAATAACCCACTTGCTCGACCTGGCCGCCTGGGCCCGCCTTCCCGACCCGCCCGTTAGGGCCTATCAGCCCGATCTGCCCGTCTGGTTTTGCCACCTGTTTTCTGCTCTCGGCCCCCCTTTTGCCACTTTCTCTCGTGCGCCATCATCCTCCTTTCCCCTTGTCCGCTCCCTTGCCTCAGGGGCTGCACAACATAAACGCTGCAGGTAAGGAAGAGATGCCCCCAAGGCGGTACGATCGAAGACGAAGAGGGCGGGTATCGAGGGTTTGAAATATACGTGTTGAATGACACGTCAACAGGTAAGAGCAATCAGTATCGAAATGATTGGTGTTGTTCGTGGTGGTGGTGGTGAACTCTCACTCCTGGAGAATGATTATTGTTATGTGCGTGTTTCAATTGAAGCGCCCCTCGTGGGGCGCGTACCCTATTCTTTATCAATGAAGGTGATCCTCTTCCAACTGCGCTGTTTGGGTCCCGGCTAGACCAACAACGGCTCCCGCCTGATACTTCCTCGCAATGGATTGAAGAATCGCGCTCTCGCGCGGGACTTCCTCACAATGTATGTACACATCGCGCTTTCGCGTGGGACCTCCTCGCAATCTATTCAAAGGATGCACCCACGGCGCTCAGGAATCACGCTCTCGCTCTGTGCTTTCTGTTCTCACAATGTACTTGGGAATCGCGCTATCGTTTGAGACTTCCTCGCAATTCATGCAGGACCCACGCTTCAGCAACCCGCCTGCTCGACCTGGTCGCCTGGGTCCGCCTTCCCGACCTGCCCGCTATGGTCTGCCCACCCGATCTGCCCGTCTGGTTCTGCCACTTGGTTTCTGTTCCGTGCCCCCCTTCTGCTAATTTATCTCGTGCTCCAATGTTCTCCCTCCCCCTTCCACCCGTCTTCTCTTCCCCTGTTCTAGGGGCTGCACTAAATGCACGTAGCAAGTAAGGAAAATATGTCCCCAAGGGGGTACGATCGAAGACGACGAGGGCCGGTACCACCAAGGGCTTGGGACATACGTATTGATTGGCACGTGAGCAGATAGAAACGAACAGTCTTAAAATGGTTGTTGCTGTTGTTGGTGTTGCTGCTGTTGTTGTTGTTATTGTTGTTGTTGCCGCTGCTGCTGCTGTTGATGTTGTGGTTGCTGTTGTTTTTTGTTGTCGCTGTTGTAATGTTGTTGTTTGTTGTCGTCGTCCCCCCCCCGCGACCCGGCCCGCGACCCACCCGCGACCCACCCGCGACCCGGCCCGCGACCCACTCGCGACCCAACCAACGACCCGCCCGCGACCCACCCGCAACCCACCTCGCGACCCACCCACATTGCTTTAACGAAGAATCGGCGCCTGCGGCGTGCTCGTTGCACGATATGCAGAAATTAGGCGCCCGCGGCGGGCTTTTTTCAGAGCCTCGCAGACTGCTGACGTCCCCGCCGCCCCCTCATTCTTCTCCGCGACTGCAGGGTGCTACGTCTCCACTACCTTGTGCGCACTGGCGGTTGCGAACGCAGTTTCATGGTCAGGCTGCTGTCCCCGAGGCGCTGACGAGGCCAGCGACGACAGCGACGAGTCGGAGGTAAGGCGGCCGGACCGAGACTGGCGGCACGGAGGAAGGGGTGGCCCGAAGGGGGAGGGAGAGGAGGAGGAGGAGGAGGAGGAGGAGGAAGAGGAGGAGGAGGAGGAAGAGGAGGAGGAGAAGCAGAAGGGGGAGGAAGAGGAGGAGGAGGAGGAGGAGGAGGAAGAGGAGGAGAAGGAGGAAGACGTGGAGGAGGGGGAGGAGGAGGAGGAGGAGGAGGAGGAGGAGGAGGAGGAGGAAGAGGAGGGAGGGGCGGCATTTCAAGAAGGCGGGGGAGTCTCCAAGAAGGCAAGGGGCCTTTAGAAAGGGCCCCAAGAGCTTCCATGACGGGCTCTTCGAGGCCGGGAGGGCTTCTGCGAAGCCCCCCCTTCCTTCTTAGAAGCTCCCCTACGGCGACGGCGCCGGCGACGGCGACGGCGACGACGTTGTGCGCGCCGCCAACGTTCGGCCTCTTGGGGGGCCAATGTTCGGGTCTCCGGGTCGTTGAAAAAGCACGGCTCGGGACGAGAAGCTGGAGCCCCAGAACTCGGGTGGCCCACGCGTCAAAACACGGAGGTGCCCGATGTCTGGGAACCACAGGGAGGAAACCTCTCGACAACTGCCGAGAGAGGCCCTCAAGACGGCCTCCGAATGCCAAGAGGTCCCGTAGAGGCCCCAAGAGGCCCCCAAGAGGCCCCCAAGACAACCTCGAGGCCCCTAAGAGGCCCCCAGGAGGCTCCTAGGACCCCCCCAGGAAGCCACAAGACGGCCTAAAGAGGCTTCGTCCACAGACTTCGGGCGGATTGTGCCTTGCTTGTCGGGGCGTGTTGCCCCATCTGGGCCTCTGGGGGGGTGCTTTCGGGCACTGGGGCGAATCGCTGCTCCACGGGCAAGGGGTCGAGACCTTCTGGGGTCCGCGGATTGAAAAATCAATCGGTCGGATGTCGCTCCGGATGTCATGGATCGACAGAAGGGCGAGGATCGAGGTTCTCGGACGCCCTTTTGGCTTTGTTTTCGCCTCCAGAGATTGCCAGGGGCCACTGCAAGCCCCTGGAGGCCAGGACCTTCATCACCGTCACCTTCATCACCGTCTCACCATCACCATCGCCACCACGCTCACGCCATAGATTCCATCATGGTCACCATCACAATCGTCATCACCACCATCATCATCACCATTACACTCGTTATCGTTGTCATCAGCATCGCCACCATCACAACTACGATCGCAATCATCATCATCATCGGCACCACCATCATCGTCATCCTCGTCACAATCATAATCAGCATCATCGGCATCGTCATCCTCAACAACTTCGCCATCATAGTCATCCCCATGATCATCCCCATCACCACCACCATCATCATCATCAGCATCATCATCACTATCATCATAACCATCCTGAAAAAACAGAATCGGCATCAGGACCATCATCACCATCACCATCACCATCATCATTATCATCACCAGTATCATCATTATCCTCATCACCATCATCATTATCAGCATCACCACCATCATCATGATCATCATCGCCATCATCATCATCACCACCACCAGTATCATCAACATCATGATCGTCATCATCACCACCACCATCATCATCATCAGCAGCAGCAGCATCATCATCAGCAGCAGCAGCATCATCGCCATCAGCATCAGCATCATCACCATCATCACCATCATCACCGTCACCATCACCATCATCACCATCATCACCATCATCAGCACCAGACCATCATCACCATCACCATCACCATCATCACATTATCATCACCAGTATCATCATTATCCTCATCACCATCATCATTATCAGCATCACCACCATCATCATGATCATCATCGCCATCATCATCATCACCACCACCAGTATCATCAACATCATGATCGTCATCATCACCACCACCATCATCATCATCAGCAGCAGCAGCATCATCATCAGCAGCAGCAGCATCATCGCCATCAGCATCAGCATCATCACCATCATCACCATCATCACCGTCACCATCACCATCATCACCATCATCACCATCATCACCAGCACCATCGCCATCACCATCATCACCATCATCATCACCATCATCATCACCACCACCATCACCATCACCATCACCATCACCATCACCATCACCATCACCATCACCATCACCATCACCATCATCGTCATCATCATCATCATCATCATCATCATCATCATCATCATCCTCATCCTCATCCTCATCCTCATCCTCATCCTCATCCTCATCCTCATCCTCATCCTCATCCTCATCCTCATCATCATCACCATCACCCCCAGCGGCGTCCACGGGGCCGGCGCTGGCGGGGATCACCGCGGCGGACGCAACGACCTCTGCCTGTCTGCAAGGTCGGAGGTTCGCGCCGAATCGTCGATCCATCGCCGATGTATCGGCGATGCATTGACGACGTCGGCGCGGAGAAGGCCGGGCTCCACATCAAGCCCGCATCGGCGATGCGTCGACGATGCGGCGCGATCCTCCGACCCCATCTATTCGGACCCCATCTGGGAGGCCTGGACTCCCGTAGGGTCTCCGTAGGGTCTCCCATAGGGTCTCCCGTCGGGTCTCCCGCGCGGTCGCCCGCGCGGCCTCCCGCAAGGCCTCCCGCAAGGCCTCCCGTCTGGCCTCCCGCAGGGTCTCGAGCAGGGGGTCCCCGCGGGGGCCTCCCCGCACGCGGCCCCCCGCGGGCACTGCCACTCGCGAAGGACGGCGTGCAAGGCCTTCTGCCGCCAAGGCGCCATGCTCTCAGGAGGAGGAGGAGGAGGAGGAGGCGGAGGAGGAGGAGGCGGAGGAGGAGGACGCGGAAGAGGAGGAGACGGAGGAGGAGGCGGAGGAGGAGGCGGAGGAGGAGGAAAAGCAGGAGGAGGAGGCGGAGGAGGAGGGGCAGGAGGAGGAGGAAAAGGCGGAGGCGGAGGCGGAGGAGGAGGAGGCGGAGGAGGAGGGGGAGGAGGAGGAGGAAGCGGAGGAGGCGGAGGAGGAGGAGGAAGAGGAAGAGGATGAGGACGCGCGGAGGAGAAGGAGGAGGAGGAGAAGGAGGAGGAGGAGGACGTGGAGGAGGAGGAGGTGCACGCGTCCGTGCCGGCACCCCTTCCTGGTGGCCCCCCGGGACCGACGGCGGGCCCCCCGAGGCCCAGCAGGCGGGGAAGACGCCAGGTTTAGCAGAAGCCAAATCCGCCGACCCTGCCGGCGCGTGGAGGACGCGATAGTCGTCGTCGTCGTCGTCGTCGGATTCCAAGAGGCTTTTGGGGCCACACCCCACGCACGGCGAGGTATTATTATTATTATTATTATTATTATTATTCTTAGTATTATTATGATTAAGTAGTAAGTAAAATGGCGGTAGTAGTAGTAGTAGTGTAGTAGTATTAGTAGTGTAATAGTAGTAATCTTAGTACTAGTGGTAGTAGTAGTAGTAGTAGTGAGTAGTAGTCGTAAGTATGTAGGTTAGTAGTAGTTGGTAGTAGTAGTAGTAGTAGTAGTAGTAGTAGTAGTCGTGGTAGTCTTACTATAGTAGTCCGTATCGAAGTGGTAGTGTCGTCCGTACTAAGTAGTAGTCGTGTCGTATGGTGGAAATGTTAGCTTCCGTAGTGAGGCAGCGCAGCCTAGTAGTAGCAGTAGTAAGCGGAGTGGAAGTAGTAGTCCGTTGTAGCATAAGTAGTAGTAGTACTAGTAGTAGTAGTAGTAGTAGTAGTAGTAGTAGTAGTAGTAGTAGTAGTAGTAGTAGTAGTAGTAGTAGTAGTAGTAGTAGTATTAGTAGTAGTAGTAGTAGTAGTAGTAGTAGTAGTAGTAGTAGAGTAGTAGTCGTAGTAGTAGTAGTAGTAGTAGTAGTAGTGGTAGTAGTAGTAGTAGTAGAGTAGTAGTAGGAAGTAAGTAAGAAGTAGTTAGAAGTAGTAGTAGTAGTAGTAGTAGTAGTAGTAGTAGTAGTAGTAGTAGTAGTAGTAGTAGTACTAGTAGTAGTAGTAGTTAGTAGTTAGTAGTTAGTAGTAGTAGTTCGTAGTAGTAGTAGTAGTAGTAGTAGTAGTGATATTAGTAGTAGTAGTAGTAGTAGTCGTAGTAGTAGTAGTCGTCGTCGTCAAAGTAGTAGTGGTAGAACATGAAAAACAAACATAAAGTAATAGTAATATCAGCCGTAACCGTGGTAGTAGTAACAGTCGTAATAACCACAATTTCCAACATATCATTCATAGTTGTCGTACTGTTGATAATGGTAGTCGTCGACATGGTACCAGCAGTACGACTAGTACAAATACAAGTAATAGAAATAGTACAGAAAATTAATAATACTAATAATAAGAATAATAATAACAGCAGTCGTAGTCTCCAGGGTAGTCGCAGTAGTCGTCGTCGCAGTAGTAGTAGCAGTAATAGCAAAAGTCAAAGTAGTAGGAATAGTAATAGTAGTAGTAGTAGCAGTAGTAGTAGTAGTAGTCGTCGTCGTCGTCGTCGTCGTCGTCGTCGTCGTCGTTGTAGTCGTAGTAGTAGTAGTCGTAGTCGTGGAAACAGTAGTAGTAGAAGCAGCAGCAGCAGCAGCAGTAGTAGTAGTAGTAGTAGTACTAGTAGTAGTAGTAGTAGTAGTAGTAGTAGTAGTAGTAGTAGTAGTAGCTGTACTGGTAGGCGGAGTAGAAATAACAGTAGCAGTAATAATAGTCGTCGTAATAGGAGTAGCCGTAGTAGTGGTAGTAGTAGTAGTAGTAGAAATACACGTAGCAGCAGTAGAAGTAGTAGTAGTAGCAAGAGTAGTAATAGTAGTAGTAGTACTAGTAGTAGTAGTAGTAGTAGTAGTAGTAGTAGTAGTAGTAGTAGTAGTAGTAGTAGTAGTAGTAGTCGTAGCAGCAGTATAAGTAATAACAAAAAAACAGAATTAAGCATAGTAGCTCGAATAATGCTATAGTAGTAGCCGTGGTAGTAGTATCAGTCGTATTAGTCACGGTTTTCGACGTATTTCTCTTGTTCGTACTGTCAATAATGGTAGTAGTCGACATGGTATTAGCAGTACGACTAGTACCAGCACAAGTAGTTGTAGTATTAGTAATAGAGCTAGTAGGAGTACCAATTATACTGGTAACGTGTTCAAGGGTAGCCTTAGTAGTCGTAACCGCAGTAGTAAAAACGGTAACAAACGTGAAACCACTAGGCATAATAATAGTAGCAGCAGTAGTCGTCATTGACGTCACAGGCGTAGTAGGATCGTGATAGTAGAAGAAGAAGTTGCCGTAGCGGTGACAATATTACTGTTAGCGGTAATCGTATTAGTGGTGATCGTGGTCGCGGTTGTGATACCTGAAAAGGCCAGTAGCAACAGTAGTAGTAGTATTCGTAGGAGTGGTCGTAGTGATATAGTGGTAGTAATCGAAATTGCGAGAGCAAAAGTAGGAATATAATCAGAATAAGTCATAGTAGCAGCGAAGGCGGCAGCAGTTGTGATAGTCATAGTCGCAATAGCAGTGGGCGTAGACGTAGTCGTACTAGTAGTAGTAGTAGTAGTAGTAGTAGTAGTAGTAGTAGTAGTAGTAGTAGTAGTAGTAGTAGTAGTCGTAGTAGTAGTAGTAGTACTAGTACTAGTAGTAGTAGTAGTGGTAGTGGCAGTGGTGGTAGTAGTGGCAGCAATAGTAATCAAAGGCGTGCAAGCAGTAATCGTAGTAGTGGTGGTCGTGGTCGTGGCAGTGGTCGTGGCAAAAGAAATGGTTGTAAGGTTGATCGTAATACTGATCGTGCGGCACACCTGCGAAACATATGCGACATGTACACAACATGTATACGAGACACACACAACATATAATCGGCGCGTAAACAAACTAGGCGACACATGTACGAAACTATACTACACGTGTACAAAACATGCAT
>CAUYUJ010007183.1:0-2500 GCA_963575745.1 Prorocentrum cordatum | reverse complement strand
AGGCCTCTGACCCTCAACCCGGGCATGGGGTCGGGATGTGCTGACCAGCATCACCATGACAGTCATCAGCCTCAGCATCACCATGGCAGGCCTTCCCTCATCATCATCACCACCACCACATCATCATCGAGAGCACCGTCATTCCTCAATCAGTGCTTGCACTGAAGGGGTCCTCGCGGAGGTTGAAAAATTGGGAGAAAATTTCCTGCCGATTTTGGTCGCACGCTGGGTTCCCGGGTTCCTGGTTCCGGGTTCCCGAGTTCCCGGTTTCGGGTTCCGGGCCGACTTCGGAGGGCGGCGAGGTTCCCGGGTTCCCGGGTTCCTGGTCCATCTTCTGATCGATCGGTCTCACCATCGATCTAATTACCCACTTCTCTATCGATCTCACCATCGATCTCAAAATCGATCTCACTATCGATCTCACAAGCGATCTCACTAGAGATTGCATGAGCGATCTCGCGATCGATCTCACTATCGATCTCATTGAATCGATTTCACTCTCGGTCTCACGATCGATCTTACAATCGTCCTCACTATCGATTCCACGATCGATCTCTCAATCGATCTCAAGATTCATAGTATTAATTTTCAAAGCATCCACTGATTGAGTTTTCTCAGATGTAATCATTTAGAATAATTCCCTTCCTCCTCCTCCTCCTCCTTCTCCTACTCCTCATTGCCCCTCAGTTTCCTCTAGCCTCTCCTGCTCCTCAATCCTCATGCTGAGATTCCCCTTCGGCTGCTGCTGCTGCTGCTCCTCATCCTCATCGTTCTCATCCTCCTCCTCCTCCTCCCCCTCCTCTTCCTCATCCTCATCGCTCTCATCCTCATACTCCTGTGCCTCCTCCCCTCGTACTGCTCCTCCTGTGGTTTGGAGTTTGGGGTTTGGTGTTTGGAGCTTGGGGTTTGGGGTTATGTGTTTGGGGTCTGTGGTATGGGGTTTGGTGTGTGGTGTTGGGGGTTTGGGGGTTGGGGTTTGGTGTTTGGTGCTTGGTGTGTGGTGATTGGGGTTTAGTATATGGGGTTTGGGGCTTGGTATGTGGTGTTTCGTGTTTGGGGTTTGGTGTTTCGTGTTTGGGGTTTGGTACTTGGGATTGCGTGTTTGGTGTTTGGTGTTTGGAGTGTGGTGTTTGGTGTTTGGTGTTTGGGGTTTGGTGCGTGGTGTTTTGGGTTTGGTGTTTGGGGTTTGGTGCTTGGTGCCTGGTATTTAGGGGTTTGGTGTTTGGTGTTTGGGGTTTGGTGTTTGGTATTTGGGTTTGGTGTTTGGTATTCGGTGTTCGGATTTTGGTGGTTGGGACTTCGTGTTTGAGGTTTGGTGTGTGGTTTTTGGGGGTTGGGGTTTGGTGTTTGGAATTTGGTGTTTGGGGTTGGGTGTTTCGGGTTTGGTGTTTGGGGTGTCGTGCGTGGTGCTTGGGGTTTGGTGCCTGGTGTTTGGGTGTTGGTGTGTGTGGTTCTTGGGTGGAGGGGAACAACCTGCAAGGGTCTCACCTGGGGAACCAACCGACTCGGAATTTGGCCACGCTCACCCGGAGAGCCATGGGATTTCCCGGGGGAACCACCCCCCCTTTCCCGGAGAACCACTCTTTGCCCCACCAGAACGCCCTCGGCGAGGCGCAGCTGCTGGAGAGCATCCCAAGGCGGGCAAACAGCCGAGAACCGACGACAACGCCAGAACACCTCCAGCACCGAGCCCACTTCCCCAGAGGCACCCGGGGCTCCGATGTCTTCCCTGGGGCCAGCTGTTCGTCCCGGAAACGTCTGTGGTGGTCCTGGGGTCAGGTCGGGCGTGGCCGCCTGTACAGACGGATTTGGGACGAAAAATAAGAAATACCCAAAACATATGTTGGAATAGTTCAGAAACGATCAAAAAATCCTCCCCCGACTATTTTTTGACTAGTTGGGGATATATCTTTTGTAGACGGAGAGGCCCGACTTCATCCTGGGGCCCGACAACGGTCCCCAGCAGCCGAGATCGAGGAACAAACGCCAGCTTGCACACTCACATCGTCGGTGACCTGGGCAACCCAGACCCCCGACGTCGTGATTTTGTCACAACGTCGACCCCCGGCGGTCTGGACCCCTTCCCCGGGACCGGCTTTTCATCCTGAGTCGTCTTTTGACGGCCCCGAGGCCCGGGAAGGGCCCCCGGAGGCCGAAAACAGCGAAAACCTTCCCGTCGTGATTTGTGCACAACGCGAGGAGGTTTGGGAAGAGCGACCAGCCAAGAATCGGGGCATCGGCTCGGATCGAAAACGCGCCTCGAATCACACGGCGCATCGGCACGGCGTCGGGCCCAGCCGCGCCAGGATGCACAGCAGCGCCACGCGGGCAGTGAAATCGCATCGGACCGAGACAGCCGAAGCCGATATCGAAAAGAATCGATTGGATCGAACGGACCCTGCAGGGAGCCCTCCTCTTCCTCCTCCTCCTCCTCCTCCTCCTCCTCCTCTTCCTCCTCTTCCTCCTCCTCCCTCTCCTCCTCCTCCTCCTCCTCCTGCTC
>CAUYUJ010007182.1:45000-48466 GCA_963575745.1 Prorocentrum cordatum | reverse complement strand
AGGAGGAAGGTGGAGAGTGGATGAGGAGAGGGAGGAGGAGGAGGAGGAGGAGGAGGAGGAGGAGGAGGAGGACGAGGAGGACAGGTAGGCGGAGGAGGAGGAGGAGAAGGAGGAGGAGGAAGAGGAGGAGGAGGAAGAAGAGGCGATGCCCGACCTGGAGCTCCTCGGGCAAGAATCGCTCCACAGTCAACCCGCATCGGAAGGATGGGCAACTTTCCCAAGGGTACCCTTGCATCCTTGCCTCCTCGGTCCACTCTTGGCCGCTTTTGCTGGCCACGCCCCGCCCGCGAAGGGTCGAGATGGCCCTCCGAGGCCCCCGCATCTTCCTCGTGCGCCCCTGTGATACGGGTTGACTGCAGGGCCTCAGAGATGGGGTCCGAGTAGGTGGGGCCGAAGGGTCGCTCCGCATCGCCGATGTGTCGGCGATGCATCGCGGATGCATCGCCGATGCGTCGGCGAGGCATCGCCGGTGCGTCGGCAATGCGTCGGCGACGTTGGCGGCGGGGCCGGCGGTCGCCCCACGGCGATGCCCGACCTGCTGAGCTCCTCGGGCAAGAACCCTTCTGCTGCACCTTAGGGTAGAAAAGTCTCGTTGAGGCCTGTCCAAGGTGGGGTGTCCGAGGGGGGTCGGGGGCGGCCGTGACGACTAGGGGCGGGTGGATCTCATGGCAGGGGCCATGATACCTCCCGAGATTTCATGGCGCCCCTTCTTATGTGAAACCGTCCCGGGCCCAACTCTCCTGGGTCTCGCACGTGCTGCCGCCAGCCATGATATGCGCCCCCCCCTCTTGGACGCCCCCCTCTTGGCCGCCCCCGAGAGGGGTGTCTGGATCCCCGCTGGGTTGTCCAAAGGGTTGTCCAAGGGTAGGTCGTCCTGTCCTCATTCATCGTTCTGGGTTGTCCGGGTTTTCCGGGGGGGTGCCCAGGGATTCTGTTTGTCCTTGGATTATAATTCCATGGAGCATAGAAGGCCTGCGAGATAGGATCTGAGTAGATGGGGTCGAGGCGTCGATCCGAATTTCCGATGCATCGGAGATGCGCTTCGATGTTGAGCCCGATGTTCTCCACGCCGACGTCGCCTATGCATTGCCGACGTCGACGGTGCATCGCCGACGCATCGGCAGTGCATCGCCGACGCTTCGCCGACTCATCGGCGATGCATCGACGATGCGGAGCGATCCGTCGATCCCACCTACTCGGACCGCAGTTGGGAGGCCTCTGGCCGTGGACGGAGGTTGTTCGCCACCTCTCGGCGTCTGGGCGCCGTCCTTCCTGGGCTCTGGGGCAGTTCCATAGAAACGGACCGGGACGAAGGCCCAGTTTCCCACAGGAGGAGGAGGAGGAGGAAGAGGAGGAGGAGGAGGAGGAGGAGGAGGAGGAGGAGGAAGGGGGTGGAGGAGGAGGAGGAGGAGGAAGGGTGAGGAGGGAGGAGGAGGAGGTGGAGGAGGAGGAGGAGCAGGAGGAGGCAGGAGGAGGAGGGAGGAGGAGGAGGAGGAGGAGGAGGAGGAGGAGGAGGAGGGGGAGGAGGAGCTTTCCAGGTGCCGCCCGCGCTGGGGAGCACCGGGCGTCGGAGGCCATGTGGGCTTTTGTCGGGGGGAGGGAGGGGCTGCGCCGAGAGGCAGCCCCGGGGGGCAGGCTCGGCTGCCCACGACGGGCCCCCACTGCACAGCCAGGAGGCTGGAGTTAAGTCTGGCCTGTCCCCCTACAGGGGGATTTTCGACAAAAAATAAAAGATACCCAAAAAATATTCCAAAAAGGCCAAACAATACTCAAACAATAGTCCCCAGACTATTTTTGGACAATTGTTTTATTTATTTATTTATTTTTTTTTCGTCGAAAATCCCAATGTAGGGGGACAGGCCCGACTTAAGGCTGGAGTGCGGATTATTCTGCGGTTTGGTTTTTCGGGCCGTTCCTCAGGCATGGGTCGTGGAACATGTTCGTGGCCGAGGCTCGCCGTGGCCAGAAAAGCCCCTTCGTTCCTTACTCACCGTTCCCCACCGAGGCATTGTAATTGGCCGAGGGGGCGCAAACGGTTTCTAGATTAGAAGATCCAAGTGCGGTGAGAGTTTGAGGCCGACGCTTTTGCAAAGTTCAAGTTCAAAGTTGCGAGGATCCTGAAGTCCAGAAACAGTTCGGATAAAGTTCGGCGGCGAACAAGTTTCACATATCGGGAGCGCGTGTGAACTTTTCGTGAACTCCCGACTCGGTTTCGAACTTGTTCCCGAACCCTCTTCGAACTGTTTCCGAACTTTCCCAGATGTTTAAACCAGTCCAATTAGTTCGAATTGGTTTCGATTTTTTTTCCAAATTCTGTTAACACATTTGGACTGTTTTCGGTCTCCCCCTGAACTTCTGAACTCGGTTCGACCTCCTGCTTTCCCTGGTTTTCGAACGCGAGCTCCTGACTTTCTCCCCGCCCGAACCCAAGCCCGAACTTTTTTATTTTCCAGGAAAGCCCATCTCTCCCCCTCATCAGCCACTTGCAACCGTAGCATGATGTCCGTGTTTCGTGTGGTGCGGTCTCGCCCCCGTCCCAACGGCGAAGCGCGCCAGGGGTTTCTTCTGCGCCGGCGGGGACGGCGCAGGAGAGCCGAAGTTGGGAGCCCGTGGAGGGCAGCCGAGGCTGCCCCCTGGGGCCACGCGTTTGCGTTTGTGCGCGACGCCCCAGGGGGGGAGGAGTTCCCAAGAGGCTCTTGAGGGCCTGTGGGCCAACGACGACGACGACAACAGCGACAACGCCGACGCCGACGCCGACCACGACGACGACGACGACGACGACGACGACGACGACGACGACGACGACAGCGACGACAACCACGACGGCGACGACAACGACGACGACCACGACTGCATCGTCGCCTTCTTCATCGGTCGCCGCCGTGTCTTCTGTTGCCACGCGTATCGCGCTCATGTCTGCCGTCGTGCTTGCCTCACTGAGTCAAAGCGAGCCGCGGCGCGACGACGGAGGCCAGCCACACCCCACACGCCTCGCTGCTTCGACCGCGTGCGGCTGCGGTTGCCGCCGCTTCTCTGTTGCCAGCGAGGGCAGACATGAGTGCGATACGCGTGGCAACAGAAAGACACGCCGGCGACCGATGAAGGAGGCGATGATGTCGTCGTGGTCGTCGTCGTTGTCGTCGTCGTGGTCGTCGTCGTCGTCGTCGTGGTCGTGGTCGTCCTCTTCGGCGCCTGGGGGAACAGATCTGTCGAGGCCGCCACTCCCTGGATCCCTCCAAGACCGCATCGTGGTCAGGGTTCCGAGGCCCCACCGCGGCCTGTTGCGACGAGGACTTTGAGGGCCGCGGCGGCGGCACTGTGGTCGTCGCGGGCGTCGTGGTCGTGGTCGAAGGTTGTGGTCTTGGTCGTATTGTGGTCGTGGTCGTGGCCGTCGTCGTCGTCGCCGTCGTCGTCGTCGTCGTCGCCGCCGTCGTCGTCGTCGCCGTCGTCGTCGTCATCGTCATCG
>CAUYUJ010007182.1:7500-40000 GCA_963575745.1 Prorocentrum cordatum | reverse complement strand
CTCAAGATGGCTCCAAGAGGCGCTCCAAGTCGCAAGATGGTCTCCAAGATGGCCCAAGATACCTCAAGATGGGTCAAGATAGCCTCCGACGCACCTCCGAGAGTCCTCAAGACGGATCCACGTGCCCTTCGAGCCCTCCACGGCGCCCTCCAAGAAGCCAAAACCCTTCAAAAGCCTAAGGAAAGTCAATGTGTTTGGCATTCTCGTCTTTTCGCTTCCGATGGGCCCCCGAGGCATCAAGATGGCCCCAAGATGGCCCAAGAGAGCCCCAAGAGGGGCCCAAGAAGGCCCAAGACGGCCCCAAGATCGCCCAAGAGGCTTCCAAAGAGCGCTCCAACACGTCCCCAAGACGCCGTTTGAGAGCCTCCGAGGGGGGGGCCTGAACTGAGGACCCCCGCTCTTTTTGAACAATGGGGCCCAAGACGGGCCCGAGAGGCCTCCCAGCCTCTCCTGAAGATTCTCCACCCCGCCCTTTTTGGCCCAAGATGGCTCCAAGAGAGCCCTAGATAGCCCAAGATGGCCTCCAAAATGGCCCAAGATAGCCAAGCATGGCTCAAGATAGAGCCCCCGACAGATCTCCAAGAGGCCTCAAGACAGCCTGAATATGGCCCAACATAGCCGAGCATGGCTCAGAATAGCTTCCGACAGCCTCTAGCCGAGCATGGCTCAGGATAGCCTCCAAGAGGCCTCGGAAAAGCTGGCAATCAATTCCGGACGGGCCGGTGGGGATACGCGAAGCGTCAAGAATTGAGAGGAAAGTCGGCGGCCGCATGCTGGAGGACGGGATGCTGACCTGGTAGAGGCTGGGAGTCCCGCGAGCGAAGCGGCAACACGATATTGAATGAGAGATGTGGCCGGCGCCTCGGCGAGAGCACGGGTCCCAGTGAAAGCTGTCTTCTGTTTCCGCCGTTTGCCCTCCCCTCCTCCTGCTCCTCCGTGCCCTCCTTCCGTCTTCCTGGGGCCCCATCATGTTTCTCGCAATCCTCACCGTTCCTTCCTCTTCCTCCTTTTTCTCCTCCGTCCCGCCTCCTGCTCCTTTTCCTTCTCTGCCACGCATCCCAAGAATGGGAGATCTACGCACTTCGAGCCAACGCGTCGGAGTGTACTGAAAATGAAGCAACATGGTGGAGGGGAAGCGGGAGAAGGGGAGGATGTGGAGGACGAGGTGAGAGGAGCTTGAAGGAAAACTGAGCATCATATTTTAGTTCCCGGGCTCTCTGAAGGAAGAGTATAAGAAGTCGGTGAGGGGGGAGAGAGGAGAGGAGGAGGAGGATGAGGACCAGCAGAGTGCGGCGGTGGAGAAAGGTGGACAGAGGGAGGAGAAGGAGGACGAGGAGAGGGAGAAAGAGGAGACAAAGGAGGTGGGCTCCTGAGACGAGAGGGAAACTGCGCATCAAATTGTGGTTCCCAGACCCTTCAAGCCTGTCGTGGGATCTCTTTGGGGCCCCCGAGGTGTGTCTTGTGGCGACTTTGGTGTCTTTTGGGGAGCTTGGATAGAGTCTCAGATCTGGGGGCCTTCAGAAGGCGCGGGAAAGCTCAGACAGCGAACTACAGGAGAGAGAGGAGCAGGAGGAGGAAGAGCAAGAGGAAGCCTTGTCGTAGGCCCGTGGTGGGGTCTTCTTGGACCGTCTAGGAGTCTCGTGGGTTCTTCAGGGGAGCTGGTGATAGCAGTCTGGGGTCTGGGGTATGTTTTAGTTATCGCGAGTGTTCCGTGGGCTCCTGAGACGAAAGGAGAACTGCGCATCAAATTGTGGTTCCCCGGACCCTGGAAGCTTGTCGTGGGATCTCTTTGGGGCCCCCGAGGTGTGTCTTGTGGTGCCTTGGTGTCTTTGGGGAGCTTGGATATGAGTCTCAGATCTGGGGCCCTTCAGAAGGCAGCGCAGAAGGAAGACAGCGAACTACAGGAGAGAGAGGAGCAGGAGGAGGAAGAACAAGAGGAAGCCTTGTCGTAGGCCCGTGGTGGGGTCTTCTTGGGCCGTTCAGGAGTCTCGTGGGTTCTTCAGGGGAGCTGGTGATAGCAGTCTGGGGTCTGGGGTATGTTTTAGTTTTCGCGAGTGTTCTGTGGGCTTCTGAAACGAAAGGAGAACTGCGCATCAAATTGTGGTTCCCCAGACCTTGGAAGCCTGTCGCGGGATCTCTTTGGGGCCCCCGAGGTGTGTCTTGTGGCGCCTTGGTGTCTTTGGGGAGCTTGGTAATGAGTCTCAGATCTGGGGCCCTTCAGAAGGCAGCGGAGAAGGAAGACAGCGAACTACAGGAGAGAGAGGAGCAGGAGGAGGAAGAGCAAGAGGAAGCCTTGTCGTAGGCCCGTGGTGGGGTCTTCTTGGACCGTCCATGAGTCTCGTGGGTTCTTCAGGGGAGCTGGTGATAGCAGTCTGGGGTCTGGGGTATGTTTTAGTTCTCGCGAGTGTTCCGTGGGATTCTGAGACGGAAGGAGAACTACGCATCAAATTGTGGTTCCCCAGACCCTGGAAGCCTGTCGTGGGATCTCTTTGGGGCCCCCGAGGTGTGTCCTGTGGCGCCTTGGTGTTTTTGGGGAGCTTGGATATGAGTCTCAGATCTGGGGCCCTGCAGAAGGCAGCGGAGAAGGAAGACAGCGAACTACAGGAGAGAGAGGAGCAGGAGGAGGAAGAGCAAGAGGAAGCCTGGTCGTAGGCCCGTGGTGGGGTCTTCTTGGACCGTCCAGGAGTCTCGTGGGTTCTTCAGGGGAGCTGGTGATAGCAGTCTGGGGTCTGGGGTATGTTTTAGTTTTCCCGAGTGTTCCGTGGGCTCCTGAGACGAAAGGAGAACTGCGCATCAAATTGTGGTTCCCCAGACCCTGGAAGCCTGTCGTGGGATCTCTTTGGGGCCCCCGAGGTGTGTCTTGTGGCGCCTTGGTGTCTTTGGTGAGCTTGGATATGAGTCTCAGATCTGGGGCCCTTCAGAAGGCAGCGGAGAAGGAAGACAGCGAACTACAGGAGAGAGAGGAGCAGGGGGAGGAAGAGCAAGAGGAAGCCTTGTCGTAGGCCCGTGGTGGGGTCTTCTTGGACCGTCCAGGAGTCTCGTGGGTTCTTCAGGGGAGCTGGTGATAGCAGTCTGGGGTCTGGGGTATGTTTTAGTTCTCGCGAGTGTTCCGTGGGCTCCTGAGACGAACTGTCTTGGCACCCCTGGTTGCTTTTGGGGAGCTTGTGATAAGAGTATGTGGTCTGGGGCTTTTGACGAGGCAGCGGAGGAGGAAGACAACGAACTACAGGAGGAGCAAGAGGAGCAGGAGGATAAAGAGCCGGAGGAGGAGGAGCAGCAGAAGGAGGTTGGGAGGAGATTTCCGAAGAGTTGGTGTCGAGAGTTAGGTTGGAACTTTCTTGGACTTTCTTGGGGATGTCTTCAGAGCCTCGAAGGAGGAGATTTCCGAAGAGTTGGTGTCGAGAGTTAGGTTGGAACCTTCTTGGACTTTCTTGGGGATGTCTTCAGAGCCTCGATGGAGCAGCTGGAGGAGGATCAGGAGAAAACCTCCTGAGAAAATGAGTATCAGTTTTCGTATCCCGGAGTCGGTGGAGGCAAATGAGGAGAGGGCGATGGAGGAGGAGGAGGACGAGGAGGAGGAGGAAGGCGACGAGTTCGAGGGAAGAAGGAGGTTGAGGAGGGGATGAGGGGCAGAGAGGGGGAAACGGAGGAGGAGGAGGTAGAGAAGGACGAGAGATGGGCTGTCGGACGTCCGAGTAGGTCATGCCGAGAGTTATCTTGGAACCCTCTTGGGCTCTAGTGGGGATGTCTGCAGGGTCTCATGTGCCGTCTTGGGGCGAGGTTGAGAAGAACTAGGGGCGATGGGGGGGGCCGCTCAGGTCAATCAGAGTGTAAAGAATTTGACGGCTCTAAGACTGAGTGGAGCTCCTGTTGGTGCTTTTGTATACCATCGGTGGGCCTTCTTGGGCTGTCCTGGGGCCCTCGTGGGCTGTCTGGGGGGGCTTGGGCCGTCCTGGGGCCGTGTTGGGGCTCTCTCGGGCCCTCTCTGAAGCATCCCGTGACTCTGTTGGAGCCCTCTTGGGGGTCTTTTAGGGGTCTCTTGGGCGCTCCCTGGCTTTCTTTGTGCTTTATTGACCCATCTTGGGGCCCCATTGGGCCGCCTGGAAGCCATTTCGGGGCGACCTCGGAAGCTCGCAGATCATTATTGGGCCGTTCGTGGCCAGAAAAGGCGAGAAGCACAGAATCGTTCAAAAATAATTGGAAAATTCAGGTTTTTGGCCTGCTGAGGCCGTGTTGGAGGTCTTTGCGGGGGCATCCTGGACAGTCTTGAGCCCATGTTTGGTCCTGTTGGAGCCATATGGGGCCGTCTTGGGGCCTCTTGGGCCTTGCAGAGGACGTCTCGGAAGTGCCTTCTGCTGTCTTGGGCTCCCGATGTAGGCCTCGTGTCGCTCTCTTCGGGGTATTTTGGGCCGTCTCGAAGCATTGTGGGGCTCTCTTGGGAGCCTGTGGGGTTCATCTGGGGTCCATGTGGGGGGGGGTGTCGGTGACATGCCGGGTTTTTCCTTGTAAAATATAGGTAGAGGATATATATATAATATAATATTATATATTATATATATTTATATGTGATGTTTATATATATAATATATATACATTTATATATGATATAATATATACCCCTCCCGCAAGCCTTCCCGAGTCGTGCCACTTCCTTCCACGTATTTCGATTTCTTATATATATATATATATATACATACATCTATACGCCCCAAGACGCCTCCAGGAGAGCCCAACAGGCCTCCGAGAGGCCCCCAAGAGGCCCACTGGAGGCCCTGAGGAGGTCGTCCCCATCATGTTCCCGGAAGGCGGTCCGGGAACATGATTCCGCGCCTTGGAGGAGTATTCTGCGCTTTCCGAGGCGCCTTCCGAGGCGCCTTGGACGACGTACGTATGTTTTTATAGATTGTCCTCCTCCTGTGTACACAATCCTTCATGTCTTACGTATGGTTCTCTCTCTCTCTCTCTCTCTCTCTATCTCTCTATATATATATATATAGGAGGCCCACTGGAGGCCCTCAGGAGGTCGTCCCCATCATGCTCCCGGAAGGCGGTCCGGGAACATGATTCCGCGCTTTGGAGGAGTATTCTGCGCTTTCCGAGGCGCCTTCGGAGGCGCCTTGGACGACGTACGTATGTTTCTATAGATTGTCCTTCTCCTGTGTACACAATCCTACATGTCTTACGTATGGTTATACATACATATGTGTATATACACATATATGTATGTATGTATGTATGTATGTATGTATGTATGTATGTATGTATGTATGTATGTATGTATGTATGTATGTATGTATGTATGTGTGTATATATGTATGTATGTATGTATGTATGTATGTATGTATGTATGTATGTATGTATGTATGTATGTATGTATGTATGTATGTATGTATGTGTGTATATAAATATACATATATATACACCCCTCCCCCAAGCCCTCCCGAGTCGTGCCATTTCCTTCCACGTATTTCAATTTCTTCCGTTTATATATATAGATATGTATATGTATATGTGTGTATGTATATATGTGTGTATATATATACATATATATATATATATATATGTATAGGCCGTCCAAGAGTCTCCCAAAACCGCTCCACGACGGCCGAAGAGGCCCCCAAAGAGGCCCCAAGAGGCCCCAAAGAGGCCCCCAAAAGCCTCCCTGGAGGCCCCCGAGAGGCCCCCAAGATGCCCAAAAATTGCCCTGAGCGCGCCCCAAGACGTTTCCAGGAGAGCCCCACAGGCCTCCGAGAGGCCCCCAAGAGGCCCACTGGAGGCCCTCAGGAGGTCGTCCCCATCATGTTCCCGGAAGGCGGTCCGGGAACATGATTCCGCGCCTTGGAGGAGTATTCTGCGCCTTCCAAGGCGCCTTCCGAGGCGCCTTGGACGACGTACGTATGTTTCTATAGCTTGTCCTTCTCCTGTGTACACAATCCTACATGTCTTACGTATGTTTCCATCTATATATATATATATATATATATATAGATATAGATATAGATATAGGTATAGATATACATATATCCGAGTCGGGCCCGGGGGCGGCCCAGGGCGGTGCCTGTAATCTCCATGGGGGGTGCAGGGCGCCCCCGGGAGCGTCCGAAGCGTCCTGGAGGGCCCCTGGGACCGCCAGGAACAGATCGAGACCGCCCAAGACGGCCCGCGAGCGCTCCAAGACGCGCATACATAGCCTCAGGAATGGCCAGGAAGCCCCGAAGACGTTCCAAGAGAGCTCCATGAGGCCCCGAAGGCATCCCAAGAGGCCTCCCAAGAGAGCCGCGACAAGCCAAAATCGCTGATTTTTATTATTTTTTTTCCGAGGCTTTGGGCCTTCTCGCTTTTTCAGGGTTCCAACGCTCCAAGACTGTCCAAGAGTCTCCTAAAACCGCTCCAAGACGGCCGAAGAGGCCCCCAAGACCGCCCCAAGACGGCCCAAGAGACCCCCAAAATCGTCCCAAGACGGCCCAGGAGAGCCCCAAGATGGCCCAGGAGCCGCCCAAGACGGTTCCAGGAGAGCCCCGACAGGGCTTCAAGATTGCCTAAGCGAGCCCAGCGGGCCCCAAGAGGGCCCCGCGAGGCCCCAAGAGGCCCCAAAGAGGCCCCCAAGAGCCTCCCCGGAAGCCCCCAGAGGCCCCCAAGATGCCCAAAAATGGTCCTGAGCGCGCCCCAAGACGCCTCCAGGAGAGCCCAACAGGCCTCCGAGAGGCCCCCAAGAGGCCCACTGGAGGCCCTCAGGAGGTCGTCCCCATCATGTTCCCGGAAGGCGGTCCGGGAACATGATTCCGCGCCTTGGAAGAGTATTCTACGCCTTCCGAGGCGCCTTGGACGAAGTACGATTCATATTCTTGAACGCTTTCCGGGAACATGATTTCTCACCATTTCGGAACGCTTTCCTGCTGCTGCGGTGCTCTGGGGGGAAGGGACGGGGGTCCGGGAACACGATCGGGAGGTTAGGGAACGAGGGTTTGGAGAGGAGCAGTAGGACAGACGGACGGGCAAATACCGGCCCACTCCCATTCGTAAAACATGCATTTTCAGCACACTTGTTTGCTTGGTCCTCACAGTGCCCCAGACGCCCCCGAGCCCCAAGACAGCCCAAGAGAGACCCAAGAGGGCCCACGACGGCCCAAACGGGTCGTCCTGTGAGGCTCACGGAACCCAGCAAAGACGGCCCAAGAGGCCCCAAAGCCGGCCCAGGAGGCCCCCAAGACGGCCTCAGGAAGGCCCAAGAGGGCCTCGTTCGAAATCATGTTCCCAGAAGCCTTTCCGGGAACATGATTTCCGGGTGTCTAGGACGCCCAAGAGGGCCCCAGGACGGCCCCAAAAGGGCCCTAAAAGGACCTTCAAAAAGGCCCGGATGGCCACAGTTCGTTGATTTGCGTGAGATGTTGTTGGATTTCTTCCGCGCGGAGGAGACGGAGAGGGCGAAGGAGGAGGAGGAGGAGGAGGAGGAAGAGGAAAAGGAGAGGGAGGCAGGGAGGAGGAGTGGAGGGGAGGAGGGGGGGAGAGAGGAGGAGGCTCGAGGGCGATCGACGATCGGCGACGACGACCGGCGACGGTGATTGACGACGACGACGACGACGACGACGACGACGACGACGACGACGACGATGACGACGACGACGACGATCGACGACGGTCGACGACCGACGACGACGACGATCGACGACGATGACATTAGTCGACGGCGCCGATCGACGATCGACGGCGACGACGACGGCCACGCCGACGGCGGCGACGCTGCCCGCGTGACAGCCCAAGAGGCACACAAGACAGCCTCATCGAGGCCCCAGCGGGCCCCAAGACGTCCAAGAGCGCCTCAAGAGGGCCCGAGATGGCTTGAAGATGGCCGAAGAGGGCCCCAAGAGGGCCTTCAAGAGGCAAAACTTTACTCACTCCTCGTGTAAAGCGTACAATTTCAGCATACTCGCTTGCTTCGTCCTCAGAGTGGCCCCCGAGGAGCCCCAATACAGCCCAAGACGGCCCCAAAGGCCCCAAAGCCGGCCCAGGAGGCCCCCAAGACGGCCTCAGGGAGGCCCAAGAGGGCCTCGTTCGAAATCATGTTCCCAGAATTTTCTCCGGGAGCATGATTTCCGGGTTCCCAGGACGCCCAAGAGGGCCCCGGGACGGCCCCAAAAGGGCTTAAAATGACATTCAAAAATTCCCAGAGGGCCACAGTTCGCTGATTTTCGCGAACTGTTGTTGGATTTCTTCCGCGCGTTGGAGGAGGACAGCTTGCCCTCACAGTGACTGTTGGGGACATGTGTGTGTGGAAAAGCATTGGGATAACGCCTGGAAGAATTGGTCCGATTTACAAAACCACCCAAAGCTGGCGGAGTTGACGACAGCAAGCGACAATATATTACAGAAGGCTTCAGCCGGGATGAAAGGCGGAGCCAAAGGAAAATCCAAAGGCAAATCGTCGAAATAGGATTCACGGCGGGCACTGGGACCTACTGCCTCTACGGAAGTTTCTACCACCAGTGCCGGAGCCGAGCAGCAACATATCATCGTTCCGGACGTGGATATCACGGGCAAAGTTACCGACATATCCACCACTTTGGATCCAGTCCCTCCCGCTCCTCCTGAAGCTCTTCCTGTACTTCCTCTTCGCCGCGACGGGCCCTCCCATGATGAGGATCATGGAGCTGAACGCCTGGAGTGCTATCACATCTTCGACTGCTGCCTGAACCGTTTTGGGAATGTCACGGACGGGGGGAAATATACCACTGCCAGGAGCTGTCCGGCAACCGTCCCTCCCACACCACAGGCCTCCCCCTCTCCAGACCCGACCCCTGTGCCGATTTTTTCACCCCCGACCCCCGACGTCCCTGAAGAAACCGGAGCACGTTTCACCCCTCAAGTGGATCTCGACGACCCTATTCGTACTTTTCTGCCAGCCCTGCAGGATCAGTTCGGACCCCCAGCGCAGGAGACCACACAACCGCATCGACTACAAAACGTAGTTGCGCGACTTCTCCTTCCAGTCGAAGGTGCCGACATCCCACTTCCGCCTCCACTTACTGGCCTTCAGCTGCCACCAGCGCGGCACTCCGACCTCCAGCCTCCAACATCCGACCTTCCACCTTCACCTCCACCTATCGACTTCCACCCTCCAACATCCGACTCTCCACTTTCACCTCGACCACTCCCCCTTCAGCGTCCACCAGCACAACATTTCGGCTCCAGACATCCAGCGTCCGATTTTCCACTTCTACCCCAATGTGTCGATTTACACCGTCCACCAGCACAACAATTCGACCTCCATCCTCCAGCATCCGACCTTCCACCTCCACCTCCACCGAAATTTCATGAGCATGCCGAGGTACATCGAACAGGCCATCAACACCAGATGACGTCTTCTCCGACTTTGGCTCGGCCTTCCGACCTCCAGCTTTCAGCATCTGCCTCTCCACGTCCACCTCCGACTATCGAGCCCCAACCTTCATCGACTATCGAATCGCAACCTGCATCGACAGAGGCTTCGGATGACATGATGTGGCGGTTGCGGTCGGAACAGCATCCACACTTGCATCAACAGCGACTTCAAGGCAGCATTGGCGGCGGACGTGGACGATACAGCACTGCCGAAGGTGACGTACCAACGGGCCTGCGACAGACGCACTCTTCCCAGCAGCACCCGACTGTGGGCACACAGCATCCGACAGCGACAAATACAACACATACACCCCGGCCACCCTCCAACCCCCGACGTCCACCCACCCAGCACTCCGACCTCCAGCCTCCAGCATCCGACCTTCCACCTCCACCTCCACCCATAGGCATCCAACCTCCACCAACTCAGAACTCCGACATCCGGCTTCCACCATCCGACCTTGCACCTCCACCTCAACCTATCGACCTCCAGCCTCCAGCAGCACAACAACCCGACCTCCATCTTCCAGCATCCGACCTTTCACCTCCACCTCCACCGAAATATCGTGGACAAGCCGAGGTACATCGAGCAGGCCATCAACACCAGATGACGTCTTTCTCCGGGACTCCGGCTGGCCTCCTGACCTTCCAGCTTTCAGAATCTGCTTTGTTTTCTTTTTTTTTTTTTTTTTTTTTTTTTTTGTTTATTTTTCTTTTTTCTTTTTTTTTTTTTTGTTTTTCTTCTCATTTTTGTGTTTTCTTTTTTCTTTTTTTTTTTTTATTTAGTATTTTTATTTTTTTTTTTTTTTTTTTTTTCTTTTTTTTTTTTCTTATTTTTTGTTTTTTTTTTGTTTTTATGTTTTTTTCTTTATATTTATTTCTTTTTTTTTTTTTTTTTCTTTTTTTTTTTTTTTTTTTTTCCTCCACGTCCACCTCCGACTATCGAACCCCAACCTTCATCGACTATCGAATCGCAACCTGCATCGACAGAGGCTTCGGAGGAGATGATGTGGCGGTTGCGGTCGGAACAGCATCCACACTTGCATCAACAGCGACTTCAAGGCAGCATTGGCGGCGGACGTGGACGATGCAGCACTGCTGAGGGTGACGTACCAACGGGCCTGCGACAGACGGACTCTTCCCAGCAGCACCCGACTGTGGGCACACAGCATCCGACAGCGACAAATACAACACATACACCCCGGCCGCCTTTCAACCCCCGACGTCCACCCAGCCAGCACTCCGACCTCCAGTCTCCAGCATCCGACCTTCCACCTCCACCTCCACCCATAGACATCCAACCTCCACCAACTCAGCACTCCGACATCTGGCTTCCACCATCCGACCTTGCACCTCCACCTCAACCTATCGACCTCCAGCCTCCAGCAGCACAACAACCCGACCTCCATCTTCCAGCATCCGACCTTTCACCTCCACCTCCACCGAAATATCGTGAGCATGCCGAAGTACATCGAGCAGGCCATCAACACCAGATGACGTCTTCTCCGACTCCGGCTCGGCCTTCCCACCTCCAGCTTTCAGCATCTGCCTCTCCACGTCCACATCCGACTATCGAACCCCAACCTTCATCAACTAACGAATCGCAACCTACATCGACAAAGGCTCCGGATGACATGATGTGGCGGGTGCGGTCGGAACAGCATCTACACTTGCATCAACAGCGACTTCAAGGCGGCATTGGCGGCGGACGTGGACGCTACAGCACTGCTGAGGGTGACGTACCAACGGGCCTGCGACAGACGCACTCTTCCCAGCAGCACCCGACCGTGGACACACAGCATCCGACAGCGACAAATACAACACATACACCCCGGCCGCCTTTCAACCCCCGACGTCCACCCAGCCAGCACTCCGACCTCCAGCCTCCAGCATCCGACCTTCCACCTCCACCTCCACCCATAGACATCCAACCTCCACCAACTCAGAACTCCGACATCCGGCTTCCACCATCCGACCTTGCACCTCCACCAGAACCTATCGACCTCCAGCCTCCAGCATCTCAACAACCCGACCACCAGCCTCCAACATCCGACTGTCCACTTCCACCTCCACCTATCGACCTCCAACCTCCACTGGCCCAGCATCCGGACATCCAGTTCCCAACATCCGACTTCCACCTTCCACCTCAACCCGACAATACATACCTCCAATCAGCAGTCACAACAACCACCGCAACCCCACAACACAGTAATTTTACGATTATACATAAAAATGCCCGGAGCCTCACTAATGACGCAGCGGTTGACTTACTTGTGCAAGAGCTCTCAGGCGTGCAAATGGACCTTGTAGCACTCAACGAAACATGGAGGACAGAAAAACAGGAATATTGGGTCACGGAGCCTGGTGAACACATATTTGCAGCTTCAGGACACGACTCTCCAACTCGTGGGGTTGCTTTTCTCGTTCACAAACAGCACGCGCGACGCATACGAAGATTCAAAGCTGTGAACGAACGAATTGCATACATTGACGTTGACATCGGGAAGCACTCACTCCGGATCATCACAGCTTACTTTCCACATGGGGGTTACGGTGATCAGCACGTGCAGACCGTGTACGACGTGCTCACAGAGATCCACACCGATGCCTTGCAGCAGAAGTTGACGACCGTGCTCACAGGAGATTTCAATGCACAAGTCGGCAGAAAGTACGACGACGGCGACGACGGCAACGCCAACGACGTGGACCGGCACACTCTCGGAAGGTACGGTCTGGACATGTGCAACCAGCGTGGGATCTGGCTAAGATCGTGGGCCTGCGTACGGAAACTCATCATCGCGAACACCATATTCTGCAAGCACCCGCATAATATCTTCACGTACGCACGCACTGGCGCCAGACACACACAAACGCAGATAGACTATATACTGGTGGACCGGAAGGCCCGGCACCTGGTGCTCGACGCATTCGCCACGATTTGCCCTGACCTCGGCTCCGACCACCAGGCCGTGCACCTCCGACTAGCACTGAATGGCCCGACATACCAACCACGACGACGAAAGCGACGACCACGACGCAACCACATTCACCAGCCGCTGCAACCTGACGACCCGGATTTCCAGCAGCACTTAAAGAAACATTTGACGTGCAACGACCCGACAAGCAGCAGTCAGGACGCCTGCGCGCGCACCGAAGAAGCACTTAGAGCAGCCTACAAAGATCATCAACAGCAGAGGGAGGATCAACACATGCATGAACCGCAACAGCAACAAGGTACTGCCTGTGTCGACGACGAAGCCCGACGGTACCTACAAGCACTCATCACACAACGCTGGAACACGCCGCACAGCGACACAGCCACGAGGACAACTCTCAGCAAACGTATTCTACGTCAGCACCGGGCGATTAAAAGAGCTCAGCGGCAGGTGGCGCTGAACGAGATCATAACCAAGTTCAGGGGCCTCAACAACATATCCGGCATCAAATCCAGCAAGAAGAAGGACCTCATACCAGCCATGACGACGGCAGACGGTGTCCACAAGACAGACCGTCATGGGATTGCTGACGTCTTCGCCGATTTCTACGAGAAGTTGTACCGGTGCCCCCCCGAAGCTCATCCGCCAGCGCAGGAGAGTGCAACCTCCCACACCAATAACAACACGACGACTCACATGTTACAGAATATCCCACCTTTCACCGACGACGAACTACACCAGGCAGTGAAGCAACTGAGAAACGGCAGGTGTAAAGATACGGCAGGTCTTACCGCAGAGCTTCTGAAAGCAGGAGGGCGCATCATCGAACAGCACTTGTTGAAGCTCTTTAACGGCATCTTGGCGTCGGAGCAGACACCGCCAGAGCAATGGAGACGGACTACAATCAGCGTCATACACAAGTCTGGGGATCCACAACTACCCAATAATTACAGACCAATTGCCATCATACCGTTGCTGTACAAGCTAATGGCCCGACTGCTTTGCAACAGACTCGAGGCGCACTTCGACTCACAACAATCACCTGACCAAGCTGGCTTCCGAAAAGGTTTCTGTACGGAGGATCACTTATTCACCACAACGATGCTATTCGAACAATCCAACGAATGGCAAATGAATCTATGGACGGCAGCGATAGACTTCAAGAAGGCATTCGATTGCGTATATCACCACTGCCTCTGGGAAGCTCTCCGCGATCAAGGTGTGCCTGCGCCCTACATCACCATGCTCCAGAAATTATACAATAGACAGACTGCGACAGTGCGGACCGACGTCAACAGCAGAGGATTCAGTATTGAACGGGGCGTCAAACAAGGCGACCCTCTAAGTTCTTACTTGTTCAACGCGTTGCTCGAGCACGTATTCCGGAAACTCAAGCCAGTCTGGACACGAAAGGGCTTTGGCATTAAATTGGGACATACCAAACCGACGCTTCTTACCAACTTGCGTTTTGCAGACGACGTCCTACTACTCGCACCCAACCTGAGACAACTGAAATGTACTCTTCGTGATCTCAAACAAACAGCGTCAAAATGTGGGCTCGAGATACACCCAGACAAGACGAACATCCTCACGAACATAAGCCGGCGACAGGGGCGAACGATTACTCATGTTGATATCGACGGCGACAGAGTCGAAATCCTCAGCGACGAACAGAGCACGAAGTACCTCGGCCGGAAGCTTATAATTCCACGACTACCACCCCACCGAGCTCGCCAACAGAATCGCAATGGCATGGCGCAAATTCAACCAATTGCGCGACGAACTAACGAGCAAACGGTACACGCTCCACAGCAGGCTCCGGCTATTCAGCGGCGCCGTAACACCGACAGTTATGTATGGCTGCACTTCGTGGACTCTTACCAAAGACCTGCTGTTGACATTACGACGTGCACAACGACGTATGCTACGACTCATTGTGAACACTCCGAGGCGACGGGGGAGCACCCGACAGGACGCAGCAGCCGACGACGACGCCCAGTCCAACCCTGCTCGCACCGACGACGACACCAGCGACAGCACGACCGACGCAAGAAGGGAATTCGAGTTCGACGACGTCGAAGACGATACAGGACTCGAACCATGGGAGGAGTTCATTCGCAGAGCCACACATGTGGCTACAGATCTCGCTGCCCGCTCCCACGTGGACGAGTGGACAACAGTATACTACAGACGAAAATGGCGGTGGGCAAAGCGAGTGGCAACACACTCGAACCTTAGATGGACAAGGCTTGCGGCAGCGTGGGAGCCGGAAGTCCACGACAATCGAATAGCAAACCGCAGACATGGACGACAACGCAAGCGGTGGTGCGACGACATATCACAGTTTATACAAATTACCACTGGGAGTATCACCAAACATTGGTTATATTATGCTTGTGACCAGAAATTATGGGACAGCTGGGAAGACGCCTTCCTCCACCACATGCAATAACCGGGCTCCGGCCCACCCGCGCTGCTCCTAGGGGGCCTGCCGGCCGTCCGGCGGACTCAGCGCGCTCTTCTCTTCTTCTCTTCTCTTTCTTCCGCGCGGAGGAGACGGAGAGGGCGAAGGACGAGGAGGAGGAGGAGGAGGAGGAGGGGGAGGAGGAAGAGGAAAAGGAGAAGGACGAGGCGGGGAGGAGGAGTGGAGGGGAGGAGGGGGGAGAGAGGAGGAGGAGGCTCGAGGGCGATCGACGATCGGAGACGACGACCAGCGACGGTGATTCACGACGACGACGACGACGACGACAACGACGACGGTGCGGTGCCTGTCATCTCCATGGGGGGTGCAGGGCGCCCCCGGGAGCGTCCGAAGCGTCCTGGAGGGCCCTTGGGACCGCCAGGAACAGTTCGAGACCGCCCAAGACGGCCCGCGAGCGCTCCAAGACGCGCGTACATAGCCTCAGGAATGGCCAGGAAGGCCCGAAGACGTTCCAAGAGAGCTCTATGAGGCCCCGAAGGCATCCCAAGAGGCCTCCCAAGAGAGCCCCGACAAGCCAACATCGTCGATTTTTCCCCACATGCTTCGTCGTGGGGTTCTGGTTTTCTTCCCTGCCGCGCCGCACCCGCGTCTCACACACCTCCCGCCTCCTCACCCACACACTCGCACACAGCCGCACGCATGCACACAATCGCACATACAAGACGCATGTTCACTGCATCATACACCCAAGACGTCTGCACGACATACTGGGCAACACGTGAGATATGTCCCGATATGGCCGCACACGCATCATACACATACACACGGCAAGCCATGCGGCAGGCGAGCAGGCGTGGAACTTCCTCGACACCATAGGGGGTGCGCAGAGGGTGGTCCCTCAGCGGGGCCTCTATCCGTGACACGCTCGCAGGGCGTGGCAGGCGCGGCATTTTCTCGACACCGCTGGGGGGGCGCAAAGGGTGGTCCCTCAGCGGGGCCTCTATCCGTGACACGCTCGCAGGGCGTGGCAGGCGTGGCACTTCCTCGACACCATAGGGGGTGCGCAGGGGGTGGTCTCTCACCGCGGCCGCTATGCACGACAGTCGTCCAGGCACAGCAGGCGTGGGACTTTTTCGACACCACAGGGGGTGCGCAGGGGGTGGCCCCTGAGCGCGGCCGCTATCCGTGACACGCTCGCAGGGCGTGGCAGGCGCGGCACTTTCTCGACACCACTGGGGGGGCGCAGAGGGTGGTCCCTCAGCGCGGCCGCTATCCGTGACACGCTCGCAGGGCGTGGCAGGCGCGGCACTTTCTCGACACCACTGGGGGGGCGCAGAGGGTGGTCCCTCAGTGCGGCCTCTATCCGTGACACGCTCGCAGGGCGTGTCAGGAGTGGCACTTTCTCGACACCACATGGGGGTGCGCAGAGGGTGGTCTCTCAGCGCGGCCTCTATCCGTGACACGCTCGCAGGGCGTGTTTCTCGACGCCACAGGGGGTGCGCAGAGGGTGGTGTCCCTCAGCGCGGCCTCTATCCGTGACACGCTCGCAGATCGTGGCAGGAGTGGCGCTTTCTCGACACCACAGGGGGTGCGCAGAGTGGTGGTCCCTCAGCGCGGCCTCTATCCGTGACACGCTCGCAGATCGTGGCAGGAGTGGCACTTGCTCGACACCACAGGGGGTGCGCAGAGGGTGGTCCCTCACCGCGGCCTCTATCCGTGACGCGCTCGCAGATCTTGGCAGGAGTGGCACTTGCTCGACACCACAGGGGGTGCGCAGAGGGTGGTCCCTCAGCGCGGCCTCTATCCGTGACACGCTCGCAGATCGTTTCAGGAGTGGCACTTTCTCGGCACCACAGGAGGTGCGCAGAGGGTGGTCCCTCAGCGCGGCCGCTATGCACGACGGTCGTCCAGGGAATAGCAGGCGTGGCACTTTCTCGACGTCATAGAGGGTGCGCAGGGGGTGGTCCCTCACCGCGGCTGCTATGCACGACGGTCGTCCAGGGCATAGCAGGCGCGGCATCTTCTCGACACCATAGAGGCTGCGCAGGGGGTGGTCCCTCACCGCGGCCGCTACGCACGACGGTCGTCCAGGGCATAGCAGGCGTGGCGCTTTCTCGACACCATCGAGGGTGCGCAGGGGGTGGTCCCTCACCGCGGCCGCTGGCTGGCTCGAATCTGTCCTCGACGGAGGATAGAAGGCTACGAAGAGGGAGGAGGTTCAAGCAATATGGCGTTGGATGACACATAGGGGAACATTCGCGACGAGGGCTGAGAACGCAGAATTGCGCATATATTATAAACTTAAGCAAACACACAATATTCAAGTTAAGTATGTGGGGTTCCTCGGTAGCGTAATTATTATTACTAGTTCTATTCTCGTAAGTACCACTGCTACTACTACTACTGCTACTACTACTACTACTACTACTACTACTAGCCCTACCAGTACTACTGCCACCACTAGTAGTAGTAGCAGTAGTAGTAGTAGTAGTAGTCGTAGTAGTAGTAGTAGTAGTAGCAGTAGTAGTAGTAGTAGTAGTAGTAGTAGTAGTAGTAGTCGTAGTAGTCGTAGTCGTAGCAGTAATAGTAGTAGTAGTAGTAGTAGTAGTAAAATGAAGTTTAGTAGTAAAGTAAGTAGTAGAGTAGTAAGTAGTAGTAGTAACGAGTAGTAGTAGTAATAGTAACTGTAGTCGTACTCGTAGTAGTAGTAGTAGTAATAGTAGTAGTAGTAAGTCGTCGTAGTAGTAAGTAGTATAGTAAGTAAGTCGTAGTAGTAAGTGGTGGTAGTAGTCTAGTAGAAGTAGTAGTAGTAGAAGTAGTATAGTAAAGTAAGTAGTAGTATAGTAGAAGTAGTAGTAGTCGTAGTAGCCGTAGTGTTGTAGCAGTCGTAGTAGTAGTAGTCGTATCGAGTAGTAGTAGTAGTATTAGTTGTAGTAGTAGCAGTAGTAGTAGTAGTTGGTAAGTCAGTAGATAATGTTAAGTAGTAGCAGTAGTAGTAGTAGTAGACGTAGTACTAGTAGTAGTAGATAGTTAATTAGTAGTAGAAGTAGTAAGTAGTCGTAGTCGTAAAAGTAGTAGGTAAAAAAAATAGCAGTAGTAGTAGTAGTAGTAGTAAGTCGTCGTAGAAGTAGTAGTAAAAGTGGTAGTAGTAGTAGTAGTAGTAGTAGTAGTAGTAGTAGTAGTAGTAGCAGTAGTAGTAGTAGTAGAAGTAGTATTAGTAGTAGTAGTAGTAGTAGTAGTAGTAGTAGTAGTAGTAGTAGTAGTAGTAGTAGTAGTAGTAGTAGTAGTAGTAGTAGTAGTAGTAGTAGTAGTAGTAGTAGTAGTAGTAGTAGTAGTAGTTAGTAGTAGTAGTAGTAGTAGTAGTAGTAGTAGTAGTAGTAGTAGTAGTAGTAGTAGTAGTAGTAGTAGTAGTAGTAGTAGTAGTAGTAGTAGTAGTAGTAGTAGTAGTAGTAGTAGTAGTAGTAGTAGTAGTAGTAGTAGTAGGAGTAGTAGTAGTAGTAGTAGTAGTGTTATTAATTCCACTACCACTACTCATAATAGTGCCGGTCATATTAACACAAAGGTCTCAACAACACCATTTCAACGACCAAACTTACCATTTGTAGCAGTAGAAGTAATACTACAAACGTTGGCAACGCTATTGTCACCATTACCAATGCGACAATTCAAATGTCAACACTGACAGTTATATTAATATCAAAACTATTCTAAACAATAACAACAGTCATAAACATAATCATGCTAGTGTTTTGCCATTCGTGTTATTATTATTATTCTTATAATTATTCTTATTATTTCTAATACTGACAATCGTGGCAATACGGACAATGATAAACAATTGAATACGAATAGTAAGATGGGTCATACGAGTCGTACTACTGCAAATAATGATATTTATACTAGTAGTATTAAACATATTACCATTACCACTTCGATGAACCTTACGATTCGCAAACATACTGAGTTATCTCCTTTCTGTGATTGCGATTAGCAGTAGTACTGATCAGCATCATCATCAACATCATCATCATCATCATCAAAATCATTCACGCGCCTACAGACATTCTCTTTTTGAGGTGCGCGCGGGTTTCCTGGATCGGCGGTGGATCCCCCTGGCCCATTCCTCAGGTGAGGGAGGGAACCCATCGCCGAACCAAGAAATCCACGTGGACCTCCTGCAGTTCATGTTTGCATCGTGTTCGTTTTTTTCCAGGCACGGGTGAACACGGCGGAGGAGGACGACGAGGATGGAGGAATGCAGGAGGGAAAGAGAGGACGAGGAGGAGCAGGAAAAGGAAACGGAGTTCGGTGCCTGCCGTTCCCGCGCGCCGCCTTCTCCGCCGTCGCCGCCGTCGCAGCCGCCCCCGTTGCCGCCGTCGCCGCCGTCGCCGCCGCTATCGTTGCGGCCGCCCGGGGTGCGTCATAGTCGCCGCCGCCGTCGCCATCGTCGCCGTCGCCGTCGCCGTCGCCGTCTTCGCCGTCGTCGTCGTCGTCGCCGTAGCCGCCTCCGTCGCCGTCGTCGCCGTCGTCGCCGCCGTCAGTGCTGCCGCCACTGCCGCGGCCGCCGCCGCCGTCGCCGTCGTCGCTCGGGGGTGCCACACGTGTCCTGGCCCAACATGTTCTCAGCCTCTTGTCCCATGTTGAAAGTCCCCTTTGGCCATCTGGGCCTCGTGGGGGGTGCCCTGGAGACCGCGGGGGCCCGTCGTCGAAGTACAATGCGCACCCTAGGCCAGGAACGCCTGCGGAAACAACCGAGTCGTCATCGTCGGCGCTGTCGCAGTCGTGGTGGTGGTTGTGGTCGTGGTCGTCGCCGTCGTCGTCGCCGTGGTCGTGGTCGTGGTCGTGGTCGTGGTCGTGGTCGTGGTCGTGGTGGTGGTGGTTGTCGTGTTGTCGTCGCCGTTGCCGCCGCCGAGGCCGACGTCGTTGCCGCCGCCGCCGACACCGCCGACGCGCAAGGCGCCCGCCCCCCCGCCCCCCGCGGCGGCGGCGGCGCCGGCGCCAGAGCCCAAGCGCACGCTGCCGGTGAAGGCCCCGGCGACAGTGCGGCAGGCCGTGGCGGAGGCGCCCTTTGCGCCTTCGCTCGCGCCGTCGTCGCCGTCGTGCCGCCTCGACGACGCCTCGGCGATGACAACACCGCCGCGCCCGCGGGTTCCATTTCGATCCCGTTGATCCCTGGGATTTTCCTTCCTTGGAATCCTGGAGGTCTTCGGACGTTGTCGTCGGCTCCTGGAGGCCTCCTTCCCGCCGACGACGACGACGACCACGACCACGACGACGACGACGACGACGGCGGCGGCGGTGGCGGCGAGCGCGTCGGCGGCGGCGGCGGCGTTGGCGGCGGTGACGGTCGCGGCGGCGACGACGACGGCGGCGGCGGCGGCGGTGTCGGCGGCGGCGGCGACGGCGGCGGCGACGGCGGTGGCGGTGGCGGCGGCAAAACGACGACGACGGCGGCGGCGGCGGCGGCGACGGCCACGGTGGCAGCTGCGGCGACGGCGGCGGCGGCGGCGGGGTCGACGACGACGACGACGACGACGACGACGACGACGACGACGACGACGTCGATGACGACGACGACGGTGGCGGCGGCGGCTGCGGCGGCTGCGGCGGCGCCGCGGCGACGACGGCGGCGGCGGCGGCGTCGGCGTCGGCGACGATGGCGACGACGATGACGGCGACAACGGCGGCGACAGCGGCGACGGCGGCGGCGGCGAGGACGGCGGCGGCGACGACGACGACGGCGGCGGCGGCGACGGCGGTGGCGGCGGAATTGTTGGCGATGACGACGACGACAGCGGCGGTGGATGCGGCGCAGGTGGCGGCGACGGCGGCGGCGGCGACGACGGCGGCGGCGTCGGCGACGACGGCGATGACCACGGCGGCGACAGCGGCGGCGGCGGCCACGACGACAGCGGAGGACGTCGTCGTCGCCGACATCGTAAACGGAGACGGAGACGGCGATCGTGGCGGAGACGATGGCGACGTCGCCTACGCAACAGCGGGGGCGTTGACGGCGATGGCGTTGCCGACGCGGCGGCGACGGCGACGGTGGCGGCAGCAGAGGCGTCGACAACGATGACGTCGCCGACGCTGCGGTGGCGGCGGCGACGACGACGACAGCACCGTCGCTGGTGGCTGCGGCGGCGGCGGCGTCGGCGATGACGACGACGGCGGCGGCGGCGACGGCGACGACGACGATGGCGTTGACGACGGCGACTGTGGCGTCGCCAGCGGCGGCGGCGGCGACGACGACGGCGGAGGCGGCGGCGGAAGACGATGGTGACGGCGACGACGACGACGACGGCGGCGGCGGCGTCCGCGACGGCGACGACGACGGCGGCGGCGGCGGCGACGGCGACGGCGACGGCGACGACGACGACAGCGACGGCGACGGCGGCGACTTGAGGCGACGACGACGCAACGGCGACGACGACCACCACGGCGGCGGCGGCGGTGGACGACGACGAAGTTGACGACGACGGTGGTTGCGGCGACGACGACGGCGGCGGCGGCGGCGGTGTCGGCGACGACGGCGACGACGACGACGACGACGACGACGACGACGATGGCGACGCCGACGGCGGCGGCGACGACGGCGACGACGACGGCGAAGACGACGACGGCGATGGCGGCGGCGGCGGCGGTAACGGCCACGACGACGACGATAACGGCGGCGGCGAGGTTGTTAGCTGCAGCGACGACGACGACGACGGCGGCGACTGCGGCGAAGACCACGGCGTCGACGACGACGGCGGCGGCAACGGTGACGGCGACTGGCGGAGGCGGCGACGACGACGACGACGACGAAAACGGCGGCGGCGGCGGCGACGGCGCGGACGACGACGACGACCACGACGACGACGGCGGCGGTGACGACGACGACGGCGGCGACGGCTGCGGGCGACGACGGTGGCGGCGGCGACGACGACGACGACCACGACGACGACGACGGCGACGACGGTGGCGGCAGCGACGGCGACGACGGCGGCGGCGGCGGCGACTTGGTGGCGGCGGCGACGGCGGCGGTGTCGACGACGACGACGACGACGGCGTGGGCGGCGCCAACGACGACGGCGGCGGCGGCGGCAGTGGCGACGACGACGACGACGACGGGGACGACGACAGCGGCGGCGGCGTCGGCGGCGGCGGACACGACGACGACGACGTCGAGGATGACGACGGCGAAGACGACGACGGCGGTGGCGGCGGTGGCGACGACGAGCACGAAGACGACGACGGCTGGCGGTGGCGACGGCGGCGGTGGACACGACGACGACGACGTTGAGGACGACGACCGCGACGATGATGATTGCGACGCAACGACGACGGCGTCGGCGGCGGCTACGACGACGACGGCGGCGGCGGTGGCGGCGGCCACGGCGGCGAAGACGGTGGCGGCGACGACGACGGCGGTGGCGGCGGTTGCGGTGGCGGCGACGACGACGACTGACGTCGGTGACGGTGACGACGACGAATACTGGCGCGGCGGCGGCGTCGACGGTGGTGGACGCGACGACAACGACGGTGCGGGCGGCGGCAATGACGCCCACGTCGGCGGCGACGATGACAGCGACAACGACGACGACGACGGCGGCGGCGTCGGCGGAGGCGACTCGGTGGCGGCGGCGACGGCGGCGACGACGACATCGACGACGACGACGACGATGGCCGCTGCGACGACGACTGCGGCGGTTGCGACGGGGCCGACGATGATGACGACGACGGCGACGACGACGGCAGCGGCGGCGGCGGCGGCGACAACGGTGGCGATGGCGCCGGCGGGGACGACGACGACGGCGACGGCGACCACGGCGACGGCGACGACGACATCGACGATGACGACGACGGTGGCGACGACGACGACGACGGCGGCGGCGGCGACTACGGCGACCACGACTACGACTACGACGACGACGACGTTGAGGAGGACGACGACGACGACGGTGGTTGCTGCGGTGGCGACGACGACGATGTGGCAGGTTGCTGACGACGACGACGACAAGGAGTACGACGACGACGACGACGGTGACGACGACGAGGACAGCGACGAGGACGGCGACGAAGAGGAGGACAACGACGATGGCAAAAATGTCCAGACGTGTAGACGATGGCTGTAGCCGATATCCACGATGGCAAAATGTCGGCCGCCACAACTCCGTTCGAGGCCCCCGGGGCCGAGGGGGTGGAGGAATCGCGGGCCGCGCGCGCGCAGGCTGCTCCGGCGCCGCCGGCGCCAACCCCGCCGTCGACAGAGGTCTTCGCCGTTGCTGCTGCCGCTGTCGCCGCCGCCGTCGCGGTCGCCGTCGCCGTCGTCGCGTTTGTGGTCGTGGTCGTCGTTGTGGTGGGTACGGTCGTCATCGTTGTTGTTGCGGTCTTTGCAGTCGTTGTCGTGGTCTCGCCGTCATTGTCGTCGTTCTCGTGGTGCTGGCTGTCGTCGTCGTCACAATCGTCGTCGTCGTCGTTGTTGAAGTCGTCGCCGTTGTTGTCCACCGTCGATCGTCCAGGATGCGTGTTCGAGGCTTTGATATCTATTGGATTTTTTTTGCATCTGGAGGCCTCCAGCGGTCTCTGGGGTGGGGACGTCTCAAGACTTTTGGGGTCATCGTCGTCATCGTCGTCGTTTTCCGCAATGTCGTCGTCGTGTCCTCAAACGTCAAGTGGGCTCAAAAGATGAGGCGGCCGACATTTCCTAATTTGGGCTTCGATTTGCGCATGGCAGGGAACGCGTTGGTTTGAGGCATCCTCAGAGCAGGCCGGCCACGAGAGCGGGACACCGGGGCATCTGTACGGGCATTCAGGAGTGCCCATCTTGGCCGAAAGTCTACCCGGTGAGTGCCCGCCCGGGGCTTCTCAACGCGTGGCCGAAATCTCGTGTGGGGGCTTTTGGATACACGTCCACGTCCGGTGGATTCGCTCCTCCACGCCCACCCCCAATGGACCAGCTTTACCACGGCCAGCGGCATGTGCTTTCGGCCGTCCCAGTTGCTTTCAGGATGTGGCCCGTAGTTGTCGGACAATGATTGCCTCTGGCAACGCGGATGTCCCGCAAGCCGCCCCGCACTAGCCAGCTCTTCGCCGCTGGCCGCTTGAGCCCCAAGGATCGGTTCAGGTACCCGTGAATTCTACAGCGAGTTTGGTAAAGAATCCTCCCTCCCTCCTCCTCCCGCCTCCTCCTCCTCCTCCTCTTCCTCCTCCTCCTCCTCCTTCCTCCATCTCCCCCTCCCTCTTCCTCGTCCTTCTCCTCTTCCTCTTCCTCCTCCCTCTTCCTCCTCCCTCCGAGATGCCGCCTCCTCCTCCTCCTCCTCCTCCTCGTCCTCTTCCTCCTCGTCCTCGTCCTCTTCCTCCTCCTCCTCTTCCTCCTCCTCCTCCTCCTCCTCCTCGTCCGCCTCCTCCTCCTCCTCCTCCTCCTCCTCCCTCCCCGGCCGCCGGGGGGGGCGCCGCGCGGGTGGTGCCCGAGATGCCGCCTGCGTCCGCGAGCGAAGTCGAGCTGCGGAAGTGGCGCGCAGAGACCCTCGATCCCTCGAGGTTCTCGCCCTGGACCTCCACTGCTCTAGGCCTCCTAGATGGGGTCGGAGTAGATGGGGTCGGAGGATCGCGCCGCATCGCCGATGCATCGACGATGCATCGGCGATGCGGCTCGATGTGGGGCCCAATTTTCTCCGCGCCGACGTCGTGGATGTACCGCCGACGTCGCCAGTGCATGACCGATGCATCGGCGATGCATCGGCGATGCATCGGCGATGTATTGTGATGCGGCGCGATCCAACGACCACATCTACTCGGACTCCATCTAGGAGAGCCCTATCTGCGACAGTTCCTCTGGGACCAACTACTCAGTATTAAGGCCGGGCGGGTGCCGGGGGGGGTTGGTGTATTCGAAGTGGCCCCCCAGCTCCTGATGCAATGTTTTGTCCTTCAGCGGGATGTCTTGTCCTGTCTTGGTAAACCCCTTAAGCCTGTACGGCGGTTTCTGATACCGCGTGGATCGTTCAAACTCGAACGAGCGCGGCTTTCCGATGGCGCAGGCCGTTTTGGATCGGCCGGTTCCGGGCCACTGGCGGCGTTCAACCTCGAACGCCCGCGGTGGGGTTGCCGCCGCGCCTACGCTACACGAACCTACCGTGGCGAGCCTGGCAATCCTCCCTGTACTCCTCCCCTCCTCCTCCTCCTCCTCTCTCCTCTCTCCTCTCTCCTCTCTCCTCCTCCCTCCTCCCTCCCCTCCTCCTTTCTCCTTCTCCCTCCCCTTCCTCTTCCTCCTCCTCCCTCCTCCTCCTCCTCCTCCTCCTCCTCCTCCTCCTCCTTCTCCTCTCTCCTGCTCCTCCTCCTCCTCCTCCTCCTCTTCCTCGTCCTCCTCCGCCTCCTCCTGCACGACAGGCCGCCCTGGCGACCGCCGCCCTCGCGAGCAAGGCGGGCGCGTGGGGCGCTTGTTTGCGCGCGCTGGGCCCATGCCGCCCGTCGCCTGCCGCGTGCCCTCGTCCGTCCGTCGCCGCCGCCGCCTCTCTGCTCCTCCCTCCTCCCTCCCTTCCTCCTCCTCCCTCCTCTCATCCCTCCTCCCTCCTCTCCTCCTCCCTCCTCTTCCTCCTCCTCCCTCATTCCTCCCTTCCTCCTTCATCCTCCTCCCTTCTCTTCATCCTCCTTCCTCCTCCTCCTCCTCCTCTTCCTCCTCTTTCTTCTCCTCCACTCCGCTTCGTTATACATGCCTCCTCCCAGTCGCACCTCGAGGCCAGTCGGAAGGGCAGGCCGGGCGTTTCGCCTGAGACTCGCTTACCATAAGTGGTTCTGAAGCTTAGAAGTGGTAGCAGTTTCACAGAAGGAGGGTGGGTTGTTTTCAAAATGTGGCTCGCGCCTCGGCGCCGCGTGCATTCGTCCTACAAACTTGTAAGAGTTTCACGGATTGAGGGCGGGCCGTTTTCAGAATGTGGCTCTTGCCTTAGCACCGCGCACATACGTCTTCAAACTATAACGATTTCCACGGGTTGAGGGCGGTTCCTTTTCAAAATGCGTGTTTTTTTTGGGTAGCGCCGCGCACATGCGTTTTAAGAATTTGCCAGAAGTTTACGGATCTCCATGGTCAACGTACCAGAGATGGTATTTTGGAACGGTTCAGGATTGTCAGGGCACAACAGTTATGCGGTGTTGACGTCCCAGTCATGGTGCTCTAGTGCTCGTCAGGGTTGCCAGGGCGCAGCAGTCAGGATGATTCGTGACGTTGGAGTCCCGAGAATGGTGCTTTGGCACGCTTCAGGACCTTCAAACAGGCTTGAAATGGGGCGCTGTCCTCGGTGGAAATGAATGAATCCTTGTATGGGGCCCACGAAGAGGGAGCTTGGAGGGAGGGTTTACTCCAACATCGTTGGTGGATTTTGGGTCTATGGTGGTCCTCCTCCTCCTCCTGCTCCCCCTCCCTCAGCCGCGGGCCGCTCCCCCGCGCGGTGGCGTCGCGCCTCCCCCGCCTCCTCCTTCCTTCCCTTTTCGCCTCCTCCCCCGCAGAGGTCGAAGACAGGGTGCGAGCGGGACGCCTACTGGGAGAGAGCCCTGGACTGAACGGTAGTGGTCGGGCGTGATGAGGCACCTCGTCAGTGTGCCCGCCTGGCCATGGATTTCTAACTGACGGCTGGCTGAGGGAAGGAGTGCCAGGTAGGTTCTAGCAGCGAACTCCTCCCTAAAAGAACAAAAAGACTGCGCAACACACAGACTTTCGGCGCTCCGCGCGGATCTCGTGGATCGCCCCCCCTGGTTCTCCCTCCTCGCTCCTTCTCCTTCCTCTCTTCCCAATTCATCCGGCGTCTCTCCTAGTGACACCTAGCTATGGGAGCCTCCAAGTGGGAGCACATTCGGAGCCTTTGTGATTCGCGCGCGGGGTTAAAACACGCCTACTTGCACACAGGGAGCTTTTACTGCGCCGTGCTACAGTTCTAATGCGTCGATATACTGCGGACGATGCTACGCGCCAGTGTGATTGACTTGCAAAAGAGGTTGCGTGTGCATGTACATGGTCACATGTACATGTGAGCTTACATGTCCATGGGGATCTTTTATGGAAAAAAGACAGCAGCGGGGCGCTACCCACTGTATAGTGGAGGACGGCACGATGGCCTCTACACGTGGAGAGACAGCAGATAGAGGGCTTCGCCACTTTGCCGACGAGAAGGTATGAGTCGTAGTCCTAGTTCAGGACACAATGGTTGCAAGATCTGCGACCCACGCTGTTAGAGAGCCTTACGCACGACATTGCGGCGATGTTTTGTTACTACTATTCCCCCCCACCGTTTGCTGGATTCCAACGTGCGTGCAGCACGGCCAAAAAGTCCGTGTCCAGTCGGAACGGCATCCCAGGCGCTTTGCCTCGGCGGTTTGGGACAGAAATCGGAAGCACTCCTATCCCTTGGTAGCCACATGGATCACTCGGGTGGAGAAGCCACTGCAATGAAAAGGAGGGAAATTTTGGAACATGTCGAAAAGAAGACCAGTCCATTCAAATGCAATACTCATAGGTCGGCCCGGCAGTTGCACATGGACCGTTTGGTCCAAGTTTTCTCAAGACTAGCATGTGACACGCAGTATGGAGGCATTGCAGTAGGAGTGGTGGACTTGGCAGCGCGTGCGCTCTGTCAGATGCTTATGAGAACTCACTATTTCTCTCAAGACCTCATTTTCATGCTGGGCGCCACCTCAGCATTCTGCCGTGCAATTCTGGAGCTTGTTCTCCGGGTGGGGACATGAGACAGAGATCTTCTTTGTTTTTCGTGCACAGCAGGATTACCTGCAGCATCCATACCATCGGACCGAGGCGTAAGATCGAGGTCGATTCGGGGAGGGGGCTTCAATGTTCTTCGTGCTTGTTGGATGTTCTTGTGTATCCTGAGAGAGAGAGAGAGAGAGAGAGAAAGAGAGAGAGAGAGAGAGAAAGAGAGAGAGAGAGAGAAAACGATATATATATATAGAGAGAGAGAGAGAGAGAGAGAGAGAGAGAGAGAGAGAGAGAGAAAGAGAGAGAGAGGGGAACCCAGGATGTTCTCATGACTTGGGGCCTTTTGGCCGGCGGAGGGTTTCATGTGTTTGAAGGATGTTCTGTTGGCTTAGGTTCGACTGTAGATGATCTCGTCGGCTGCGAGCGACGGGGTGGCATGAAAAGGGGCGCGCCTTCTCAGAAGGCTCGGATGCCCCCCGGCGTTTTGAGAAGTTTTCTAGGCCTTCCCCGAAAACTCAGCAAACAACTTTTCAGAAGGCGCGGGGGGGCTTGTGATAAGTCCCGCCGCCTTTTGAGAAGGCCTTCTCCTTCTCACTTCCCCCCCTCTCGGCGCTACCCCAACCTAGTCATACTACGTGCGTGTCGCCCCCCAGGGGCGACGCGCGCACCGAGACATCTTATAGTATATGTATCGTGCTGGGCACTTCTCTGGCCACACCGCTCGCCAAACGATTTACTACATGATGGGTATACTAGATGTTCGGGTCGGACGCGCGCGCCTCCACGGATGACATATCGCACTGGTATGTCTCTGTGCGTCCCACCCCCGCTCGCCGCCGATCCCATTCAGAGCCCTGCGCAGCGCCACGTCCTCCGGGAGGCCGTGGCCATCTCTGGGCACGCGCGGGCCCGGGCGGCCAGCCTCCTCCTCCTCCTGCTCCTCCTCCTCCTGCTCCCCCTCCTCCTTCTGCTCGTCCTGCTACTCCTCCTGCTCCTCCTCCTCCTCCTCCAGCTCCTCATCCTCCTTTTCCTCTTCCTCCTCCTCTTCCTCCTCCTCCTCCTCCTTCTACCTCCCTCCTCCTCCCTTGGCATCGTTCTCGTTCCGCCTCCTCTTCCGCCTCCTCCTCTTCCACTTCCTCCTCCTCCTCTTCCTCCTCCTCCTGCTCCTCCTCCTCCTGCTCCTCCTGCTCCTCCAGCTCATCCTCCTGCTCCTCCTCCTGCTCCTCCTCCTGCTCCTCCTCCTCCTCCTGATCCTCTTCCTCTTCCTTTTCCTCCTCTTGCTCCTCGCGGCTCTCCTGGCTCCCTTCGGATGTCCGGGGGCATGGCCCGTTGGCCGCCGCTCCTCCCTGTGTCGGTGGCGCTGGGCCAGGAGAGCAATTTTTGGGGACGTGCTAATGTTAAATTGAGCATTTTTTGTACAGGAGGAATAGTGTGAAGACGATTTGTCGATTATTTGGGCCCTGCCTGATTATTTTTGTTTTTTATTTCCCTTCCAAAATCCGCGTGTTGGAGGACATGCACGAACTAACGCTAATGATCGTTTTCTGATTCATCGTTTTGCCGATCGGCGTGGGCCCTCGCACCGCCCCCTTCTCCTTGAGCAGATTTTGGCTATCTTTGGCGCCCCTGTTCGAGCAGGTGGAGTCTCCACCCCCCAAAACAGGACGCACTGCTGCAAACAGGTGCGCTAAGCAAAGGTCCCGAACCAGACCCCCCGCTCCCCCCTCCCCCTTCCGCTCAATGTGGAAACGCCGAAGAAGAACATGTTCTCCGATTCAACAACGCGATGTCAGCATGGTATCATGGAAACCTAACACAACCGCCAGGAAGATCAGCTCGGCCTCAGGATCCTGATCAGTCTATGTGCCAGCCTCTCAGGGGTGCTGCCAAAGTCCCCCGATCGCATGCGAAGGGGGCTGGATGTATGCCTATGTGTTGCTGGGACCCTAACTACTCCTGTTGCAAATGACGCTGGCAGAAATTGTGGTGGTAGCCTTTAGTTTTGCACGCGAAGTACTACGCTCAATTTGGTCGCATGGAAGTAACAGTCTTATTCCATACGCGATGAGTATGCACGAAGAAGGTCAAGCAGGCCTTGTTGCGAGACGTGTAGGGACATTCCGTCGGTGACTTCCTACTGTTGGGCAGCTTTACCTGACGGGCTGTACGCCGACATTCGCGCGGGACACATTTGGACGAACTTGGGTACATAGGGCCCGATCTGGTCCACAGGGAAGCATCGGTACAATTCTCGGGACGACAGTTGCGAAAACAGATATTTGGGTCAGGCTGTGAGCTACCGAAGGAAGCAGCGCTACAGATCACTGACACGTTGCTGCCTGCTATTCAACGCAGCGGCATGGCCAGAGCTCACTGCAGCACATCACACGCATTTTGGGCACATCATGATCAACGCATGTCTGCAGAGATATCGAGACTCCGACAGCACGTGCTGATGCATTGCGATTGGCCACGTCAGAAAGGGAGAACCTCACAGCCGTACTGCGCGCGCGCAGTATACGTTTGCTCGTGCGCTCGCCATATCATGGCGCGCCCACGCTGAGCAGTGTGTTGGCACATGTCTTCAGACCATCTACGCGGCAGGCCAACGTCTCGATGTGCAAAGCACTGGAGGATCCAGGGTGGCCTTCGAGCAGCGACCTGGCCCACTGGACGGTTTTCACACATGGGCGGCACGATGAGCTCCTGGTGCAACCTGAGCTTCAGACGCCGAGGCAAAACGGCCACTAACCCTAGCCGAGCAAGCGGCCGCGCGTTTTTGTTCGACCCTATCCGAGCAAGCGGCCCATGCAAGTCCCGCGCCCCATCGCCGACCCGGGGCGCTCGTAGTTTCCGATGCCAGAACCAGCCCCCAATTTGCAGCACATGAGGTTTGCATACCAGGGGGTGGCCCGCAAAAGGATACGACGGCATATCATTAGGACGCGCTGCAGCCAAGTACGCGCAGCATCCATTCTCAAGGGAGAGGGGAACACATGCGTGACATGATCAACTTCGCCCGCACCTCGCATATCGTTTAGGAACTACCTGGCATTTGATGCTCCTCAGTGCTGCTTGGCACATGTCATGCGCGGCGCAGCTCTGGGTCCAGATCATGCGGGGGGGTTGCGTCGCAAAGAGACGGGAGATCTCGCAGCGCGAATACGGGCAGACCTAGGCAGGTGGAGGACAGCATTCCCGTCGCGTGTCGAGTATCCTTAGGGCGCGGGTTGAGCCCAGCAGTTATGCAAGCACCAGTCTCACATCTCAGGGGTCAAGGGAGCTGCTGCAGCAATCCTGTTATAAGTTGTTTGATGGACAAGTGCCCAGAGACCGAGCTTCGTTGCTGAGCGGCGAGGATTTCGCATGCCCTGGTGCTCCACGACTTGCAGTTGCAGGCAGAATCTGGGAAATCTCAGGGAATGACTATGGGGGTGTAGCAGCCTCCTCTTTGCCGCGTAGACTGCGTCGCCAGGAACTTGTTGTGCCGGGCCTCTTCTCAGGCAGACGCCGAGAAGGAGACGCGCAGACGTGGGGCGAGCTGAGCCAGTGCGCAGCGCGGTGGCATGATGCTATGTTGCGCGCGGACATTGCCATCGCGGACATGGCCATCGAGTGTGAAGTTGGGACCTCGACAGACGTATCGCGACCGACGTGAGGAGCGAACACATCGTGGCACCGCGGGCGTGGAACGCGAGGGGGTGGGGGTGGGGGGTTCGGCGGGGGTCGCGTGAGAATGGGGCGCTGTGCGATCGCTGAAAAAAGGAGCCTCCCCGTGCCTCGCGCACGCGAGTGGTTCTTGGGAGTCCCATGGGATACAGGACGAAACGCCGCGCAAATAGGCATTAGCAGCCGACTACTTTGGAAGATGGTGAAGTTATTTGGGTGCCCCATAGCAGCGGGTTCGTCGTGGTGGATGGACCGTGCGCAACCGGCCCGCTGGAGGCCACGGGTACTTAGCAGCTTCTCATGGGTACCTGTGGGGGCCAGCTTGCGCAGCCCAGGATCTGTTACTGCCGACTTTGACCAGTGTGTGCATCGCCACCTGTGCCCATCGGACGTTGGCCGCGCTCGTGCTCGTCTGATCGGACTTTGAACGCCATGCTCACCAACGCACTTGCCCGGCGCAGAAAAGGGCGCTGCCACCGCCTCAGGCAAAGATGGACAGGGCAAGTTTCGCACCCGCGTCAAGAAGACGGATCCTCCCGGCATGTGCAAGCATATTGCAGCATCCATTGCAGCATCCATTGTCGACGCTTTCGCAGAACTGCGCAGTGATGGATATCCAGCTATCACAGAAGACCCAGACTGAATGGATTGGGGGAATTCTGCGAACGGGATGTGGATCAGGACTGCGCGGAAGCGCCGGACTTTGAACCGGCATGCCGAGGAAACAAGGGCGAACACATGCCGACCCCGAAGAGCACATAGTCTACCTGTCCCAGGACCTGGAACCGAATCAGACTTTCCCAGAGGTTCCGATTCCTGCCGCGAACAGGACAGAGGCTGCGACTCTTCCCTTTTCCGCAACCCTTTCCCGCCTAATCCTCGTGTGTTTTCGGCTCGAGCGCATTGCCGCCCAAAGGGAGGGGGCGCGCCGACGCCGAGAAGTTAGACGGCAGGCGGCATTCGACGAGGACGGGAGGAGGCAGGGCCCGTGCCGGGGCAAGGTTTTTTGTCCACCATTTCCCTACTTCCCCCTCTCCTCCCCCCTCCCTTGTCCATCCTGTTCGTCGTCATCGTCCTCCTCCTCCTCCTTTTCGTCCTCCCTCTTCTGAGGCAGGCTGTGGTGGGGATCCGGCTGCACCTCCTCCCCCCCGTCGCCTCCTTTGAGTTTCCCTGCGCCTCCTCATCCTCCTCCTCCTCCTCCTCCTCTTTGCTTCTTCCTTCTCTTCCAGAAAAGGGGGCAGGCAGAAGGGGGTGGCGTCGCCGCCGCAGCCGCCGCTGCCGCCGCTGCCGCCGCCGACGACGACGTCGTCGTCGTTGTCGTCGTCGTCGTCTTCTTTGCCATCCCTTCCCCCTCGTCGTCGAGTCCACTATCGATGTTCGAGGATCGGAACCAGACGCTGTTGCTCC